>CM059582.1:162250000-162850000 GCA_030407085.1 Trichopria drosophilae | reverse complement strand
AAAAAACAGAAGAATTGGACATGTATTTTTTCGATTTTTGTCCACATGGCTATGATATTGCAAAATATAAATGCACATTTACCGTCATTTTGTAATCCACGATTCAAGCATCAATTTAAGACTAATTGAAATTTTCTGGTACGCGAGGTTAGAGAGAGAAAAATACTGAACACCCTCAAAAATCCGGTTTTTAGGGTCTTTACCCACACTTTTCTCAAAATCCTGACGTGATGGGCAATTTTGGAAGCCGGGATCGTGTTCAGCGCCCAAAAATACATCCAAAACCATTCCGATATCTCATAAAAAAGTCTTTTTTTGTTGACCTGTGTTATCAGACGCTAATATCTAAGATTTAGATTTCTAAGCTTTCTCAAAAAACATTTTTTTTTGCAAAATCACTATGGTTAATGTAATATTGTAATTTTTAAATTCCCAACAGCCGTAGGAGCAGCATATGCACTAAAGAGAAAAGACAAGAATTCTTGCGTAATATGTTACTTTGGAGAAGGAGCTTCAAGTGAAGGAGATGCTCATGCAGCGCTCAATTTTGCAGCGTCGCTAGATTGTCCTGTGATTTTCTTATGGTTTGTTGTTTTGAATACTTATTATAATTGTAAAAGGTTTTAAATATATAATAAATCATTCTATCATTTATATGCATTAAAAGGATTCACGTACTTTAATACATGTTATTTTAGTCGAAATAACGGGTACGCAATTTCAACACCTACACACCAACAGTATAAAGGGGACGGGGTTGCTGCTAAAGGTCCAGCTTATGGGATAAATACAATTCGAGTAGATGGCAATGATGTACTAGCAGTGCATCAAGTCACCCAGATGGCTCGAGATTATGTTGTAAAAAATGGGAAACCTGCACTAATAGAAGCAATGACATACAGGTACAATGTTTAATTTTTTCGTTAACCAAAATTGTTCTCAAATAAGCATTTACTACATTGATAAATTGGTTCGAAATGTTATTTGTACGGTTTTATATTTTTCGAGTGTTAAAACTTCGTATTATTGTACTATATTTAGAGTGGGCCATCATAGTACCTCAGACGATAGCACAGCATACAGATCGCCAAATGAAATTGCCGAATGGAACAATTTCTCACCCATCCTAAGATTCCGACATTTCTTAGAACTCCTCGGATATTGGTCACAAGAGGAGGAAACCTGTTTCACGCAATCTACTAAGAAGGCAATTCTGAAAGCCTTCGCAGATGCTGAAAAGAAGAGGAAACCTAATTGGAAGGAATTATTTTCAGACGTATATTCCAATATGCCAGATCATATTAAGTATGTAAAAGTTATATATGTCGCTATCGTTATTATCGATCATTAATAATGATTAATAATTGTATTTTTAGGCATCAAATGAGGTCGATGGAGGAACATGTGAAGAAGTATTCGAATCATTATCCGTTAGAACAATATCAAAATGCCTAACCTAACATGATCATCAAATTTAAATTGAAAGTACAAATTTAAGTATGCCATTAATTGTCGAAGTAAATCCGTATTTGCTTGTAATTACTTTTCTGCAGGCAGATTTTTTGTACAATTTTAAAGAAAATATATTTTTTTAACTCGAGATATATATGATTTGTGTTTGCTTAGAATGGCACCAACTTAAATAGTCATACAAAACATAAAAATACTACATTTTCAACCCTATACTCATTTCTTTTTTTTACAATACAGAATATATACTGTATAGAGAATTAGTTTAAGTTTCTTTACGGGAATACACTCTATATCAGGCTTAGTAATTAATGTTCTTTAGAAAAGAGCAAAAATGTTAATAACAGATAAATATCTCAATGATTCGATGATTTTAAAATTTTCATAAAAAAAAGGTTCTGGAAACTGGTTCAATTTGGACCATGAAATATTTCAAACACGGAAAATGCTTTTGAGATTCGGTTGATATTTTGTATTTGTATAGCTTCGAAATTCTTACTAAATCCCTGAGTTAGGCTCTCTCTATTTCTACAAGAATCATATTCCAAAATAATATAATAATTGCAGCTGATATAAAAAGATAATTATTTACAAAAAAAAAGTTAAAAAAGGAATAGTAAATTCAACCAGTTTACAAACGTTTTCCTAGAATAAAAGATTGTAAATAAGAATAAAAAAAACTGTACTTGAAAATAAATATACAGTAGAGTCCCAGTATATTTACCCTCTCGGTTCCTCGCCTTCTCCTTCCGACTCGTTATATTTACCAAAAGAAGGGAGGGTTGCATGTGACTTTTCACTTTTACCTTTTAATTTTTTACTATAAAGGAGATTCTAAAGTCCTCAGTTGATAAGGTAGCAATCTACATGTAAAAATGTAAATTAAAAATAACTGAAACATTTTCTTAACATTCGGGCCCTGTAACCGCAACTACAACTGGGTAAAAAATCTTTTCAAAGATAGTGAAGAATTTTATCGACAATCGATCGACCAAATTCTTCGAGAATTTCTGTAATTTTATAGGATATCATATACATATAATGGTTAGAATTACAGTTACAAAGCCCGAATTTTTCAAAAATTATTTCAATAACTCATAAAAAAATATTTGTTTTCTGTGATAGGGTCCATACCACCCTAATCAGATGTATGTTGCTGTATATCTGAGAACATGAACTGAACATGTAAAAAATAGGAGGTCACTAGGAAAAATTCGCACGTACTCAAAAAATCCGTTAAAATAATTTTTTATAGCGATATAGTATCGAAAGAAAAAGAATACGACTTTTCACAAGTTAAGAGCACATTAATCTCAAGTTTTTTGGTCGGTTGAATATTAATCTATAATAAAAAATAGGAGTCTCTACGCAAATTTCAGACATAGACTCCTCAAACAGTAATAAAAACAAATTTTTTAGGCTGAGCTTTGTTCTGGTTGAAAACACATTAATCCCATTTACTTTGATTCACTGAACATAGTCGTTAATTAAAAATATTGATGGCCTCGTCAATTGCACTTGGGTGCCCTCGTCTGATAATATTGGAGCCAGATCCAGTGGATGGGGCCAGTATAGTAAAAAACATAAGAGATTAAATTCCGGAAAATGGATTTTAAAACATTCTATAGTAGGAATGTTCAATCTCAATTAATATATTTGAATGTTTCGATTTTTACGATGTTTTTGAGAAGAAGCAATAAAAATTTGATGGAACGTCTTTGACGAGCAATCAGAATGTTTTGGGATGCATACTGTTCATTTTTGTAGCTAATTTTTTCTGATGACAGAAAATCATCTGCGCCATCAAAAATAATGCAAATTATACGTAAAATGAAAAGGCTGATGAAAATGTGGAACAAAGTCGGAAGATTCGTTACGCCGGGATTTAAACTTGGGACTTTTTGATTGCCGTTCGAATGCTCTTTTTTACCATCAATTGTGAATTTTTCTAGTGTAATATGCATTATTTCTGATTTAGTAGACGAGTTTCTCTAATGAGAGAAAATGATCAGTCAGACATTTTGAATTTGAAATGTTTACCCCAGATTAGCACTCGGCAATCTAAACAACATACAGACATTCGCCAGTCATTCTAAATTTCTGAATTCTTCAAATTCATGATCCGCGTACCTCAAACTTATTATAAAAAAATGTAGTTCAAATTTAATTTAAATGATGTATTTCCGAACTACCTACATTTGAAAAAAGTTTGTCAAGAAAACAAAAATTGTCAAGAAATATGTTTTATAAAAAGATTTCTTAAAATCGTAGGAAAATACTCAATTTTTTTTTCAAAATTTGAAGGCATCATTGACTTGATTTGAAGGCATCCGCGAAAATAGTAAATAAGGTACATTTTAAAATAATTGTTCATTGATGTCAATTTGTAAATATATACGGTTGAAGTCGTACATCGGAGAACATTCTGGACGTTAAAATCTAAACAATTTTAAAAATTCTTTAAAAATAGGCTCTAAAAAGATCTAAAAACTTCAAGGGTACATTAAAGGTAAGTAATCATCAAGGAATATACTACCATTTTAGATAACTAATTTTTCAAAAAGTAAACACAAAATGTGAATAAATTCCGATGTATTTCTCATTGACTTCGAAAAACTGTTCATTCTTAGCATTTATTTGAAAAAGCTGATTGTTTTACAGTTATGGCATTTTGAAATTTTCAAACAAATTTTCACTTCGGATGCCATTTTGGGGACTATCATATGTAACTTCAGAAACATTCATCGCAAGTCAAATGTTCTCAGGGGTGAAGTTTAGGGCTTAAAAATAACTTAAAAATGAGCTCACGCTCATTGAAATAACTTTAAAAAGAGCCGAGTTATTTATTTATTTACGGGCCTATAATATTGGTCCTTACTAAGATATAAAACATGTTATTGCAAAAAAAATATTTTTTTTCTAAACTTCAATGGCACTTCATTCAAATTCTATGCCTCAGATCCAAATTTTTTAGAGGACTATTTTGTTTGAAATATCAAGAAAGTCACCTGGTGAAATATTGCTGGTCAGCTCTTGGAGACCCTGTATACATATATGTATTTTTTACTTTACGTGATATATATTATGATACCTTTCTTCATGTCCTCTTTAGTGACTTTATTGCCTATTTATATTCCATAAATGTACAAGTCGCCACTTTAAGAACAAGTACTCGATGTAAAACATAAATAATAAGCTATAAAATTGCAATCATTTTCTTATGGATTTCGAATAGTGCAGTATTAGCAACGAAATCTTCTTTCAGTCGTTCCTCACTTTTCTGTCTTTCACGTGTAAAGCATTATCTCTGAAGACATTTTATAATAAATGTAATTTTTTTTTATTAATACTGTAAAAAATTTATTGTTTTAAATTATTAAAAATTTAGCAACTATTTCTGAAAATGTTCATTTTTCGTGAATCAATAAACTAATAAATACAAAATTACTTTGATTTCACACCAGTTAAACAATGACTCATGTACACTTTTAAGTTGAATACAATATACTATATATTCGGAATGTAATGAAATAATGTTCGTGTTGAAAAGTTCTGTAAAAAGTTAATCGTTTACTACTGAAATGGAGTACTGAACTAAGAACAATATAATACGGATAGAAGATACGCAGGGTTAAAATAATTCATACAAGATGCATCCGGTGCTAAAGAGAATACCTAAATGTTCAGCGAGTCTTCTAGGTGCATTAGTAAGTTAACTATTTGTTGTTTTTTAAATATTATTTTGTTTCTTATCTTTCTATAGTGTATCTTTCTTCTTATATTTTTTCATTACCTTCTTCACTGTATTATTACAGATGAAATATACAACGAAAGCAGTCGAAGAACCGGCATTTTTAGGAGCTGCTACTACTTTTACTGACGTTTTCAAATTTGTTAATAAAGATTCCTACAGTGCTATACCTACTTACAGAATTATGAGGTCAAACTTTAAACCTAACAATGTAAAAATTGTTGAAACTTATTTGTTATGCTACACAAAAACCTAACGATATTGTATATTATAAAATAATGATTGTTTTAATTTAATTTGAAGTTGGATAAACAGACTTTGAGACAAATGTATCGTAATATGGTTTCGCTCAGTGTCATGGACGATCATTTCATTAAACTGGCGCACGAAGGTCGAATATTGCTTTATTTAGCAAACACAGGTGAAGAAGCTATACATGTTGGATCTTGTACTGCATTATCACCAGATGATCTTATTTACGCACAATATAGGGAAGCTGGTATGTTATTGTTATTTGAAATTGTAATAATTAGGACCATCTTTTATAACTCTCCCTGAGTTTAACACATATTTTTTACTATCTTTACAAACTTTACAAACTTAAATTTGAATTGCGAATAAATTATTTAAAATCTATTTACGTTATTACAACCAAATTTATTCATTGCTTCATTTAATTGCTCTTACTATAATTTCGTACATCGGTTTTCATATAGAACTAACTGCAATGATTCTATGTAGTCATAGACCCGAGCCGATAATGATTAATTGGGCAGTGGGAATTAATTAGAACACTTATGCAACTTGTAAAAAGCATCCATGATCTGATGTTGATTCGCTTCACATAACGAGAATAAAACTTCCTACAGCCAACCAAACAGTATGACAGTTTATCGTACTTCATAGAGGAGCTATAAAGATAATATAATTTTAAAATGCATACCCTTAAACACAAACAAGAAAGTATTATATTCAATTACCTTATACGAGCAATTCTATTAATTAAAATTCACTTAAACAAAAAGAGTTTAATGAAATAAACACTAAAGTAACATATCTATTCTTCATCATTATGTGTTGTTATAATTATTGTGAATATTGAAAAATAAAATTATTCCATAACTGTTTTTGAAAAATATCGACACTGTGAACCAAGAAATTTAGTCCACAAATACTTAACGTACATGTGCATATATTGAGATTTGTATCATTGAACAGTATTGAGATTTATATCATAACAGAAAATGCTGGACTAGAATAATGTCCTTATTATAAATTTCTAATTGTTTGACGCAAAACTTGATGTATTTTAATAATAGTTTTATGGCGTTAAACACTTGTCACTATCACACATTGACTTTTCAAGACTAGCGATTTCTTTCGTTTACTATCGTGGACATAACATGAGTTGAAAGACTTAAATATTAATCATGGAATTTCTTTTATTATAGTAAAAAAAAAAAAATCTACATAAAGAGCTTTAAATGGTACGAAAATTAATTTGTAATATATTTATAACAGGTGTATTACTTACAAGAGGATTTACATTTTCACAATGTCTAAATCAAGTCTACAGCAATTGTGATGATGTAAACAAAGGAAAGCAAATGGAAATACATTATGGATCTAAGCCCTTGAATTTTGTGACCATATCATCTCCATTAACAACACAATTACCGCAAGGTAACACTGTTTCCTCGACATTTCAATGTATTCTATATAGAATTTTGCTTCAGTATTTTTTTGAAATGCAAGCTGATGTCGTAAAATACTGATTAAAATACGGGAGGTGCGTTGCAGACCAGGTTAGGATTTTCAAAATCATCAACTTCTCCATCCATTTCATTGCTAGTTTTTTTCGCACTCTCTCTGCTAGGCGTCGTAATATTGCAGGATCTTCGATGCAGAGAATTTTTCAGTCGGTTTGTGTCTTTCCATTTTTACTGCAATTCGTTGATCTCTCAATGATCCTGTCACCAACTCCCATGGGTTCTTTCGCATTCTCGAGATTGTCCCTTTTTTATCACCGAGATGTTTGACAAATTGTTAGCTGTGGGTAAACATGAGTTAAAATATTGTGTAAACAAAAATGACTTGAAATATTCTTCAGGGAAAAAGTGAATGAAAATTTTACGTTATTTTTGCCCACATGGAAATTGTAATTCATTTTTGTCCGTCAATTTTTGGATTAATGGAACTGGTACAAAAACAAATTAAATTTTGCAATTAATTTTTGGTCAGGACAAAAATCTCTTAGAAGTATCAACCATTTTGCTCTGAACAATTAAGTAATTCGTTTTGGCTCGCAAACTTGAAATAAGTCATTTTTGTCGCACAAAATGTTAACGCACTTTTGCTTGCATTATTATTTTAATCAATTTTTGCCATCAGCGTATCCTGTGTTCTGGGAGTAATTGAAGGCACATAAAAATACGATATTGAAATATTTATTTTCATCTCACATGAGTGTTCATCAAGAACTGCCTTTATTCCTGCATCTTGAGAAATCTTTGATCTAATATCTTGAAGCATTGAAGCCATTTTCACAAATTGCGATATCGTGACGAATATTTGATGGAACCATCCTATAAGTCTAAGTTACAGATTGTTTAAAATTGAACCAATCAATCCACTATTCCGCAAATTATGATAATTAGGTTCGTAAGGGCTAATTTTTAGTGTAGAATAAAGCTATTATCTAGACATAAAATAAGTAGTATTACGGTGATTCTTCGTTATCAAATACTTAATCAATATCGGATGGACTTTTCTATCCTTTTATTTTAACCACTAGTAATATTTACAGCAATCGATGAAATAATACCAGAAGCAAAGTTATGCTTTTTCTTAATTTTAATACATTTTCTCAATCATTCCATATTTCAGATACATTCCCAACGGGCACGAAGAACCCAAATGTTTCTAAAACGTTTTTAGAATGTTCCAGAAACGTTCCTAAAACGTTATATGTCTGCAACTTTTACGGAACGTTTTATAAACGTTTCATCCGTGTTGCAGACATATAACGTTTTAGGAACGTTTCTGGAACATTCTATAAACGTTTCAGAAACATTTGGGTTCTTCGCGCCCGTTGGGTTTTTCATAAAAATTATAATTCAATTATTAAAACGAATAACGTTTTTATACAAGATAAGTTAAATATCGTATGGCATTTGAACCAGCCCCTAACAGAACCGAACCTTACAACAAGGTTAAATAAGGTTGGCCTATTGTTAATAGCAACATTATTTAACCTTGTAAGATTCGGTTTTGTGTGGGATAATTAATTACAAATTTACATTAAAAAGAATCTTCAAAAGTTCTAATGATTTTATAGTTGTGCAAGTTTAAATTTCAAATTTATTCAATAGCCGTAGGGGCCGCATATGCTTTCAAGAGAGAAAAACGAAATACCTGTGTGGTATGTTATTTTGGAGAAGGTGCAGCCAGCGAAGGAGATGCTCATGCTGCTTTTAATTTTGCAGCGACTTTGGAATGTCCAGTTGTCTTTATCTGGTATAGTTATACACTCAATTAGTAATAAATGTAGACAGATTAAAATTGACAGAAAAATAATTAATTTATCTTCTTGCTGAGACTGCACTATATATGGTGTATTTTCACTGTATAGGTAAGTGAAAGCCACAGGAAAATATATTCTGAATAATTTATAACTATTACTGAAAATCCAAAAAAGATTACAACACTTTTTCTAATACATTACTAAAAGATACAATCAATTATTTCTTTAAAACTTTCAAGTAATTCGTCAAAAAAGGCTCATCAATCTTTTAGATATTTCCAGTGGTAAATGCTAAAATTGTCTGATATCTTCAACTTCAGAAAGTATATCTTTCATGTATTGGGATCTCACATTTGGAGTTGCTATCGATGAAATTTGCACCCGCCTTATTGGCTTATGACCCAATCACCTTTCTCCGTATATAAGCTTTGACTATAGTTCAAAATTCAGAAATCGCCAAATGTTATTTCCTAATTGTTCTAAAATAAGACACTTTTGGGAAACACCCAGAAATCAGGTTCGATTACGTACCAATAGTTAAACAGATCGGCAAAATTTTACTTTTTGTTGTCGTTGATTTGCCGTGCATCATTTTCGAATTATTTTTAGGGTAATAAAAACTATGACGTTTCTAGAATTGTTCTATCACGTTGTAGTTTTGAGGAAAGTAAGTCAAGTATGTAAAATTAGGCAGTTTCGAACATATTTTGAGTATTTTCGAAGCCGAAAAGTCTTTTTCGCAATCACAGTGCTGATTGCATTCTAATGCTGAAAACGTTGATATTTTTTCCATCGGTTTCAGCACGAATAAATAGAATAAATAGCCTCAAAAATCGTAAACTGTCATAATACTACAAAGTTTGCACCCAAAAGAAATTAGAGATTCGCACTTCGATTGTGAAAACAAAAGTAACCTTTAGCACAAACAAGTGAACTTCCAATGGTTTCAACTTTACTTTTCTTACAAATGCAACGTGATAGCGAAATTCTGAGGATGTGATCGTTTTCAACAAGAAAAAATACTCGAGAATCCTACTTCACTTATCAAAGGCAAAAACAGTATTGAACATTAATTACACTGTGTATTTTTTACGAGTTTAAATCATTATGAAAAATGATATTTTTATTTTCATTTTTCGTCTTTTTAATTGATTTGATATATAGTCGTAACAATGGATATGCGATATCAACTCCATCTCGCCAACAATACAAGGGGGACGGTATTGCTGCAAGAGGTCCAGCCTATGGAATAAATACAATTCGAGTGGACGGAAATGATGTCCTGGCTATGCACCAAGCCACTTTACTAGCGAGAGAATTTGCAATTAAGAACTCAAAACCAGTACTTATCGAGGCAATGTCGTATCGGTACGTATTGATAATTAAATTCCAATACAATGTCCAAGCATTGTACACTTGGTCATAACTGAATAGAAATAAGTTCTTATAGAAATAATTGTGGGAGGTTGAGAGTTTTTGAAAAAATAGTTTAAAATTATGGTAACAGCGGTTCTAATACACTTATTATTTTCTTTCAATACTAATGTTCGAAATTACTATGCAAAATATATGAAAATCATAATGTGAAACACATGAACGTAATCAAATATGAAATATTTAATGACCAACCATATAACACTACATTGGAAATATCGAAATATTATTCCACAAAGTTATTCCTGAAACTACGCTAAGAAAAGGGTTTGGTTATATTTAACGAGATTCGTCAAAAGTATTTGGATTATTAACATATATTAATAGAATATATATGCAAGAAACAAAGTTATTCTGTTTCAGAATTGGTGATCATGGTGCAAACGAAGATAGCACTTTGTATAGGTCAGCCAATGAAATCATACAATGGAGTGAATTCAGTCCAATTATCAAATTTCGTCGATACTTAGAAGAACTTGGTTACTGGACTGAGAATGAAGAGAAATCATTGCTCGAATCATTAAATGCGGATATGGAAAATGCAATATCAGAAGCTGAAAATAAGCCGAAACTTCATTGGAAAGAATTATTTAACGACGTTTATGCCAGTATTCCAGAACATATCAGGTATAGTAGTGTACAAGATATTTTCAAAAACACTCATGCTAATTCATAAACAATGTCTTAAATGAATCATCATCATTTTTTTAAATAAATCATGCACAAGTGTCATTTAATTTGTTCAGTGTAGAGCAGTGATTTGTTGGAACTTATAAAATGTGGCTGAAATCATTGACATAATTCGACACTCTTTCACCAATTGCAATATTTAATTCTTACGAAGAGATCAAATCAATCTGCAACATTTACTTTCCAAACACACTCGCTCTTTCAATATATGCGACAGAATGAGTTTATTTTTTAAGTTGGCATTTCCCCTAAGTTTAATACATGCAAATAACTTTTCAGGAAGCAAATGTCATCGATGGAAGATCACGTGAATAAGTATTCTCAACATTATCCCTTAGATAAATTTACAGCTACAAGAGATTAAACAGGTTATAGGCTAATAAGAAAATGTCAGTAATTTGAAATTGTTTATTTATACCATATAAATTATATTATAACAAGCAAAAACAACGAATAAATGTTATTACACAATAATCAGTAACAAAACGTAAATATCAATAATAAAATGTATGCACAACAGGGCGCTTACGAATAGAATAAATTGCAGTTGCAACAAGTATTATATCTATATTTTTTCAATATATTTCTGGGTTTCTCTTCATAATATGTTATAACTATCACAATATCTTAACGACCTTTTAACATTTAGAATTTGCTTAAAGTACATTTACAGAAATATTCAATGACAAATATGTTTTACCAAAGAAACTATATTTTCTTCCGTGCACGTTGCAAAGTGTCCTTCAACCTTTTGTTGCAGTTGAAGCGCATAAGATGATCGAAATCAAATACCTAAATTTGCATGACATGCGATTGACATTATATAACAACTTAGTTCTTGAAAGTTACTATTGTCGATGTCCATGTAGTATCTTAAATTAACTGAGTATCAGATAGCAATATTTACATACTATGTTACATTACATATCCAACATTATTTTTTCATATCACATACCTTATTATTTGTATTAAATTAGATTGAGAGCATCATAGTACAGAGGAAAGGCGTTGAAAGGAGTTACAAAAAACAGGGTAGAGTTATAATATCCTGTTCTCAAACCGCGATTTGGCATAACTGATTATATACTTATTAAGTTAGCACTTGAAGAAGGTAACTTTTGCAAATGCAGGTATCCCATTGTATTTGGCGCTCTTTAACTAAAGTAGAGGGTAATTTAACTCTCGACTACTACTGACTTTATTTTACCGTTGGTTCAATGTCCCCTTCTTGTAGATGCATATCAGTAGCGAATTACACGTAAAAATCTATCAACTTCATTGCGAATTAAACTTTAAACTATAATGATCGTATGTATTATATAATTTAAGTGGATTGAACATCTGCTCCAAGTTATCTCTGCTCAAAATGAGAAAGAATCTACTTTAAAGTTTTAATGACCGGTGGACTGTATTAATTGGTGTTTCTAGTCTATAAGTTAAAAATCCATCCTCAAATATATAAGATACTTGCAAGCGGATGCTTATATTTTTTGTTTCTTCTTTCGACTAGGTACTATATTTCAGATATAAAATGCAAGTTTTTAGATTACCTGTTAAAGGACGAAGATTTTAGATTATTCTAATCAATATGTCAGTTTATTTTAGCCATTTCTCTTTAACTAAAAGCAATTTTTGCTTATGGAAATTTATCTTGCAAATTAAAATATTAAAAATGCCTTCTTTTAGTCATAATAAAACATTCTTTTAAAATAGGAGAGTTTAATACAGTTTGGTATAACCTGTCAAAAACAAATGCTGAAAGACGGAGGATTTTACTAGTTATAATATTTCTTTTAAGGGCTATAATACACTTTTTAAAAGCCAAGGGATAGTAACTGATAAAATACACTTTTCTCAATGTTTAAATTAGACATTACTCCAACATTTTTAGCAGTCGTTTAAGCTAATTTGAGATATTTCTGGGTTGACACTAGAAAATCCACGATATATTATCAATTCAAAAATTGCGATTTATATAAAAAAATGTATTGATATAGAAGTGATGTACAAAATTTACTTTAGAAAGAAATAATCGCACATAACTGATTATTAATTATTATTACATTACTGAGAAAAAAATGGATAAAGAATAAAACCATCTTATTACATGTAAAATAAAGTAAAGGATCTTTTAAAATTGCGCCACAGATTGAAATATCAGATGTTTGAAAAATAATGCCTACATACTGACGTAATAAACGATATATTCTGTTTATTAATATCTAAAAGAAAATTACCAGGAAAGTAGAAATTGAATAGGAATATACATTCATTTTTAGGCAATCAATACTTAATTAGGTAACGTATCGAACAGTATCTTATTCATTGAAGATCCTTTTAGCATCCTAAAAAATCACTTTTAATGTCATTTTTTAACGCTGGAAAACGTTTTAAAGGTAAAGAGAAAAATATCTCTCATTAAGACACCTGTTATTGCAATTACAGGAAATGTGTAAAACAAAAGGGGAGGTATTTACTTGCTGTATACAATTTTAAATGTAATAAAAATACAATTAATCCTCATACTGTGAAAATACGTAATTTACAGCAACGAATTCTTTGTGTATAATACATTTATTATTTCAATATATCTTATCTCGATTCTACACACCAAATAGATTCCAAAGCCACCGGTAAAAGCAAAATATTTGGCCCAGAGCTTTTTTTGTAACAAAAAAATGTTAGCCTATATTTAATTCAAGGCTTGAGGTTTCGAAATAGAAAGTGCTTTTAATAGGATATTGTACTGCCACTAGTGTAAACAAAAATATAAATAATATCTGCATTTAAATAAACATCTTGGATGAGATGTTTTCTTAATGAAAATTATCACTTCAGGCTTGATCTAAAATCACATTTAAGAGTCGATAGCGTGTAGTCATTTGGGCTTTCTGTAGAAACACACATGAAAATACTTTTTGATCATGGTTCTCTATACTCTAGGGAATCATTTCGGAATAGGCAAAAGTTTTTTTTAAATTTCTACTACTACGTTTCGAGGGCTTTTGAAGTGCTAACAGAAAACATTCTAAAACTTTAAATAATTATTGTTAGAAAAAAGAGAGGAAAAACCCTCAGGCAATGAGAATATAAATACATTTATATGACCGAGCATAATACAAATTTCAACAAATACTTCCGAAGCATTAAATGAACTGTGTTTCAGTTTATTTATGACGCGCAATATATGTTCATCAGCTTGGAAGCATCTTATGTGACTGCAGAAGAATTTACAGCTCGCAATTTGGCAATCAGTATCCAGAATACAAAAAATGTAATGTTGTACTTCTCGCATCATTTCCAAATGACCTACCCCCATCCTCACACTCTACAATTCGTTCTAAGCATCAAGTCTTTTGATACATCTGATCTTTTTTTTTTTAATCATAATTATATAAATTTATTTATCGATCATAAGTAAGTAAAGTTTTTCCTTCCCTCATCTTTCGTGGATTTCTATATGATTGTTGATAAACCGATGTAAGTCTCCAATGTTCTGGATAATCAGCATCTCTACATCCATTAATGATGCTAAATGGTGGAGCCAGAGTATCGATGCAAAACGACCTCCTAGCAAAAGGCGTCCTTGGCCTTGGAACAAACGGCTTTCCGGGTAAACCATTTCTTCGGGTCGTAAATTTTTGTAAATATGATGCCGATTTTGCAGGTCTGCAGTTTGGTCTTCTTGGTGAATTTATCGAATTCTTATGTCCGTGATCACACGCAACACAATGCCTCATGTGATTTAGACGCTTACATCGAGTTGCTATCAGCCCGGAATTCGGTCTTCCTTGATGATTGTTGTGTTGTTCTTCGCCTGAGATATGAATCGCGCCGAAATCTTTGCAAAGATCATCATTCTCCTTGCTTACGGATTTTGCGTCTTCCTGTTTGAATGAGATAAAGCTTAGCGTAATAAGTTTCTTCATTGCAATCTCATTTTTCGTTAAATTTGCAATCAAAAAGTAATTCTTACGGATGGAATTTAAACAATTTATTTTATTTAAATAAATCATGAACAAGTATAATACGACGTATATAATAATGATAATAATAATAATAATAATATGTTTGTGGAAAAACATACATATAATTATATATATAATAATATGTTTTAATAGATAAAGTATCACAAAGCGAGCCACAGCGAAAACCGTTTGACAGATTGACATCTATCTATATGCGAAAAAAAGTAAAATTACAAAACAAAGCAAATAAATATAATCTATGTTCACTACCTCAATATTTTGTAACTTATTATAAGGGCCTCAGGCCTGTTTAATAAATAAAAATAAAAATAAAAAATAATTCGTTTGAATAACAAATTAATTGAATGTATTTTATTTTGTAACTTCACGAGCGAAATTCAATTTCGTACACTGTTTTTTATGCGCAAATAGTACAATACAAGTGCGAGAAGTAGGTAATTTGCGCACGAGTGAAACGTTTCTATTTCATCTTGTACGCGACAAAACCTTGTCATTTTTATTCGTTGTTTAATTTACTTAAATTGCATAATTGAAAATCGAGAAAGACTCAATGTATTTTAACTTACAAAAACTATCAAACACCGAAGAAAATATATACATAATTTCTAAAAAATAGTTGAAAGGAAATTATTCATTAATTAAGACTACAAATTATAAAGTCAATACTTCGACGCTTTAACTAATTAAGATCCAATTCAATGTATCAAAATTTAATTCATAATTGCGGCGATTTATGATAATGAAAACGAATATAAATATATTTTACCTTTACCGTGTCACAATCACATGGTTGACAAGGGCTTTGTCGAACTTCTTTTTCAGTGCATTCATTGGTATGGCATTCTGGTTCACACACAACTTCAGGTTTCATAGTAATGTATCCTTCTTTTACATCACCAGTTGCATCATCGTGCTGTACCAAAGCAAAAATCGCCGGTGCCGAACCTCCATATGAGCCGTCTATACGCGGTGGCCTTCTTGGTTCGTAACTTGCATTTATTGGAGTTTCCCAGCAAATAGCTAAATCCATGTATGTCATGGGCTTTTTGCAACCCAAGGCAGGCCCATATTTATGGAAACTATCTTGGTTTGCCCTTTTTCTTTCAGCCAGTGTCTTCGGTTTGATACGTTGACATCTGCAGAAACATTTGTAAATTTGTAAAATAATCAATTTCGTTTATTTAAATTTTTTCGATTTCTCAAGAATTTTTAATTTATTACGTAAACAATAATCATGGAAATGCTTTCGTTACAATTCCATAGCATAAGAAGAAAGTAATTATTTATTCAGATTTCAATCATGGAAACATTGTACATTTGAGGAAAATGAGCGGAACTTTTGTAGTGAGATAATACATTACGATACAATACAAGTGTGCGAAGTAGGTGATTTACGCACAAGTCAAACGAGTGAATTATTTTATATTATATATATATGTAATTTTTGTTTGACTCGGTGACAGAACTTGTTCTCGTACTAATTTGAGTGTGCGATATTCTTCGCGAAAACATTGACTTAAACAATTAATTGTGGATAGATTAATTACTTCATTATTTTATTTCTATTTCCCCTTTGTTTTGATAAATGTGCCTTATTGTAAGTGCACTGAAAAAAATGACAAATTCAATCAAATATCCCTACTAGAAATCAATCCATTTTTTCGCCACGAATTGTACAATTAATGTATTCGCCTTGTTAAAGGTCTAGGCAAAGTGGATAGTGTAAGAAAAAAATGGATAAGTTTCTACCAGGGATTAGAAGGTGATATATTCGTTTTTGCTTCCTAGTTAAAACATTTGAATATTTGGATAAATTTCCTAATATTACATTAAATCTATTATTATATTTCATTGACCTATTCTTTTAGTGCGTGTAATTAAGTTAAAATAATCAACTAGTAATATGTATAAAATGTCCAACGGTAAATCTTGCCTTTCCTTAAGGAATTTATTGTATGAACAATATCAAGTAGAAAATTTACAGCAAATGTAATTTTGCAAGATCTAAGAGAATGGAATCTTCAGCAAACTCAACGACACCATTTGAAAGGGTTGCATCTTAAGGGGAGGTTCTCATCAAGCTCGACCAAAAAATCTCATTTTTAGCGACATATGTTTGTCTTTCTTTTCGTATATAATTCCCAATATGGCTATTGTTATATTATATCAAATCTGTCTGATGATAAAATAACGAATTTAACTCAAATAAATGTTATTAAACATGAAAATACAAATTACTATCTGGTCTCGTTAAAAATACGATTTTTGTTTGCTGCAGCAGTAATAACATGTTATTACAATTTAATAAATTTTGGGCAAAAACACGAAAATCTATTGAATAATAATATAATAATTTCCCCCTCCGTCAAAAAAAAATAAATAAAAATAAAATTGCAATGTTTTGCTATGTCATTTAAACCATCGTACCATCATATTACACATATTTATCAAAATAATTTAAGTAATATTGTTGTTGGTATTTTTAAGCAGACCATAAATCCATTAATTATTTACGTAATAAAATATTGTATGTTCTATCGCCGTAAATGTCATTTATCAAAAATAATTGTAAATATCATTTCATAAATTTCAAAAATTATTATTTACGTTTTTAAAAATCCCAATAAATTCTCCTCCACAAAAAATGTCTAACATATTTGTGACTTTTTTTAGCAGCTGTAAATGAATTTTTGTTTTAAAAAGCTCAATGAACATAGTTATTTTTTAAGAAAATTGCCAGTTTTTCGGTTAATGACTATATTCTTAACAACATCTCAAGAATTATAACGACATACACACATGTTACCTATCCTAATATTGTAGATTCATTATTAATCTGTGATCATGTTTATATGTTGCTTTAAATGACATTAAAAATATTTATTTTTATATCAAGGGAGTAAAATGGAGTTTTACATCTCGAAAATAGAACCTGAAGGACGGCAAAGCCGGACCGAAGTTTATAAGGGTGAAAATTCTACGCCTGAGATTCAAATTTCGTGTTTTGATGCAGTAGGTGTAAAATATTTTACACCTACTGCATCAAAAATATTCATAATTTCATTATCAAATGAAAGCAAATTGATTATAAATTAACTATTTTGTACTTAACATAAAATGTGATTTACATGTATGTATATCTAACCTAACTATCAATTTCCGAGATAAAATAGAGCATTCAACCCAAAGAGCGAACTCAAACTTCAGAACTATTTTCAAGTCATGAATTCTTGTCGCATAACAGGACTATTAGGATTCAACAGCAGTGGGGAGAATGAAATTGATCATTTTACTGAATAATTAAACATTAACGTAAGTCTAATCTATTTGTTTTTAATTGGTCCATATACTATTTAACAGTGGAATAAATTGATAATGGCAACATGCAATAAATTAATGAAGCAAATTATGTGTTGAGATTATGCATATTTTATACGTTTGGTTCGCATTTATGAATAATATTATTTAGTAATATTAAAAAAATAAGTATATTCAGCAATTTTTGTATCGCAAAATTACATCCTAAACGTGTGTAATGACAAGACTTCACCCAAGCGAACTCAAATCTACGACAATGGAATATCAAGTAGCTTTATTGTGGAGAAATATTAAACTCCGGTCAAATTTAATGGGATTTTAAAGAATAGTCCTCCGGTAACGTAGAAAATTTCACTAAAAAACGTAAGTTAAAGATGTCTGAATAAAATTTTCAAAATTCGGGCTTTGTAAAGGTAATTCTAATTACTATAGATGGTTTCCTAGAAAATACCACAGACATTAATTAAAGAGAGCCCGAGAATTTTGGGAAATAAGTAAAAATTACTTATTTCCGTAAATACTCGGTAAGTTCTTAATTAATTTATTTGGTATTTTTTATAATACAGAGTATAGTAATTATAGAATCACCCTTACACAGGACCAAATTTTGAAAAATCGATTCATTAATTTTTTATTTACAGTTTTTAGTGAAAGTTCCTACCTTGTCGGCGGATCACTTTAAAAGAGGAAATATGAAATCCAAGAATAAACATGACTAGTACAGAGACAGTTCAAAAAATGTCAGTGGAGGAGTATCAATATCATTTTGGAGGTGAAATACGTCTATAAAGGCATTGACTTAAAAAAATGTTTATATTGTTAACACGAAGTAGTTAAGATAAAAAGCATAGAAGAAAGATTTGTAATAAAGATTATTAAGATATACATCTGAAAGTTTGTTTAACATTTTATTTCATCACAACTCATTACCAATGACACCTTAAGAAAGTAAGAAAATAAAAAATTAATTTTTTGAAAATCATCAATAATGAAGAAGAAAGTTTTATCATTCAACAGGCGATATTATGTGCGTACAATATTATCAATAAATAATATTTGTTATTTGCTTTAGTCGATTGTTTTAAAAAATATCAAAAAAGGCTAAATTAGGAATATTCTTCTTATCTGTCAAACCTGTGAACCGGACCCCGCATATATGGGTCTGTAGCGAGTTTGTGGTTGGTAAAAATCGCATCATCAACTCGGTCAGGTAACGGTTGATGCTGAAGATTTTCAGCGTGAAACTTTTTAGCCACATAAAATCTTTCGCAACAAGAGTCACGGCGAACAGGAATCTCTTTAGCAGGATTACCCCGAAGGGCTTTAGCGCGTTGCTCATCACCAGGGCTGAATTTTCGTAGAGATGAAACTCGGAGATTTCCGGCAACATAATTCGGTACATCACATTCATGTGCTCGAGGTTCGTTTAATGGGGGCGTATTTCCCGGACAATGGGCACAACACTTCCGGCGCGGTTTCATATCAGCCAACAGTTCCTCTACATGTTTCTCCGGACAAACGATAATCGCACCCGCAATACGTCAGTTATGTATCATAAGTGGTATAAACTTGTTGTTCTTTCTTCTGCATTTTAATCAGATACTTAAACCGCTTTAATAATGAAATATGTTTTTAAAGCATTTTGTTCGCCATTAGTCTGAATGCAGTTGTCCATAATTGCAACCTCAAAATTCACAATTGCCTTTCAAAATTCTAAACCGAACTTGGTTTTTTGGTAATCCCAAATTAGCAACAACAATTTAGGAAATACAATCGTAAAAAATAGATATTCATAAAAAAAATGTTTTTCGATATTCTATATTATGCTCGTATAAATACAGTATCCTTTCAAATGAAATTCTACTAACAAATCGAATTTTTACCCCTAGTCCAAAATAAATTTATAATAAACTAATCAGTAATGAGTTCCTCGACCCATTTTATAAATCAAGATACTAATTTTTCAATATGGTAAAACGGTTTGTAGGAGAATCGTATTTAATTCCTGAATCAAAAGCTTAACGGAAGGCGTAACTCTCTTCATACAGAATACGATTAGTTTTAAAATGATTTGCAGGAACAACAAGACCATCCGATCCCGTGACATTTTAAACCGCACGCTTATCTCAACGTCACTGCAGGACCGGAAAGTCCCTCAGCAAACGAAAAGCCGAAAGCACAGCTTGCAAGCTGCTTGTTTACTTGACGACGGAATAATTCAATACCTGGCTATTGCGTAACGGTGGTAAAGTAGAGCGATGAGAACCGAACAGCTTTTTCTATTTCCGTGTTATTTCCAAAACATTGGATCGCGAAATGTTTGCATAACTTGTAGGTCGTGCCAGGTCGTCTCATTGCGTGTACAACTTCGATTAGCGGAATTGGGACATTCTTTGACAAAATAATATTATCTTCGATTTTTTACCGTAGTGCCACGGTCGAGTTCCCTCTTAGAAGAAAGGAACATTGTTTAAATCTATACGATGTAATCGTTACGCATTAAATTAAATTATTGATTGAACTGTACAATTTTTTAAATTATATGCAATTTTGAACTTACTTCAAGCAATTGAAACAAATGTTAACACTTACGTGTAGCATGTTTAAAACGAGTAGTGTTTGCGAAATGTAATACAGTTTCTATACATTAAAAAGTTCGATTTCTGTATAAAATTGTAATTTTACATACGACTCAATGTAATGTTATGTTCCGGTCCATTGATTTTGGAGTGAGCCTAACTGCAAGCATTGAAAGAACCTTTTACTTTGTAAAAATGTTTCAAAGTAGAAGTATGTTTAATACTTGAATTACTTCGACCCAG
The DNA here is from genome assembly GCA_030407085.1 of Trichopria drosophilae. Lineage (NCBI taxonomy): Eukaryota > Metazoa > Arthropoda > Insecta > Hymenoptera > Diapriidae > Trichopria > Trichopria drosophilae. Next base: position 162,829,003 of record CM059582.1, on the reverse strand, counting down.
ATCACGGATTTGGACGAAGTATTGAATTTGATCAGTTCGACAAAAAAAAATTACACTATAGTTTTTTATCAAATATCGACGTTTCAAACCCTAAAGATCACGAAAATGTAATACAAAAATTTGTATCCTTGATTTTTTACGTCCATGCGACCGTATGTGTCGTATGCCAAGTTTCCGAAAGAATCATAATAAACATTTTTTAAAAATACTTCTCTACGGACTGCATTTCTCTCGATATTTTTTGATTGAGGAAAATGAGTAAGTGGTCAAAATACTCAAGACAATTTCGTGGATCGCTAAATTCTTAAATTGACAGCTGATTAGTGGCCTGGAGTAGAGATAACGCTTGCACACTACCAGTGCAAATGTTCAAATCATAGTAAATATGTAATATGCATCGAATAGTATATTATAATATAAGTGTGTGAAGTAAGTCTTTTACAAGTATTATTTATTGATACGTTGGCTGACCTGTGGTCAGGGTTGAATTTGTTTAAAATGCTCGTTTTCAATTTTACTACGACATAGATCACTGGTCATGTGTAAATCACTTTCAATATTTATTCATCTAAGAATCACATTGTTATAATATAACTATCGAATCCACTTGGATCTAACTATTTCCGGACCCTATCCCTCTCCTTATTTTTTATTCAGTTTACAAAAAATATAGGTGTAGTACATTTTATAATAAAACTGAAAGCTGTTAGCATAAACGAACAAGCATTAAGAAGTAGTCGATTCGCCGCAGGGTTGGAGTTTCTAAGCGAGCGAAACTATAATCAAGGCACCAGTCAACACAACTTTTAGGTTTATATTAAATTAAAATACAATAATTGTTAAATCCATTGCACAATGAATGAATTACAGAATCAGGGATTCAAAAGTTGTTCGATAACTGAATAATAATTATTTCTATTTCAGCGATTTACTATAAAATAACTTATTAAGGGACCTATAACAAAAATAGATGGTTTAAAGTTACTAGTAAAAATTGTACACGTGTTACGTACATAGCTAGGTTTACTATGTACACAGTACGAATATGCAAAATTTTGCAGGAACATTAAAACCTTGTTAAGTTCCGGCTTTTGCAGTAGGTATACTCTTCCCGTAGATATACCGAATCGTATATATTAATCAAGAAAGAATTTTTAAAGAAAAATTTAATTTCAGTTTCGGAAAAATTCATGGTACTTAAGGGACCAGGTAGTGAAACGGGTGTTTGCCAACAAGTGTGAATTTGACGCCCGAGCAAAGCGAATCGGAAGAGTCTGTAAACATCTATTCTCTGTAGTTGCACATATTATTATCTCAAACAAGATCCCCAAACGTTAGGTGATATGGTTTAAAAGTGCATAATAGTATAATAAAAAGCTGCACATTTTTATCAAATAAAAAAATTGTATAATTAAATAATAATATTGTGTTTGTACAGAATGAGTAATGTGATTAAGTAATAATAGACTGTTATGAGAAATGCACATCTGTGGACAAAATGTCATTTTGCTCCTAGATATAAATACCTTGCTTCACATGAAGAGAAAGTACTATTTAGTACCCCGCGATACAGGGTGCAAAATAGTTTCTTGTGATCAGTTTATGGTATAGTTATTTATTATAATACTTTTTGACCATTCGGCCGTAAAACTCGATTTCTCCCTAGACCGCGAATTCTCGAGTCCTATGACAATGGGATCAAACAATACATTATTGGTCACAGACGAAATATCGATCTCCAACGAGTGTGATTGTTACCCTCACTTCGCTCGGGCGACAATTTTCACAATATTGCGCCCTTGACATATAATGTACTATTATAGTATTACTATACAGACTAATCTGTATAGCTCCATGCTGAAATGATCAATTCTCTATCTCTAAGAAAGTAGTCGATTGAGATTTCCAATAATTCATTGTTCAACTAGGGAACAAAATAGGTATTTTCCGAGAAGTGCGCAAATAGTTTTACTATATGGATTCGGGATTGTAAAGGTATAGTTTTAAGAATATGGTCATTCGTTGCAAGAACTGTCTAGTAATTATGTACAGTATCTGGCGTTACGTGACAATTTTCCATACGGGAATCTACGCAGAACAATCAGTTTGAAAATTGATTAAATTACATGTAATTATTGTAATGTCTACATATAATTTACTGAAAAATATCAAGGAATATATGTAACTGGGAATTCTACAAGAAAACTTTATTTTAGAAGATAACAAAGAAAATTATAAGAAGTCCTAATGTTAACAAATACTGAGTTATTTGTTATTGAAATTAATTAATGTACGAATGAGACCAATGAGATCAACCAATTTTAGAACTCCCCTAAAGCTACGTATATCATGAAACATATATGTATCTTAAAGATCGATGAATATTCATTCCAAGTATTATTCTATGTATTCTATGATTATTTAAGCTGTCCAACAGCTATCGACTGGAAAAGTAGCAATCTTATATGCACTTTGTTCTTTCAGCATCTTGCGTTTCATTGGAATTTAATTCTTAATCCTTCATAAAAAATGAAATTCATGCATTAAAGGAATTAAGAAATAATTAATTCTAAAAAGCGCGAAACGTAATAGTAAGACAATAGTTTTAGATTGTAATATCTGAACAATTTATGCGCATGTATAGGAAATATATGTCTGCCTAATATGGATGGCGATACCGTCATTATATGCTCTAATATGAATTGGAAAGACTTGATTAATTCGCCAATTCATTACGATACAATGGAGCCACGGCTGTCAGTGAGTCAACTGTGTCTGAGAGTAAGATCCACGATCCAATAATTCTACCTTTGTGTACCGTAACCATGACCGGATCATGTTTTATTTACTTTTATTGCGATTTTCACATTAGAAACCACGAGATAAAAGAATTATTTTTATTTATTGAATCGTAAGTAACAAACAGAATGTTTTACATTGAAGGTTTTGAAAAATACAGGTAATAAATGATTTGGATTTCTCTCATAATTGTAAGGACAATAGATAATAATCACTTAACTACTTTCTGGTGTATTAAATTAAAAATGCTAGGATGAATATCCTGATGTCAAGGACGTTTTACTAAAAATTGTATACATATAGTTAAAAATATTTTGGTCGTTTCTAGTTGTCCACCTGAGATCGTCCCACATTTTTCCCCGCTTAAAATTGTATGTAATATAGTGTTTCCTTGGTAGAAAAAATGATAATTTTTCTGGTCTGTATGTTGTGAGCAATGGAGCCCAGAAAAAGTGAACATAAACCAGCTTTGTTTTCTACCAGGGCTAGTAGACTTGTATAGAATTTCTAAGAGCACTTGCAAAATTAAACTGGATATGAACTTACTTTATGCAAACTTGAACCAATGAAGTGCACATTTCTACATGAGCTCTTGTAGGGAACATAAATGAGTGCAACTGTAAATAGAACCATTTCCAAAATGAATTCCTGTTTCCCAAACGGGATTTTACAACGAAATGTTAAGCAATTGTGGTACCTTTCCCATATACGATAGCAATTACATATTTGCAATTAATTTAATTCCTCACATGTTCTTATATGAAACTCCACATAGAATATGTGATAGGAAATTGGAATTTCCAGTCCGGCAAAACCTATTTTTTAATATTTCCAATTTCCAAACCTTGTGTTCCAAATTTTTAAGGCAAAATTGATGGGTAATTTATTGACATTCCACTACGTATAAGACTATACTATTAAGAAACTAAAGAAGTCACTCCACATCCGTGTGATCATTTTCACTTATCATTATTCTAAAAAGAATGATAATTTCGTGTCTTTAAGTAGCAAAATTTCACCAACTTCACTTTTATTTCAGTGGCGTACGTACATTGGGAAAAATATTTAGTAACATTAATACTGAGTTAGTCAATGTGGATTAATATAGTTTAGATTTAGTTCCTATTAGGTAATTTACAATCTACTTAAATTTACTAAACTAAACATTCTTCTCAGTGCTGTCTTAACCCTCTTTCTAAAAAGAGGTTTTTCAATATTATATTTCAACACTAAATGTAATAATTAATGACTATTTTCAATCAATGTTAGAGATATTCTTTTAACTTATCCAATGATAATTTTTCTACGTAAAATGTGTTAAAAACGTAAATAATTTATACCAAAAATATCATATGTGTTAATCAACCCATGAATTTCAGTTAGTTCTTCATAACATTCAATATTGTACTTCCTTTGATAAGGATTTATTCAATTTGGTTACAAATTTCTTCACTCTAAGGTTATTGACTTATTGACTTTATAGAAACCGCTACATGATGTATTATCATATGAATGTTAATTAACGGAGTACTTTGCTTTTTTTTCGTCAAAAGGATATTTGACTCATATTCAGACACTTTTGAAATCGGCCACGATTTTGTTTGCAATTTTTTTACAGATACAACTCGGTGAAATAAATATTGTCTATTTTTTTCAGATTTTTAAAATAACTTGGTAGCGAGTAATAATTTTTCACAATTTTTTATTTGTCAAAAACTGAAAATTTTCATATGTCCATAACTCGGTCGATACTTATCGTACAGTGACAAATTAAAAATGGAATTGTTTGTCTTGAAATGAATTTTTATATCCGCGATTTGTTGACCCACGCTTTTTTACGTTTCAAGTAATAAATTTGAGATTTTTGTCTGTGAGATATATTTTTTTACTGCATACACAAAAAAACTATAGAATGTAACGAACAATTTGCGAATTTTCGTTAATTTTTTCGGAATTGTAAATCTTTTTACAATTTAAAGTTTTCACAACAATTTCAAGATTTTAGTTTATTGAATTCGCTATGTTTCTCTTTTATGGTGTGTATTCGATGTCTATTAGTAATCCAAAATATAATAAAATCTTTTAATTAATTATGCAGATCTTGTTAATTTTGTTGGAAGCAACCTTTTGCTAATAACCTTTAAATAAAATTGTGTTATTCGAGGGTTTAAGAATTATGCCAAATAAGCCATATTTTTTAGTGAAGTTCCATTTTTTTTAAAGTAATCGTATATAGATTTTTTGAATTTGTTGAAAACTCTATCGAAAGAATATGAAAGTTGAGTTAATTTTACGTCAGATATTCTTGCTTCGACATGCTCAACCTTTCTTTACACAAAATACAACGTTTGAAAACTACGCGAAAAAATGTCCAATCAGGACTTAATGGGTTAAACAATTTTTTCTATCGATAACTAAATAAAACAAATGGGTGTTAAAAAGATAGTAGAATTACTATCTAGTAGAATTATATCTAGTACAATTTTCTTTTTTATTACAAATATTAATTTTATAAACTTCATATTTTATTCTAGTAACTTTATAATTTTTACTAAAGCAATCCCCTTCTTCGTTTATAATTTTTGTTGGAAATGAAAAAAGACGGTGTGAATTAAAAGAAGGATAATCTCGTGTAAGATTATATCTTTTAATACATAGCTCTGACAAGTAAATGAATTAAACATTACATCATATTAGTGGAATGTATTAGAAATACTTATTAATTTCGAGTCATAAATAAATACGATGAAAGACACATATCACTTCCGTGTATTTAACTGAAAATAAGGCTCAAATCAAGATACATATAAATAAAATATGTTATTCATAAATTTTAAATAAAATATAAGAAAATGCAAAAAATGGAGACTCTCAGGAAACGTAATAAAATGAGAATCGTAAACAAAAATGATAAGAAAGAATGGAACGATTAGCACAATAACTTCCAGTGTTTTCCACACCAATTTTTTTATAAATAGTTTAATGAAGTGTTTATCTTTAAATAAGACATGTATCATAAAAATTTAGATATTAGATAATAGTCTCATAAAATCATCTACTGGAAATTTCGCGATGGATAATTTCAAGTTAAAAACGATCGGAAGACAACTTTCTTCCGGGAACAAATGACTAATATTCCGGATGTATTATTGATTGCTAATTATCTATGAAGCCCTGCATTGCGAAAACAATAACGTGCTATGCTGAAAATGACGTATAACATTTATAATATGAATTTCACAAAATAAGTTCGATGTATATGCAACAAAATAAAAGTTACGCGAATCTCTATTCCGGAAGTGAAAATTCAGTGAATATATCTGCACGTTGGCTGATAATACAGATCATGCAAACTGAGATTTAATATTTAAGGAATAACTTAAATTCCTCTCTTACGACTTTAGCATTCAACTTTTTTCATTTCCTTTTTCATTATCAATGACACGTAATTTCGAAGGCTACTAACGCATACAAAACCACCAACAAAGATCTTTTGCATCGATCCGCTAGCCCCTTTTTCTCCCTCCTTCATTTTGGTAGCCTTGACTTGACTGAGATTCAGCGAATGACGTTTCGATACGACCGTAAACTTGGTGTTCCACAGAAGCGACTTTACGTCCGTGCCGTGCATTCGTGCCAACATTAGCTCTAAAGAAGCCACGCGGGAAATTGCGGCTTCTCTAATTGTCAATAATTACGGTTAGAATTGTGTTAGTTTCATACAAGAACAGTGATGCACCTATGACAGAATTTAGGCTCCGACTATTGTCGATGAAAAATAAAATGCTAGGAATCACTGATTTTTAAAACCCAATGCAATTCAAGATAGCACTGTGCCTAATCTCATGTGCCAAAGTTTAAGTAAGTGAATGTGTAAAAGTGAACCATTAAAGCGATAACAAACAACTTTATAAAAGTTTACCTTCAAAGAAGTCAAGAGTTCACTAGCTTTTGACAATCATGTATTTTCGATATGACACATTGAAAAGAAAATTTCAAATCACCATACAAAGCACATTTTTCGACATTATATAAATAGAAATTAACAGACGTTTATCAACAAAATTCTCATCAAAAGTCTGTATACACAAGGGTATCTATTGTTGTAAACAAATTATTATTAAAATTGATAGTGCCTTTTGTTATTTTTTTTTGCGTAACGCAAGTCACTGCATCAAATGACATAAGGAGGCGACGAGTCAAATTTGTATTATACTTGAAGCATTCGCGTGCCTAAGCGACGTCGTACATTCGTCAAGTGCAACGTCTGAAATTTACGTCGAACAATTAGCCTAGTGGGTGTGCGTGAATCAGTTTGTCGCATTTCGAGGAATAAAGTTAAGTGGTCATGCATTTCGAAAGAATACAAACGAGCAATTAGTGCTTTCCTGGTTTCACCGAAAGTCTGAATCAATCTTGAAGACTTTCCTCTTGAATGTTTTTTGTAAAAATCATATTTGACGTCAGGTTATATACGGAAGTCAAGATAAAAATAGAGCGTGCGAAAGCAACCTAAATAGCCAATAAAATAGACGCCAAACAGTGCTGCCAGACAGATGGAGCGGATAACACATACGTAGCCCACATACCTCAGTGGAGCAAAGTATATCAATATCATTTGTTTCAACTTAAGAATTTGTTGGGAAGAAGAGTTCATTTTGTGTTCAGTGACAGCATATGATTAAGTTATCGTGACAATGGAGAAAGAAAAGGAGAAAAGCAAAGAAAAGGAGGAAAACAAAGAAAAGGAGGAAAACAAAGAAAAAGTGGAAAACCAAGAAACTGCGAAAAACCCAACATCGGATCACGATGAGCTCATCATTTACATGAATGATGTCAGTGACAAACCGAAGACCCAAGCGACTGAAGCTCAAGAAGATGGTGAGAATAATAATGAAATCTCGACGATCGAAACCATCAATGCTCAGCCTCTTTTGGATACGGAGAACTTAAATACTGCCAGATCCCTTTTTGGGTCGGAGACTAATTTGGCTGACTTGGAACTGCGTCTTGCCCGACGAAATTCTATTGGTCTCAGATCACAACTTAGTGGACATGAAGGAATCGATGATGGTTTTCTCTCGCAACGAATGGGAATTCCGGAAGAGGAGTATCCTGCCACGCCGACTTTTCAACCGACGACCCCTTTTCCGATGCCACCTAACTGGGTACCCGTTTCGCCGGACATGAACGTTTACCAACAGAAGAAAACCATTGCTCAGGGTATGATGGACTTAGCTTTATTGTCTGCAAACGCCAATCAGATGAGATACGTCCTTCAAAGCAGTGGACGTCATCCATACTTTTATCCATCGCTAATCATGATAGGGATGAGCTTGATCCTGCAAGTTGTAGTAGGTATTGGGTTAATTTGGAACAGTCGATATAACGTGAAACTTTTGGACGAGAGGTGGAAAGCTAACAGAGCGAACAATTTGACGGTGATCGCCATCTTCTTAGTGACGATTCTGAACGTTTTCATTTCTTCCTTCGGTGTGGTCGAACCATTTACTGCCATCGAAGCTTCGGCCGTTTAACTTCAATGTCCAGATTGACATCTGAAGACTTTAATTTACTAGGAACACTTGGTGATCTCTGTTTTGAAGACACTATCATGACTTGAAAACGTACAAAAAATTTGTTACTCGTTTTATACTTACTTAAACTTACAATGGTCAGTTCAGGCCAAAGATTTGTACAAATATTTTAATAAACATGTATTTTATGACGAGACCCGAACTGTTATTTAAGTGCTTCCTAGAGACATTTTTATATGGTGATTTATAAAATACTGAAACGCAAACTGTGATATATTACAAAGACACGGTGGAATATTGTACTTTGCAATCGATGGAAGGAAATTTAATCTGGCACGAATCCAATTAGATATATTCGTGTTTTATGAGAATAACGTGCACACATCGAGAGTTTATTATTCTAAGAAGGTAATTACCTAAGCTTTCATTTCGTATCATTACTAAGTTTACACGATGTTTTAAGTTATTTAAATTATGGGCATATATCTAATAACCTACTTACTAACTGTTCTTAAAAAAGAAGGTACTCGTCAAAATAAATGTAATGAGTAGTTTTGGGGCAAGATGTTTTCGCAATTATTGATTTTTATTAAATCTAAAGAAAGGTTTAATAAGATTTTTATTAATAACCGAATAGGAAATGTAATTCAATGTTATATTAATATTTAAAAAACATGAAATTCGTGTTCGACAATTTAAGAAGTACCGACATATTAGAGTTTCATCTAATTTCATGAAAAATATCTGTTTGTATTTAAAATGAAACGTTTAAATATTTAATGACGTGACCTCACACTTCAGATGAAAAATCTCATTTATATTTTTAACTAATAATTAAAGTTATACATTCGACAAAAATCAGTTAACTGACAAAGAATGAAAATTACGAAAATACGACATTTTTGTATTCAAAAAGTAAATTTTCTAGTTAAATTCTTTTTGGAGACAAAAACCGTGTACTCGAAAATTTTCTCCGTATTTGGGCCAAAAATGACCTAAATATAAATTCTACTAAATTGGAAAATTTATTGCATTTTTTGAATTCTGTACATTTTTCCATTTTTGGGAACAGGGTTTTTATTTTACTATTTCCAGATCATAAAAGGAAAAACGAAAGACAGGAAAGTCCAAAAAATGTTATATGATTGTATAAGCATTCTATCTAAATGGGTATATGAATTAATTCAAATTAATTCCTATAATAAATCGATCCAAACTGGTTCTAGTTCTTAATCCTACCATATATTCTTAAAAATTATTGGCTTTATTTCCGAATAATATGAAATTCTTTAACTTGGTCAAATAACAATTTGAAATATTTTTGTTTTAATTGATTTTTTTATAAAACTTGTTCAGAAACTTCAAATATATCCAAACATTATGAATTTGTAAGAATACATTACATGCAGAAAATTCTTTTGTTATACTACTCTACAGCGTTTACTAAGAGATAGTAATTTAAAAAAATATAATACACATTAATGTAATGGCTTAAACAATGAAAGTATTTGTCTTGAATATCCAACTAATCGAATGTAAATGGGATAATTGATATCCTCGCGAAGGCCAGTACTTTTTAGATCCTTCATAGTAATTAGAATAAATACCTGTTGTGGTATTTATGTGAATCATAAAAGTTTATTGTTATAAACCGTTTAAATCGGTGCAATGTTTATTACTAATTATTTTTGTAAATGTTTAATTTCATAAAATTCAAGAGCACTGATAAAAATGTAAATCTGCATTTTCTTTGATATAACATGAAAAAAGTATAGCGAAAAGTTACGACTAATCGCCCAGGCTATAATGGCTTAAGATATCAAGTTTTATTAACGAGTATTCCGTGCCTAGTGGAAAAACCTAACCTATAATGTGGATGAATTATATCAACACCAATCACTACAAAGTAATTAATTCAATTGCAAAAATTAACATAAAAACGAAACAAATGTTACTCATTGAATTTTTAAACATACTTATCGAAAAAAACCTACTTGTAGAAAAAATGTTGAAAATAAAAATGTATGGAACAAAGAATAACGCATTATTTTTGAAGTAAAAATATTGTTTGTAGCAAAATTGATATTCGTGAGCAGCAATGAAATATTCATTATAAGCAAAATATAATGCGTGTTTTTAGTCTTTTCTTTTCAATTTCAAGGTATAATCTTTTTATTAACAGTTATATAAGCTCGTGAAGGGGCTGAAATATCAAAAAGAAACAAAACCAAAATCTAGTTAACAGATTGAATCTACCATTATCAACACTTTTTTCCGCAGACATATTTCTATATTTCAATCGTTTTGAAGCACGTTATAATACATTATGTAAGAAGGGAGCATTAACCAATCTTCGACTAGTGCGAAATTTGTCGTACGAGCAAAGCAAGGGTGACAATGACACTCGTCGGAGATCGATATTTCGCCCATATTTAATATGATTTTTTTTATGAAGATATCACTGCAGGGCGCAAAATCGTGTTCTACTCCCTGAGTGCTAAGCAAGAAACTTTTAATACATACAACAGGAACAATTAATTTTTTCAAAATAAATTGTTTCATGTCAATACCTTATCAAACAGTTACATTAACATTACTAGTTTCGATCGGTTTTAGCAATTGATTAATTCTTTACGATATATTAGTCTCTATAAACATTGTTTCATCTAGTAATTTATAAACAAAACTTAAATTCGCAAGTATTTATAAATGACAGTATTCACAATAACTATACAATTTGTGGAAAATGGTATAAATTACACGCTGAAAAAAATGCTTAGTTGATTTGACTATTTTGTAACTATAACTGAAAGTATTTCAACGGAATTTTATACGTTATATTTATAACCATAAAGGAGTTAAATCAACAAAAAATATAGTTATGGAAACGCGAATCGAATTACTCTGCGTAGTCAAAGAATAGTCAAATCGACTAGGAATTTTTCTGGAAATTTTTTTTAGAGGAATTATTTTTATTGTATTAGTGCATTCCTTTTTGAATTTTGTGCATAGAATCGCATTTCTTGATCTCCAATCATTCGGAATACTTTTTCATTTACTGGTAAATAATATTAACTAAAGTAAAAATAGTAAAATTAACAACACCAACAAAGTTGTACTAACAAAAAAGGTATTTCTTTCAACTACTCTCGACTCAACTTCTCAATGGTAATTGAATTTGTCAAGTACATTTTTTTAAGTGTATTATATTCAATTGTTCAATTTGCATAAAAAAGTTCACAAAGAGGCTGGACGGTTACTGACTGTCCATCCGTACACGAACATTCAAAACTGAAAATGGTTGATTATATATTGTATATAACTTGAAGTCAATTTAGACAATGTCAGCCGTCGAGTTTCTCTTTACAAATTTCTTTTTTCGAATCCGCAATGAGTATATCCAAAAACCTTATATCAATCATTTTCAACTATTTACAATATATGTATAGAAAAATGTAAACTTGCATGGTTATATAAATGAAATTACACATTAAAAATAATATTTTATTACTTTAAAAAAAACGATATGTTACACTTTTTGTTAGATTTAAAGGGAAGTGAAAATATTAGTCAGTCAAAGATATATAATGCAATTTTTAATTTCTTTTTATCTATTTTTGTAATTGGCTTAAAAACGTAAGAAGGACAAAAAAATATCTCGAATACTAAAAACGTTCTTTCATAATAAATGACTCGTTTCTTTAGTTACCTATCTACCAGGAAATTCCAGGTTGAACCACAATTTCCTTTCCTATTGTATTCCCTTGCAGTAAACAATGATTTGAACTTTATAAGGAAATAAATTGTGTAAATAAATCTTAGATAAACATAATTAAGATAAATATTCTATTATTTTAAAATGAACGCTTTAGACACTGAAGATCAATGTATACTTTCAAAATCGATTTCTTTTAATTCAAATACTATTTTATTTTACAGGGATGACTCAATGGAGAGGACTCAGCAAAAGCAGCACACAAAGATTATGCAAATATGTTAAGAAGGTACAATATTCATCATTTACATCTTAGTTATTTCCAATATTTTTAAAATTGTGGTTTATAATATTTAAAATTATTGTTCTAATTTATATAACCTACGATGATATAGAAAATATGCATTGTATATATTAAAAATATAACTGTTACGTTTCATTTAAAAATCATTTTATTTTTTTGCACAATGTCAATAATGATAACTTATTTTCAGATGGCAAGATGACAATAGCTCATTACAAGAGGTGAAAACAATTCACAATACACTTCCTGACCACAGAGTTACCGCGAATGTCGTTGATACAATGGTCACTTCAAAAAGAGTTTATCAGCAAATGATACCAACGTTTACTAATATAACTTTCCAAATTCTGTAAATGGATGAGAATTATAGTCATGATTCAGATATTTTGGAATTAAATTTTGTGATGGTTAATAAAAGTTTAATGATAACAAAAATAGCTTACCAGTGATTTAATCCCCTCTTATGCAGCACATACAGACATTCGACTATTCGGACCCTCTGAAAAGGGCGGATAATGGGATTGAAACGTTGGACATGAACTTTGTAGCAAACTTACTATCGTCAAAGCATATAATTCTAATATCTGCACGGTAATGTCCATTATATAATTATTGTTCTCTAATGTGCGTTTTGTGATTTTCTTCTGGAGATATGTTACTATACAATCATTTTATTACACTCTATAAAATAAATGAAGTTTGATTGAAGGTCAAGTGCACGTCTGAAACACGCTATATGTATAAATTGAACTACATAATTTTGTGTGTAAATTTCTTATCCCGAAACTTTACAAAGATGAACAAATTACGGGTGTACTTCCGAAAACGCCCCCCAACCGATTTTAATGTACATTGGTATACTTACGTATTTCGGGGTGCTGATTACGGAAATGATAATGAAAGTAGTAGTAGTTTTGTAGTTTTTTTTTATTTTTCTCAAAAACTATCGATTTTGGCGGGAATATGCATACAATATAAAATGTGTATTTCGATCAAATCTACAACTTTTATTGGAAGAATTTTTCGAAATTTTGAGAATTTTATGAGATAATTGCAAAAAACCATAAATTATGGTGGTTTTTTAAGGTTTTCACCATGAAAATAAAATTTGCGCCAATTTTCATTATTATTTCCTTAATCAGCACCCCGAAATACGTAAGTATACCAATGTACATTAAAATCGGTTGGGGGGCGTTTTCGGAAGTTTATCCGAAAGGTGATAAATTATGCAATAAATTTAATACTGATCCTGACAAAATAAAAAAATCTGAACTTTTTGTTGAATTAAGTTTAAAATTCATTGGATGTTTTCAAACGATGTCATTAAACAATAAGTTACAAAAAGCTATATTAACAACATAACAATAAAATTAATCAAAATTCCATTCATTAAAAATTTCCCAGAAAAACATTTATAAATATCATGAAATATTTTGCATGTAATATTCTTTGCTTCATCTAATAAGGGAGCTCATTTTTTAGTTAATATTCGACCTTCATTTTCAACAGAAACCAAGGCTTGAAACTAACCAACCCATTCACTTTCGAGTATGCTTTTTCGATTGACGTAGTCAAAATTCCATTTAAATAGATTCAAAAACCAATATAGTACATTGTAAATAAAAAATGAATAAAATTTGGTGTATTTCGTTTCTTGTGAATTTTTTTCGCACAGATAAAGCTGCGGCATCTATGCCTATTCGCAAACAAAAGTGCGCAAAATCTATGAACTTACATTATAATTTTTTGGCCCAAATGAACCTAACCTCTACTAACCGTCAATACGTCGAAAAAGTGAATCTTATTTGATCAATTATAAACATTAGACAGCACAACAAAATGAGAATCCATTGTGGTAGTATTTTTACTCCAGAATCCAAATTTAAGCGCCAAAATTACCTATTGGCTCTAGTTTTTAATATTGATGGTTAAATGGGTAAAAAAAGTCGATTCTGGACATTTTTGAGCATTATTCTCAGCCCAAAAAATTATGTTGTCCCACCAGTAAGAGCCAATTCTGATCGGATGTTTCCCGCAGACACGTGTTTCATGTACGTTGTATTGCCTAATACAATTGTATGTTGGGTCAATTTTACGTTCTTCAATACAGAGGAACCACATAATCATTTTCTAAAAGATGTGTCCGTCAACTTTTGGAAAGTGTTATCAACCGTAAACATCAACTATTACTGAAACAATTAAGTTTTGTACATTTTCGACAGACATATAAATATATAAATATATTTCTTTTATTAAATACACTCTATTATTTATATCAATAGAGAATGTAACTTAACTCTAATTTATCAGACTGCACGTCTCCCTTCTTCTGCAAGTCTCGATGCTGCAATATAATTGATTCAATTCTTGTGGAGGGACGATGCGATGCACTCGTCAGTGCTAAAATGCTCTCATCAGTTTTGTTCGTATCAGATTTCACACTGCACATTATTCTTATTGTTTTTATACATTTGCTTGTTTGATGATTTCTACTGCACGTAAGTATTGAAATATTTGCACGTCAAATTATTAAAGTTTATTTCAAACATTGCCAACAAGTGATTATTGTAACAAACTTTAATTTCAGATCATGCAGATAAAAATATCCATATATCTTGATGCCATTCTAAACTACTTTGCGAATCGCTACGATAGATGGGAAGATGTTGGAAATCGTCATAATTTCGTAATATAAACTTAACATATATTTTATACACTATTATTGACAACACAGAAAGTCGTTTGTAAAATGAAATACTTTTATTTCCAATATGATGTACTTCTGATTGTATAAGCAGGCATAACTTTTTATTCTAAACAAAACAAAATGTGTTATAAGGTTATAGCTGAAACAGTTTAAAATAACCTTATAAATAAAAGTTGTCATAATAAATAAAAGTTTAAAAGACAATGGGTGCGGGTCGAAAAACCGACAAATTAAAAAACCGACAGCCCTAAGCGGGCAGTCGAAAAGCCTACAGTTTAAAAGCTGACACATTAAAAATAGACACATCGACAAGCCATTTTTTAAGTGTCGGTTTTTTGACAATCGGATTTTTAACTATCGGTTTTTTTAACTTGTTGGTTTTTTGATTTCTCGGTTTTCCGACCCGCACCCATTTTAATTGTAACACAAAGAAGACAGTAATTAGAATTATGTTTGAGACATATCAAATTAGTTACTTTATCTTTTTAAAATATTTTCATACAAGACGAAATCGGACTAAATTAATACTAACTTTATTTTAATAAAAAGATTATCAAACTGCATATGTTTTACAGATTTATCTCGATTATTGGCATAATAGTCTTCTGTACTGTATATGATTTGTGTGGACAAAAAAGTCAATCTTCTGTAAATGCCGAATGCATTAAACAAATTATTCATCAATTGGCACTGCATAAAAATGTAAAAGCTTTATTAAATACAGAAGAAGAACCTAAACAATTTCTTGTGATACACGGAATTCGCGTATTGGCGACGACTTGCATTATGGCACTGCATAGTTACGAGGTCCGGAAGGATTATTTTGAGATAAAAGAATCACCCATGCATCATCTACAAACTGAAGTAAGCTGTGCATTTTTAAATTTTGTACAGTTTATTTCGTTGTTACGTATTATTATATTTTGTACTTTATTCAAACTTTTTTTCTAAATATTACAAAAAACATTCCTGAAATTCATTTCGACCATTTTGAATCTGTCAACAGATGTGTAATAAGGGGTGGAAAAAGAAATGCTCCTTTGTAAATTGCCATTTAAAATATATACATTGAAAAGCTGTGCATGACAGTATCTTTTAGAACAACCAATTGCTTTGTAGTTAGAGACATTAACACTATATAATAAGCACTTGAATAAAAATTCACATAGGCGTTCTATGGAAACGATTTAGTTTTAATCGTTTCATATATAAGTTTGTATAAACTAACGCAATATTTTATTTATATTTTGAAACAAGTGCTATGCAATTAAATTAGTATTTTTTACTGGTTTTATTAAATTAGGTAAATTTTAATTAATATAGAATGTAATAATTTGGGACTTTCTAAGCGTCTGCGTTTTTCATTTTGGAGTCGATACATTTTTTATGCTCACTGGATTTCTAAGTACTTACGGATTTTTGCAACGTTTTTCTCGTGGGCAAAATATCAATCTCATCCATTTCTATTTACACCGATACATTAGGTAAGTTGACTAGATTTACATTTTACATAACTTATTTAATTGAGTTTTTATTAACAGATTAACACCCACAATTTTGGCGGTATTATGCGTAACAATGTTCTTCGTTCCACATCTAGGCTCCAGTACTAGATGGAAAAACATGGTTAGCGAATGCATTAGCCCCTGTAGAGGAAAATGGTGGTCGTTTTTATTATATATTCAAAATTACATTCAATCGGAATCAAAAGTAAGTTTTTCGTTTTAAGAAATTGCAATACAAATTCTTAGACAATATCTAGTTTTTATACATTACCATAAAATACAATTTTTTTAATACATTTTTCTGAGGATGACTCGATTTATGGTCAAAACGTTAATTTTATTGAATTCCAATTGTTCGTCTTCACAATTTTTGTTTGTAAACGCATCTCCCATCGTTTTAGTTCCTTTATATAATATTAAAGCAAATATTTAAGAATATATTCTTTTCGCATTTTTTTCATGAGAAAACTGGTTGATTTTATTTTTAACGCAATGTCCTTCACGAAGTGTTTTTCGTTATGTTAAAAAATAATTTTCGTGATATATTAAAACTGAAGGATAACTAATAATTCATTGTAAAGCGATGAAAAATAATTTAAACAGTTAAAATGTATTTGTACTACTTTTATACTAAAGAATACTGAAACCGTGGACCATCATTTTCTTATGTTTATTTTTAACAATTAATTTTTTTATTACGAAATATAGTTGAAGCAAACGTTTAAATAGTGTATTTATTTAAATAATATCTAAAACATATGGAGGGAACTAATCATTATCATGCCTAGTTTTAGCCAGAAGTTAATTATAAGAATTTAAGAAATGGAATGCGTTGGAACGTTTTTTTTTTAAGTAGAGTTTGTTATCTTTGTTGTTGGATTTGTTTATGTAAGTTAGTGTTTTATCGAAGAACTTTAAAAAACAGGGTTGAATATATTTTTTCGACGCTTAGACCACTTGTAGACTGTCTTTAAGTGCATCCTGAAGTAAGCAAAATCTCTTATTTAAATAAGGAACCTACAAAATCCTACGATGTGTTTGAAGCTCGATTATTTAAACGCCTGTTCAATAATGCTGAAACCACTGTTCAATAAAATTGTTTTTTTCTGCAATATTTTATCATAATGGGTACAATACCGTTTCTCGCGTTATTTTATTTTCTTTTATTAATTGTAGTACCTTACGTTATTTATATTATTATTGTTGTATGATCTACGAAATGAATTATTGTTTTATGTTATATTGTATATTACTTTGTATTTTCACTATTTTTTTATGTTTTATTTTGTTCACGATCTATGTATTAGTTAGCGCTAGGGATAGTTTTCCCACGGCAAATAAAATTATCACATACATACATACATACATGCATAAATACATACAAAATAAGTATTAAATTCTTAAATGTTTTGATATAAAGATAAATGATCCCCTCCATATCTTAAAATCATGACTATGCGAATGTTTACTAAAACCCATTGACGAATATATCGATTCTATCATACTCGACCTGGTGACGAAAATATATCTAATTATGAGTTAATCAGGTCATTATCATCTACCAGAAGTTAATTATTATTCAGATCTAAACAAATTAAAAAGGGAAATAAGAAATATAGTTTCGAGCAATATTAATAGTAGATAATCGTCAATATCAACTACTAAATTCAAAATGATAACAATTACTGTTATTATTTACATTATTTTTTTATTTCTGCTGCATATTTCTTAAATACTGATAAGTAATATTATATTTATAATAAAAAATATGGTAATATAATGTAAAACTTGTAATTATACACTCGTGAATTTTTCATAAAGCGTATGCTTTATTGTTCTTATACAATACTCTGCGTATTTCTAAATTATTAATTACATAAACAAATCAGGAAGAAACATCTACAAAGTTGGTAAACATAAAATAATGTAATTTTCAAATAAGTCGAAGAGCATTAGTAATCATATTCGTAATCTATTCCGGTAAAAAGAAAATACATTTATAATATTTTAAAGATACTTGACAACAACAATAGTAAATTCAAAATTTTATAAGTAAAGCCATTTACAAATTTTTAAAATGAACAACTTCATGAACATTAGAATTTATTTTAAAATGTTTAAATAATTTTAAAATTTTTATGATAAAAATATTCATTATCGATTTGCAATAATAAGTATGAATTGAAGGATTCGAAAACAACAATGTTACTTGCGCGAACCTCCAATTTCCACGAGTATAATTATTTCAATCCGTATGTGGATTACTGCTTGATACATTTACTTTGACAATGATACTAAAGTATTTGACATTTAATTTTTGAAAAATGTAATATTTCATAAATATTGTCGTGTGTATTTGATTATTTCTTATAAATAATATAAACTTTACACATCAATAAAATATCATTGAACAATATTCAAAACGATATTTAAAATTTCCTAAAAAATTATGTTTTAATTCGATAAAAATAAAATTGGAATATATTTGAGAATATATTCCTCGCTTCAGTATAGCATCAGTAAATTCTCAAGATAGCCGTGCGATATTCGACTACTTGGAGTGGGGTTTAATCATGGATCATATCCCAAAAGTCATCATCTGCTAAGTGGATCAGTAATGACCCCACTGAAGACGATTTACTTTCGATTTCGCTCGATACTTATAGGAATAAAAATTCCATTTCTTTTATAGGAATCGAATTCCATCTATCGGTGGATATGAGAAGTGTGAGATAAGATTTGCCGGGAAAATTTCAAAATATTTTAGGAACGAAAATTATTATATGTTTATCTTTATATAATTATATAATAAGACATAAATGAGTCATTCGTTTTATAAGTGTAGAATAATATTTTCATAAATATTTTGAAAAAAATATTAATTTTTAATTACAAAGAACTAATTATATTTTGTAATATTTACTGAAATTTAGATATATTGCTTATGTATTTAATTTTAAAACTGATTTATTATAATTTAGACATTTTTATCAGGATGACCTGTTTGGACCAAAGAGATAAGTTAATAAAAAAATTAATAAAATATTCAGGTTTTTAAAATGAACCAATCACGCGTTTTTCACCAAAACAAATTCGTATAAAAAAGTTATTCCCTGTTCAATTCTATAAGCTTTTTGTTTTTTTTTTCAATTTTTTTCAGAAGTTGATAATTTTTTTAGCAAAAAACTCCTAACTATGTTTGAAATTCATTTCCCCCAAAAATATCAACTTTCGGAACTCAAAGAATAAAAAACTTAGAATTCAGAGAATACACTACATTTTTTTTATAACTTTTCGTAAATAATATTAAATTTAAAAAAAAATTAGATAACAAATTTCTCAAAATATCATGAAAAACATCTGAAAACATTCCACTAAATTTCTTGATGAATTCTAAGACCTTTTCATTCTGAGCATTTTTGAAGTAAAACTCGTAGCTTTTTAGTTAGAGCATACACAAAATGTTGAGATCGTGGGGTATAAAAGTAACATTTTTTCTAAAATATTTTATGCACATTCATGCAATGTCAACAGAAGACTTGATTAAATATGAAGCAAAAAAATGTAATTTCAAACATTAATAGGTTAATAAGCATTAAGTAAATTTGAAATTATAATAATACTTTTAAAACGTTTCAATAAATGTGAAATCGTAATGCTACAGACGTTTAATAATTGTTGAAAAAAATGTGAAATATGTTTTTAAATATTATAGTAAATCGCGGAATATTAATGTTTTAATTAACGTTCAATAAACATTGAACAAAAATTAGACAAATGTATTTTTTTATCATTTTACCAAGATGTGAACGTTTTAATGACGTTCAGTTACTAGTGAATAAACATGAAATAAAAGTAGTTTTTACAGGTTTTTACCAATGATGTGTTGATCAATATTTTCATAACGTTTTATTAACGTTTAATAACTGTTGTATGAACGTGAAATAAATGTAAATTTTAAACATATTACCAACGGGAAATTAACGTTACGTACACTTTTAATAAATGTTCAATAAATATGAAATGGACGTTTTTTCTCGAGAAAGTTCAATTAACGTTGATGGAAACATTTATTAAACATTTCGAAAGGCCACAGGAATCCTACCCTGGTGTCTACCGCATGTTCTTCCAAGTTCCACGTTATTTTTTAGGGATTTTTCACACGTTTTCGGTTCTTTCATATTTTTTATATACTTAACATCAGAATTTAGTATTTTTAACATTTTCTATAAAAATGTTTATTAACAAATCCCGCTGTTCCAGGATCCGAGTGATTCCAGCAGAGGGCGCTTGAAAAAATTTTCCACAATCTTGGAAATGTTTAATTAAGTGATTTACCACCACTGAGTTTAACAGGGCATAATCCGCGAAATTTAAATTGGTTAATTTAGAATTCTAACCGTTAAATTCAATTCAATAATCTTGTATTAAATTGCATAACATTCGCTTATTTTGAATTTTACCGATTTCGATTTTTAAATTACATTTTCTAAAAATGATATAAAATACCAATTGGCAGGTTATACGTCTCTTAATTTGTCTCTAATAAAATATGAAATGCAAAACATTCCTGTATCAATGCATAGCGAGCCGCCATTTTGATATGACAAAAATATAAGATGATAGTTTCAAAAAATAAAAATATGGGACTCTTAGCATTGAATAACATATTTTATATTATTTAGTTATGTATAGCAAAATATAAAAATGATGGATATTCTGCAATTTTGAATAGGTTTTGACTTTTGGGTGCGAGTTATGGCAAATAAATGAAATCGGTAAAAATCAAAATAAGTACAAATGCATATTTTTAAAGTAAAAGGAGCACCTTTCTGACAAGTTTTAAGATGCCTGCACTGAACAAATAAATTAGTCATTTTTATTAAATATGTGGTTGCCAATTAGCTCCTAAACATTTAGCCAGTGCAACTACATTTCAATCCTTCCAACTACATCATGATACCCTTTCAACAACATTTAGTTAATTCAACTAAAATGTAGTTGGCATTACTGAATATTTATCTGTTAACAGGTAACCGAATATTTTATAAATATTACTGATTACTTTTCTCAGCGTGGAAAGCATTATCATGATAAGAAGACGGATTGAACAAAGAATATTATCTAAAAATATCGGTGTTTTTAGATATTTAAAACAAAAAGTAGTGTAAATTGATGTTTTTGTTTACAAATGTCATCACTCTGAGTGCCTTGTGCAAATTGGGCAAGTTTGGGTGTTGAACGGTTAAAAATATACATTTTTTAAAATACTTTGATTAGAAATTATCATAGAAACTTTTTAAGAATCTAAAATGTTAGAGTAATGTTACTTTGATTCGCACAAAAATATAAATAAAAATAAATATTATAATTTTCTATGTCAAATTTTATAGTGTTTAGATCACCTTTGGTATCTTGCTGTGGATATGCAATTACATTTAATTTCGCCTCTAATTTTGTATCCACTTACTAAACAGAACTATACTGGAGTTAGAAACTTATCGATATTAATATTACTGTCAATTCTTGTACCAGTTATAATAGAAGCTACGAAAGCAAGGTATGCAGAAGAATACTATATGCAGATAATATTAAACTAATTATCACAATATTAAACAAAATTAACTGTTTTATTACATATTCCATTGAACATTTAGATACAAATTTCACTCCAATGATATATTCAGCGAAATGTCAAATGATATATACTCCGATGCTTGTTGTCGCTTAGGATCATGGTTAATCGGTGTATTGTTTGGGTATGAAATTATGACGAAGAATCTTAAACTAAACAGGGTATTATTCAATTTTCAAAGTTTATCATAATTTCCTCATTAAATCCAGAATGGGCATTTTTGCACTACAGTTTTCAAGGTTCTATATTGTCTAAAAAAATATATTAGAAAATTTATAAATAGTAATTGTCTGAACTTACAAAATCATTGATTTGATTCTTTGAAAAATATAACTGTGAAAAACTATTGATTACACAGGCCAACAAAATACCGTTGTCCCACCAATAAGAGTCAATTCTGATCCAAACACCAAAGTTCAACTAACCTTCTGACCAAGTTGAAGGTTAAAGAGGTAAAAAATCCTTTTTTATGACTTTTTTCTGGTTTTCTCAAAAAGTAGCCAGACTACAATGAATTTGAATTGATTCGAATTTCAAAAAGTTCGTCGGACATATTAGATCCATCATTTTGCATTTTTTTACATTTTTCGCGTCGCGTCCTAAAGCATAGATATAAAAACTGTCCAGAAACACGATTTTTTACCCCTTTAATCTTCAATTTAATATTTGGATTCTGCTGGAAAATTCCTATCAAAACTGATTCTTATTAATGGAGCAACAGTAGCTTTTGGACTGTGAATAGATGCTCAAAATGCTTGAAATCTGTGACCTTCACTATCTCAACAACTAGAACCAATTAGTTTTTGATGGTTATATTTGGACCCTGGAGCATAAATCCTACCAGAAATTTTTAAATTTGTGTTGAGCTGTTGTACTAAAAAAAAAATATGGATTATTCAAATGCAATATTTACTTTGTTTATTTGGTTTTATTACATTAAAATCGTTTCAGAATTCCTGTTTAAAGTATTGACATCGTTGTCTCGATACTTAAAGTTAAAAATATGCTTATTAACATTTTGAAAATAAAGGTGAAAGTATCCAAAATAGCATAGTAAAAATTTGAGGAATATTTATTTGAAGATAATGAAATTTCCGAAAAACTTGCTGAATAAAAAGTTCTTAAAAGTCATCAGAGAATACCCTGAAACTTCTAAAATTTCTGAAGTTTGAAAAATTAAAATAATATTCCATAAAAATGATTTCAAAATTTCAGAGTTTTCTTTGGGCAATTCTACTTCTGTTCAGCAACAATTTCGCAAGTTTCTCATTCTCAAGTAAAAAATTCCAGAACTTTTCGCAAAAATATTGAGCACACATTTTTTATGTTCTTAGCTTGCTACTTTTGCACTATTAAAATGCACATTTCAAAGTTCAAGATAATACTAATGGGGGAATAGTATTTTTATGCAAAATTAGATAGAACTGCTTGGAAATAAACTACAGTTCAAAACTGTAGTAAAAAAATGTCCATTTAGGACTTAATTATGTTATTAATCGATTTCATTGCATAAAGGAGAAGTATGTTTCCATAAAAAAAAGTAATTTTGTGAAAATCAAGGATGTTTTATTTTTTTATTTACTAACCCATTGGTAGGGGTTTTACAACATAATATTGATGGTTTATATATTTCACAGAAATTCCAGTAGATAATTGTAAAAATATGGTAAAATATTTGAATTTTTGTTTACATCCATGATTTTAGAAAATGTTGGTATTATGTAAAGAGCATACTTTTCTGTACTGGTTTATCTGGCAATTGTTCACAATATTTTTCTTTTCTATTTCACAGGTACATTTCTTGGGAGTATCAGCTGGTGTAATTACATGCTGCATCAGCATAATAATCTTTTGGTGGTGTACTGAAAACATCAATAATAATAATGCAATTATAGGACTACTTCTAGTAATCATTTCCCGAATAACGTGGGCAGTGGGTGTGGGTTGGATTATGTACATCAGTATTAAAAAGAATAGAGGTTTCATATTATTTGTAACATAATGTATTATTTAATAAAAAATTATGATAATTGTCATTCTTGAAGAAATCATTTTTTTTTTTGTTTCAGGACTTTTGGCATCTTTTTTATCTTTGTCAGTATTTATTCCACTTAGTAGATTAACTTACAGCGCTTATATTATACATATATTAGTATCGATAATTAATGTTACATCTGATTCTAATAAATGGAATTTTACAAGTGGAGATATTGTGAGTATTTTTATTGCTACAGTATAATATAAAATATGACTGATCAAATTACTGTCTATTGGGGTCAATTTTCAATTCATATTCTTATATGTCTTGAAAATTTTATTTTTGTGATTTTCGAATATTTCAGTTTTTGAATCACATTCTTTCACCCTTAAATATTACGATATTTAGCATGATTATATAAATGAATTATGATGCTGAACAAAATGACTTAACCATTTACTGTTTACATTTTTTAGTTCTATGGCTTCTTGACTGACGCAGTAATAGCATACATCATTGCCTTGATTTGCTATTTGTTTTTTGAAAGGCCACCAATCATTCTGGAAAAATACATTGTTCGAAAATTCTGCAAAATGTCTAATGCAATTAATAACAAATAATTTATTATAATAAAACTGCTGTTACATTGTGAGTTGTTACCGGATTCTGTCATCCTTAAAACTTAAGTAAAAAATGTGGTTACTCCGTTTCCAAGCTCGGTAACGTAAGACAGACGAAGAGAAAATAATATAATTGAAATGAAATTATTTAAAATTTTTGAAAAGCTACCTTACTTTGAAGGAAGACTCAGCATGTTTTATTGCGTATTTTGGACTGCTGATAACGAATATAACATAAGTTTGACGATCCACTATATCTTGATAAAATAGTGACAACATGTATTTTTTTTTTAGTTTTTCAATACATCAGTATTCAACATTATGGATTCAAAACTATCCAAGTGTATTCATTTCAATTCAAAAATGTTGTATTTTTAAAACAAAACTTTGAATACATTTGTATTCAACATTACGGATTCAAAACTACCTAAGCGTATTCATTTTAATGCAAGAAAAGTTTTCTTTCAAAAACGAAATTTTGAATAAATATGTATTTATTTGTATTCTTATACTGCTTCCGATTGTTTTCGTAATTGTGTTCGTAAAATTGAATACAGATGGATTTCTTTCTTCGGAATTCAATCTATTTGAATACATATGTACGGAATCAAAGTATGAATTCAAAATGAATTGAAATTTTCAATCCAATCCTATCAAATCTCGATTGTTGGGTGGGAATGCCCATATAATCATTTTGAGTTTAATATAAAAAATGGTGAAGGCTTTAAAAAATAACTCATTCAAGTTTTTAGTTTGCCAGGTTATGGACTCATATAAACTGAAATTTAAGATAATAAACAATATTTTGATATGATAAAAAATCGCGTAATGTATTTTCTTGAATATTGAATTTCTCCGGAAAAAATCGCAACCTTCGATGCTTTTAAAGGTTTCCGTAGAAAACTTGAACCGAAAGCAATAACCGACATATGCAGCTTCGCTGAGATTGAACTTATGAATATTCAGAATGTACAATAACTTATGAATATAAATTAAACTATGATTAAAGAACGACGTTAAAAAAACTGTTCAATAACAACTTTCTATTATAAAAACATCTCGCAAAACAACTTCAACTTACTTAAAAACTAAATAAAAATCATATTAAATTTAACCTAACCTAAACTAATCTAACCAAATTAATCTAACCAAATAAACTAATAATAAAAAATAATAATAAAATAAACCAACATTGGCAAATCAAACTTTATAAGCCCTTCAAACCTTTATTTTATTAATTTAAAAAGCTTCACTGTTAGAAATGTTCAGAAATTTCGGATACTTTTATGTTACCGAAGTAACAGAATTTTACTAAATTCGGTAACAGAAAGTACCATTACGTTATATTATCAGAAAATTACGAAACTGTCAGAGAAAATTCAAAAGGAAACAGTGAAACACGGTGACATTACTTTGATTTGTAGTCGCTAGGTGCGGTCGCGCACCCATCGCAGAAATGGAATTTTCATTCGGTTATAAAGGATCCCTCGGTCAACCATCTACCGATGGTTATACCCTATACTGGATATAACGAGTGTTATCCGAATATTGTTGAATTGTATAATGTCGATTCTATATATATATATATATCGTATTTTTTCTACCTTCATGCACATTTACAAAACAGTGTTGTTTTTATTAAATTTTCTGTTTCTAATAATAGGGTAGCCTTCTATTCCCCAAACAAAGGACAATAAATCATAGAAACACAAAAAAATATGATAAAGCAAACAAATTTTACTCTCCGTATACTATTCTGTTAATGTAATTGAAAATTCTGAAACTGAAACAAAATTTTCTGAAACATGTAACCGAAGCTTTTTACGGTTACCGTTTGCGAAATTTCTGTTCATGTTTCGTAAAATTCTGAAACGGTAACCGTAAAAAGCTTCCGTTACATGTTTCAGAAAATTACTACAGAAATTTCTAACAGTGTTGCCTTAAACATGGTTAATTTCAAACTGTTAATAATTCTATTGATATAATATTATGAATTATATTCTTAAATTTAAATAAAATGTATTATTTCTTGAAGTTTATTATGTAAAATAAAAGTTTAAACTTTTTTTGTATACAAGCTGATTATTCTTAGAAAATACTTTTATAGGAGATAAAAACATATTTCCTTGCCTGCAAGTTATCCATAGAAGTTGTTTTTATAACAAAGAAATAAAAAGAGAAATATATATTTCATGAGAGTTATTACCCATATAATGATCTGATTTATTCGAATAATGCCATAACATGGTATTTTTTTACCGATTCAAATGTAAAGTTTGCACCGAATCAAACTTTTCTATATTTTTGTTTTATCTAAATAGCTCAGTTATAAATTAATTACCGAAAATGCTATAAGCTATTAAAAAAAAATAAAAATATATAAACACCACTTTATTATGATTAAAATCTATTATTCTATATTTCAATATTCGAGTAATAAGAAAAATTCCAAAATAGAAATAGTATCCTATTCAGAAATAAAAAAGTTATTATTCAGTTTTGTAATATGGCCATTCTGCAAGTTTGTCCTTAAATTCCAGCTGTAGAATTGAAATAAAATATAAAATAAAAAAGCATAAATTAATTACCTCGGATGAGGATCGAACTAACGTATATATTCCAATAAATAATATCTGCTGAAATAAATTATAAAATAAAAAAGCAAAAATTAATTGCCCCGGGTGAGGATGGAACTCACGACCTTAAGATTATGAGACTTACGCGCTGCTTTTTTTTTTTTTTTTTTTTTTTTTTTTTTTTTTAATAATGTTTATTGAACATCTAAAACATGATATACATTAGAAGGCTTATAAACATCTAAAATTTTCCTTACAGTAGTATAGTAGTATTTAGCAAACATTCAGGCCCAGTGGGCATCTCGCGTTGTACAGTGTGTTCGTTTATGTGTGTTGTATGTGTGACGGGTGTAAAATAGTGTGGTTGGGTTGAGCACTGTCGATTACAGATGAAGGAGGGAAAAAAGTTGGAAAAAAAAACCCTTGCGATGTTGTTTTTCGGTTTCGTATATACATATTTACAAACGTGGGATATACGTAGGGTTAAAGGTTGTTGGTGTGATTGCGATATTCGTTGTCAGTGTGTCTCAGTTCGAGTCTTTTTTTTCGTTTCGTTCGTTTGCGTAGTTCGTGCATGTATATGTCATTTTCCTGAATCCACCATATGTTTTTGTTGTACGCTCTGGAGGTGTCGTTGTAGTCTTTGGCTGGAATTTTCGTGGAATATTTGAGATGTTGGTGGGTGGTTTTTTCATTAATATTGTCAAAGTAGGTGATTTTCTTATTCGCTTGATGCCGAGGCCAGTGATAAATTAGAGGAACGTTATGTTCGTCTTGGATTAGACCGAATTTGTCTAGTGCGGGAAAACAGTTTGGGGTTATGAATCCATTTTGGCATTGTCGTTTGAGTTCTTAGTAGTTATTCGTCAGATTTAGTGCTTTTTCATAGCTACTGGAATTTTTTGCTATTTTTTCGTGATATTTTCGTATGATTTTTATTATAAAGTTGTCGATCCGTGGAATATTAGCTTTATTGTATATTTCTTGGTTATTGGGTCGTTTAGTGAAGTTAGATTCTGGGGTTCGGTGCAGTTTTAGGCAGGTCCGTAGGCATGATCTTTCGAAGATGCGTAGTTTTTCCATCTGGGATGCACTTATGTTGAACCAAGAGGGTGCAGCATATGTTATTATGGGTCTGATAAGAGTTGTGTAGCATATAATTTTGGTTTTTGCTGTCAGATGTCGTTAACGAAACAGTTTGGAGTTCGCTAAGAAGGCTGCTCTGGCTTTGTGGATTTGAGTTTTTACATGGTCGCATAGGCGTAGTAAGTGGTCGAGATGTATACCTAGGTATTTGACTGTCTTCTTATGCGGGATGAGGGAGTGGCTATTGTCAGATAAGTTGGTCAATTTGATTTGAAATGTATTCCAGTTAATTCTTTTGGTTGCCGATAGGTTTCGTAATGGTGTTCTGAACGCTATGGTTTCGGATTTGTTGGGGTTGATTTGTAGGTTCCATGTTAGGTAGTAGTTGTTTATCTTATTAACTAGTTCTTCCAGAGTTTCCTGTATTTTAGTAGATTGGTGGCCAGAAACTGTTATAATTAAGTCGTCAGCAAAAGCTATAGATGTTGTGTTGTTCGTGTTTAGCTGAAACAGGTTGAGAATGGCTGCGTTATAGATGTTGAAATATAGTGGAGAAGTTACGGCACCTTGTTGGAATCCTTCTTCTATGGTGAAAGTTAGTGAGGATCTGTGAGCATTGCTTATTGTTTAAAATTGTCGGTTTTGTAGTTGGTTAGCTATTAAGTGCAATAAATGAGGTGGTATGTTGTATTTTAATAGTTTGTATAAAAAACCGTCGATCCATACGGTATGGAAGGCTTTTTGCAGGTCTATTAGACATGCTCCGGTCATTCTTCCTTTGGAGAGGTCATGAATTGTGTTGTTAAGAAGGGTGTTGATAGCGAGAGTGGTAGATTTGTTTTGTTGGAAACCATATTGGTTATGTGGAATTATTGAATTTATTTTACAGAAGAGATTTAGTTGTATAGAGATTAGGATTTCTAGTATTTTGCTAAGACATGATAGTAAGCTGATGGGTCGGTAGCTGGATGGATCGCATGGATCTTTGCCTTTTTTTAGTATTGCTAGGACTTTTGCAATTTTCCAGCATTTTGGAAAGTATGCGTTGTTTATAGAGTTGTTGTACACTATTGTTAGTGCATTTATTACACAGTTAGGGAGGTGTCTGATGGCTACAGAAGGTATGTCGTCTGGCCCCAGACTTACGCGCTGCCTACTGCTACCGAGGCCATGAATGACCCTGATAGAAATTTTGACAGTTATCCTGACCAGTTTCTGATCAGGCAGTTCCTGACCAGGGCCTGCTTGTCCGCGACGTTACATTACCTGAACAGAAACTGGTAACGATAACTGTCAAAATTTCTACCAGGGGAAATTATCGAAAAAACACTTTCGTACAATCAAATGTAGTAACTTTCGCGATTTTCTTAAAAATTCATTTTTTCAAGCGACTGAGTTAACAAAATACCTCGAATGAAACAAGAAAAGGTTAAAAAAAAATTACGAACATTTATAATCTGTTTATCCCGTACGCAGATAGTAAACTTCTTTACCGACACTAGATACAATATTACGGTCAACTGTCGCAATTTTCTTTATTACTACATATATAGGCCTGTTAGGCATCTCGGAATGTTGTTGTGATGATGTAGCGCTCATTGTGAGTTGTGTGACGGGTGTTGTTTGTGTGGTTGGGGTGTGCACTATCAGTGATTTGTCGAGGGGAGAAAAAAGAACAGTTTATAAAAAAAAAAACCTGGCGTTTTTAGTTTTTATTTAGGTTATGGATGAGCTATATACATTATTTACATATTTACATGGGCATAGCAGTTCGACGTGATGCCAGTGTGTTTATTGACAAGCGAGAGAACCAGATCCGTGATTTTAAGTATTCTGCGGTCTTTGTTTTCGTTTGGACTGTTGGCGGAGAGCATCCATGTATTTATCATTTTCTGATATCCACCAGAGATATTTGTTGGTCACTCTTGTCATATTTGCAAAATCTGTGTTTGGGATCTGTGTAGAATATTTAAGGTTGGAGTATATGGTTTTGTCGTCAATATGCTTAAAATAATTTATGTTTTTATTTGCTTGATATGTTTTGGCCAGTAGTATAGGATTGGAATGTTGTTTTGGTCTTGGATAAGACCATATTTATCGTGTGCAGGAAAGTGATACGGAGTTATGTAGTCGTTTAAACTGTCTTGTTTAAGTTTTTGGTTGTTTGACACTATTGATTTGGATATTTGATAGGGTTTGCAGTCTTTGGGTAGAGAGGCATAGTGTTTCCTATTTATGTTGATTAAAAAATTATCGATTCTTGGGATGTTGGCTTCATTGTATACTGATATGTTACTTGGTCGTTTGAGGTAGTTTGATTCAGGAGTTCTATGAAGTCGTAAGCATGTGCGGAGGCAAGCTCTTTCAAAGGTGCGGATTTTTTCCATTTGTGATGCGCTTACATTAAACCAGGATGGGAAGGAGTAAGCGATTATTGGTCCGATGAGGGCCATGTAGCATAGTATTTTGGTTCGTGCGGTGAGGTGTTTGGAGTGGAATAGTTTTGAGTTGGCGTGGAATGTAGCTTTGGCTTTTTTGAGTTGGGTCGATGTGTGATGGTTTAAACGGAGAAGATGGTCTAGATGGATGCCGAGATATTTCGCTATTTTTTTGTGTGGGATCGGTGTGCTGATATTATTGGTTGGATTGTGGATCTGAATTTGGAATGAATTCCAATTGATTCTTTTGCCAGCTGATAAGTTTACCAGCGGAGTGCGGAACGCGATTGTTTCGGATTTGGTAGGGTTAATTTGGAGATTCTAGGTGAGGTAATAATGATTAATTTTGTTGACTAAATCTTCTAGTT
The DNA here is from genome assembly GCA_030407085.1 of Trichopria drosophilae. NCBI lineage: Eukaryota > Metazoa > Arthropoda > Insecta > Hymenoptera > Diapriidae > Trichopria > Trichopria drosophilae. The sequence continues at coordinate 162,797,735 of CM059582.1, read as the reverse complement.
GATTTTGAATGCTTAATGTTCGGGTATCAGAAACGGTGATGATGAGGTCGTCTGCAAATGCGATTGATTTGGTGTTGTTGGAGTTGAGGTTGAAGAGGTTTAATATTGCGGCATTGTAGATGTTGAAATACAGTGGTGATGTTACTGCTCCTTGTTGGAGCCCTTCTTCGATGAAGAAGGTTGAGGAAGATCGGATGGAATTTTGGAAAGTATAAAATTTCCTGTCTTTTAGATGGTCTTCGATAATATATAGAAGATGTGTATATTGTGAATATGAAGAATGTCATATTTTAGCATTTTATACAGTAATCCGTCTATCCAGACTATGCACCGGTCATTATTTTCTGCGATTGATTGGAAATTACGTCATTTTTAGTAAAGCATTGATGGCTAGTGTGGTCGATTTATTACGCCGAAATCCGAATTGGTTTTCCGGTATTATGTGGTGGATGTCATAGAAATTTGTGATTTGAGTGCTAATCAGAATTTCCTGGATTTTTCCGAAGCATGGGAGAAGACTGATTGGTCTATAGCTTGACGGGTTGCATCGGTCCTTGTCTTTCTTTAGAATCGCAATTATTTTGCTGTTTCCAGATTGTTGGGAAGTAGTAATTATTCAAGGCGTTGTTGAAGATAATTGTTAATATTTTTATGACGTTGGGGGATAGATGTTTTATGACTATAGGAGGGATTTCGTCAGGTCCTGAGGATGTTTTGTTGGGTAGTTTTTTTAATATGTTTTGTAAATTTGCACAACTTGTAAATGAAGAATATTTGATGTGGGGTCTCTTGGGGTGTGCTGCGGAATTTTGATCATTGAAAGACGCTACCGTACTATTGCTTGTTTTGGACGAATTGATTTTTTGTTTCAGGTTTTTTGCAGCATTGGATATAATTGGTCGTAATCTATTGCCGGGTAGGAGGGTAGTTTTCTTATTGACACTTTCGAAGTGGTTTCCCAGGATGTTTGCTATTGTTTCAGGGTTTGTGATGATGTAGTTGTCGTTTTCGACAGGGGTGTTATTTGTATTGATTTGCAATTTATCTACAATTTCTGTGTCGTGAACTGATAAATGCAGCTTTAAGATGTTCGGAGGTTCTTTTGGGCGAAACAGATTGTTGATTTTGGGAAAAAAGGTCTCGGAATTTTGATGCGAAATTTTCTTTGCCTGGTTGGCCCAGTATTTGTTTACGCTGATGGCGTATTCTTTTCTGATTTTGTAATTTATTTCATTTAAAAGGTTCTTTGTTTTAGTTATCAGTTCTTCTTTGCGAGTGGAGTTCGAATATAAGCTGTTAAGTAAGGATCTGAGAGACGACTTAATTTTTTTGAATTTTTTTATTTTGGGATTGAGATATTTTTGCGACTGTTGCCTGGAGAATATTTTGGTACTGTGTTGTCTATAGCTTCTAGAATTTTTGCGTTGAGAGCTGATATGTAATGATTTAATTCGTCTTTTGATAGATTACGATTGGTAGGAATATCTAATGATAAGTTGTCCGCAACGTATTCTGAATATTTTTTCCAGTCTGTATTTTTGTACATGTAGGTGTGTTTGGGATTAGGGGGAGGTATTGAGATGGAGATGTTGGATTGTAGGTTAAGAGTCATTACTATTGCTTTGTGGTCACTATCGTAAGAGAGGGTGGGGATTTTGTTGTTAATGAGGTTGTCGAGTTCAAGTCTAGTATCTAGAATACATAGATCCAGGAATGAGTTAGACTCAGGTCTAGTTGCATCTAGTGGAGAAATAATTGTAGTTATGTAGTCAATGGAGTTAGCATTTATCCATTGAGCAAGAAGGGCCCCTTTTCGGTTGATGGTGATGTCGCCCCACATAGTGTGTCGAGCGTTTAGGTCACCAGCTATTAAAAAGTAATTATTGGGATTGTGGAATTGCAATTCTTCGAAGATATTTGTTAGTTCTGAATAAAAATATTTCAAGTTACAACTGTTTGTGGCGTAGATACTTAATATAAATAGGTTGTGATTGTTCGTATTATTGATTTTGATGGCAGTAGCTTCCACTATTTAGTTAGTAGCAGTAGATACGAGAGTAATGGGAGTGTAAGAGATTTTGCGATTAATCAGAATTGCTGTGGCTCCGCCTTGTATAGAGTTAGGTCGATCGGTCCGTACTATGTTATAGTGGGTAAAAGACATGTTGTGTTGATTGCTGTTATTTTAAGCGTGTTTGAAGAAAAACTAGATCTATCTGAGATTCGAATTGGATGATTGCTTATGGCCATTGTAAGTTAAGTACGTTGTATAATTTATTTATTCTAGCTGTGTTGGATTGAATGGTATGTTGAATGTCGGTTAATTGCGGTACTAAAGTTTGCAAAATATCTGTCTTGAATTTGTTGAGAAGGTCGGTTAGATTTGTGGTGTCTAAGTGATCTGATTGGGAAGATTGATGGTGATTGCTTGGTGGGTTGATCAGGTATGAATATGTGGAATTGGAGGGGTTGGGTATAGATGGTTTGGTTATCTGCGCATACGAAAAAAAGGAAGTAGATTTTCGTTGCAGTGCTGACAGTTTGTTCGTTATATTTTTCTCTTTTTTGCGTAATAATGTCGTTTGCAAATTTGTAATAAGGGCAGCCCTTATATGAGGCTGGATGACCTTCGCTTTCGCAGTTGACACAATATGGGAGGGAGTCGTTGGTTTTGGTTCTCTCGCATTTGCCTGGGTCATGTTTATTGTTACATTTGACGCACCTGAACTCCATGTGGCAGTTCGAACTGCTATGCCCTAACCTTTGACATCGGTGGCATTGGAAAATGCCACGTTTTCTAAACCGTTCCCATTTAACGGCCTGACAAGCTATTTTGTTAATTTTTGTTAAATCTTGGATGATGCTGTCCGGTAATAGTTGTACTAGAAAGCAATCTGGGATCGATGTGGATGATAATTTGTTAAGTTTTGTTATTTTTATTATTTTTATAGTTTGAATGTTCAACTCTTTAATTTCATTTTCTATTTCTTCGACTGAGAATTGGCTATAAATGCCTTTTAGTACAATGTTTTTATTTTTTAAGTGATTTGGCGTGAAAGAGTAGTGTTGGATTTTATTTTTACTTAAAATATCGCTCACAGATTGCTTAATAGTTTCACTATTTACGTATATGATGTGATTATTTGTGTCGTTATTGTTTGAAATATTTTTTATCCTAAACTGATTTAAATTTAGCGCGCTTTTCAGTTCGATTAACTGCTTGGCACTTAAATCGTAGGTGTGAATAGGGGGAGGTTTGTGTTCGCGTACATTTGTTTGTGTTGATTTTACCCCGTTTGTAGAATCTTGCTTGGTCGATGGTGTTTCGTGCGTGAATTTTGCGTTGTCATTGTCGTTACTTAGTTGAGAGAGAGAGGATTGAACTTGTTACGAGTAGGGATGTTTGCTTGCGATGGTGCTTCTTCGTTGTTGACTTCGTCAGTATCAGCTGTTTCCATCTCTAATACGTCTTCTTTTTTGCGCGATCGCGCGGCGCTTAGGTATGGTGTTATGTTAGATTGTTTTTGTCGGCCAATTTCTTACGCGGTTACTTTTTGTGACTTTAGAGGTTAGATCTGTTTTCACGATAAAATGATCGTTTATGAACAAGTTTTTCGGTGAAAACACTGATCGAGCTATTTAGCAACATGCACACACTTGCACTGATCCGACTGGTCGAATTATCGGGACTTTTTTAATCGAAAAGCCGGTATTATGCTCGAGCGGAATGCGATCGATCGTCTCACTCGCTGTCCAAGCGTGACTCGAGCTTAATTTTAACTCTTTCGTTGGCGAGTGTTGAGAGTCGACCTATTCCTGACACCAAAACGTCAATGGGCCTCGTCTGCGAGCCCAACGATTTGTCGAACGAGCATGTCACAAGATTGGCTTGCGATCCGCTATCGAGTAAGACGCGACATGTTTTTCGAGAACCTTCACTATCACATGCGTGCACGACAGCCGTCAAGAGCATCACATAACTACCGAGAATTGAGGCGTGATTCACACTCGCTGATGGTGGAGTGGTGTCACCCGAGGACGCTGAAGCACTCGGATCCCTTCGAGCATTTCCCGATTCACGTGAGGAATTTAAATGCAAAAGGGAATTGTGTTTTCCGCCACACGACTTGCAAACACCGGACGGACACGAATTAACGGAATGATCATTATAACGTAAACAATTAACGCATAATTTACGACCCTTTACTTATTTGATACGCGAAGGGATCGAGAGCTTGAGCAGCTCCTTACAATGATACGTTGCGAGGTTTCCCTTGCAGAATGAGCACCGGTTGTGAAACCTGGCCACGTGACTGAATGACTGTTTTGTTTTCGAAAGGTGATGAGAGTTCTGTCGAAAAGAATTGATTGCGTTTTTATTGGAGATTTCCAAAGCTTGGTATTTGTGTATAATGAACTCTAATAATTGCGATAAGGTGGGAAGCTCGTTTCTCTTTAAAGACGACTGCCATTCACGAGAGGTGGCAGGGTCTAATTTCGAAGTAAGAGAATAAGTTAGAATGTCATCCCACTTATCGACCGGGCGCTTTAACGATGCAAGTGCCCTAGTGTGCTTATAGGTACGATCGGCCATTTCCCTCAAATCGGAAAAGTTTTCCTTCGTCATATTCGGAATATTCAAAAGCTCGCGTATATGGGACTGAACGATGATACGATTATTGTCGTAACGCTTTTTTAAAAGATCCCATGCCTCGCTATAATTTTTATCGGATAATTCCAGGGAATGTATCACAGTCGCCGCGTCACCCTTTAGGGAGGAATGGAGGTATTGAAATTTATCCACGTTGCTCAAAGATTGGTTTCCATGAATTACAGAATTAAAGACATTGTAAAATGGAAGCCAATCTTTATACCTTCCGGACAAGGTCGGCAGATCTAACTTGGGAAGCCTCATATGAGAGGAACAATCGCGAAATTCACCTTGACTTGTTGGTGCAATTTGGTTCACATTCGAAGGCCCGGACGAATTCAGAGCCACTGCATTGACAGGGGCCAACATACTGCGTATTTTTCCCGAGAGTGCAAAATATGCCGCTTCAAAGGAATCACTATCAGCTTCCTCGTTTGGAGCTGGTACTTCAATTTTTTATTGTACCGCGTCGTATTCCTCCCAATGTCTTTCTAATTTTTCCCTACGCTCTGACAATTGAGATAAACCTTCCGCGTCGTTAATGTTTGCAGCCTCTACCCAATTCTTTATGCGTGTGCACGCTGCCTTAACTACTCTACGACGATTTTTTAAGTGCTTCGCAATCAGCCGACGCTTGATTATCGGAATTAATCATGATTGAAATATAAGTCGCGCGATATAAAAAACGATTGAAATAATTGTAATTGCACTAATTAAGCGGTCAACTATTGACGGATTTGTTCGTATATTTTATCCATATGAAGTTGAAATTATATGACTCGGTGTAAAAGTAAAGTTCAACTTGAAATTTCAATTTTGAATTTTTGAAAGAAAAATGTCAGATGAATTCAAAAGTACAAATTGACAAATAAATTCTGAAAATCAATAATTGATTTCACCTTGTAGACAATATTTACTGAATAACTGAAAATAGTTACAAAACAAACTCGCGAATGTGCAAGGAAATAGAAATATTTAAAAAGAGTAAACAAAATTGATTTGAATTATAAACATCGCAGTTTACGAATTAAGCTTGATTACTTCGGAAAATACGAAAATGTACAAACGAATCTAATAATGTTTAAAATGAAAAACGAAACAATTCGAATTATAAATATTACGATTTATGTCGTTTGAATGTATGTGCGTGATAATCGTTACTTGTTTAAAGCCAAGAAATGTTTCACAATACGATGTACACAACGCTGTTGTTTTAGTGTGATTCCATAAAGGACGTTGAGCTCGTGTCGAATTTGCTGGAATGCCGTTGAATTGTTGTTGTTGTTGACTGTTGTCTATTGAATTTTTTAAGTAACTTGTTCCTATAACGTCGACTATATGATGATCACTGGAATTATGAGATTTTCTCAATTTGCAATGATGATCACTGATGAGATGAGAGATCTTCTCGATTGTTTCATGCGCCGCTACGTTGAGATGCCAAAATTGCCAAATTGATCCGAATTGTGCAAATTGGAAAATTGAATTATTTGTGAATTTCAATTGGACTCTTCTTGAATTTTTTTATCGTCCAATGAACTTAGTAATAGCGATTACATTGATTTGAATTTGCACAATTATATCGAGAAAATAAAAAAACCGCTCTGCTCTGTTGTTTTCTTGCCACTGAAGTGATCCGTCAAAAATTAAAAAAGGCGTCTGTCGATATGAATTGCACGTTAACGAGTGCATTTATTTTTTTATTTTTTTTTTCTTGTGCTCACTATATGCACTAAAACGAATTGACACGATCACTGAAATTGCACTGCACTTTTCGAACATTGCGAATATAGTCGTTCACACTATAAAATCACCATGTTTTGAAATGGCGTCGTGTGAGAGTCACCACGCGAAGGCCTGTTTCGAAGATATCCGACGTTGAAGGACCAAATTTATGTTGAAAATCGAGACGAGAAGCCCAGAAATCCTTAGGGAATAGCGTCTCGGTGAGGGTGTAATAATCACTCACTATTTCTTTTAAATTATTTATTCGGCCACGCGGTTATACAAGGTTCGCTGTGCGTACAAGTGATCGCGCGCGTCTTATTTGTTTGCGTGCTTCGAGCAGACTGACAAAACCGATAAGGTATAGCATGTATAACATTCATAATTTGAATTTGAAAATTTGGCAACGCGATTCGCAACGCAATGTATAGCAGTGCCACCGGTGTCGATGTACAGACAAACACAATGATGAAAAGGTGAACTCGGTCGAAAGATCGGACATTCTACAAAAGCGGTAATTCTAGTCTTCTATTTTATAGCACTCCTATTTTTTATTTTATATTGCGTGAAATATTTTTTCCATTATAAAATTTTAAATACTTCTTTTTTAAATTTTCTCAAAAGGGAAAAAGACCGAGCTACCCTGCTTCAAAATAGTATAAGAATAGTGTATTATAGTACTTAAAAGAAAAACTTTGTTTGCCGCTGCAGGTGAATTTCAAATTGGCGATTACATTTAAATGGAGGGAAGGGCGCAAAATCATAAATTAATTCATATAAAAATGCTTCGCATTCGACTTTTGAAATGTTTACAGGAATTCGCTGTGGGGTTATGATACGGATGTCAGACATTCCAATGTTTCAAGAGGAATGTATCTGACGTTCAAAAGTTGATATATAATTTATTGTATAAAAACCAAAACACGTATATTTTTATTTTCGTCCTAGAAGACGTATAAAAATTTCCGATAAAAATCGGGACCCTCCGACCGTGGGTTCCCCTTGTAAGTAATAATAATATATGTAAAGGTAAACAATGTTTTTTTTTCTTTATAATAAAACATTAAAACGAATTTTCCCGAATTCAAATATTCGGAAATCCACGTGAAAGTATTAAATCGATGAACTTCAATTAGATTGTGACGTTTCTCAATTCGAAACGTCAAGAAACCAGATTGGAAAAGTAATTTCTGAATTCGATCTGAATCCTCTTCGTTTTTTGGGTTCTAAGTCCTTCAAACCTTTATTTTATTAATTTAAAAAGTTTGCTTTAAACATGGTTTATTTTCAAACTAATAATAATTCTATTGATATAATATTATGAATCATATTCTTAAATTTGAAATAAATATATTATTTCTTGAAGTTTATTAAATTTGTGTAAAATAAAAATTTAAAGTTTTTTTGCATACAAGCAAATGATTATTCTTAGAAAATACTATCATAGTATTAGAGATAAAAACATATTTCCTTGCCAACAATTTATTCGTACGAAGTTGTTTTTATAACAAAGAAATAAAAAAAAATTGTATATTTAATAACAGTTATCACCCATATAACCTAATCCATATGGAATCAAACTTTTCCATATTTTTGTTTTTATCTAAATAACTTCCCAGCAACCGAAAATCGATTGAAGTATATTCATATTAATTCAGCAATCGATATCTGAATTCCATTTCTGAACCTTCTTCAATCTTTCTTAATTCCGAATTATTTTGAATCTGCGTAGATATATTGAAAAATTTGCCACTGAATATTCTGGAATTCCCATACTATGCTTGACATGTTTGAATTCATGTAAATGAATTGGAAATGTACGTTCTTAATATTTCTGTATACTTCAAAATCGGTTTCTACGTTGAATTTAATTAAAACATTGCTTTCTGAATATACTCGAATCGTAATTCACTCTGAATTTATTTCAATACTTATCAACGCATTGAAATCAAGAATATTTAATTTATTTAAGTTCGGAATAGTCAGGAATCATTTTGAATTCGAAAATATTGAGAGCAATTCGCGATATTGACGTTTAACATGAATATTTTTGAGGTTATATTTTCTGCGACAAATATTTGCAGAAATCTTTTTTATTGTTAATTCATTTGCTTATTACATTAAAATTGTGTTTTCTCTTAAAATATGCAGTTGCATAAAAATAACCTATGAATAGAATGTATAATTACAGAAGCCCATATCGGGTTTTCTCTATTTGTAGGACTTTACGGTATAAAAGGTAAGCTCATAATTTCAAATATATATCTCGGATTTTCGAATCTGATAAAAAGAAAATTGCTTACAAAATACTAATGTACGTTCGATACAAATTGTAAGTTGATTACTCAAATTACGCAATAAGTTTCATTAGAAGGAGTAGACCAACTTAGTCGAAGACATCTTATGGATTCTGGACATCGAACAGACTGCGTAGTGTAACAGGCAACTAAAAGAATGTCCTAAGTGGAAGTAACCCATACATAATTTAAACATTTTAAATTGGTCAGAAACTGACTAGGCATTGTTCACATGGCAGGTTTTATGCCAAGTAAGCCCACCGAAAGCATCAAAATTTCAGTTTTGGGATTTATAAATCGAAGGACATCTAAATTTTGAATTTGAAAATTGTGAAAGTATTATATTAGAAATAATCACTTTTATAATTACTTTATTTTTACAATAAAATTTATATTTATTTATATGTACAAATACAGTTGCTTGTTTATGAGGGTATACTTGGCACGAAATGTTCTTTAGGAAATTAATTATGATAAAATAATATAATAGAAACAGTAATCGTGTCGTACACTTAAGTATAGAAAAGCAGTTTCTCGCCACACAGAATGCTACTATTCAAGAAATAGAATTGGTCTCGATTGAGAATGTATCCACAATAGTGTGACATTCATTTTACCTTTTGTATAATCCGACCTCACCTATTTTATTAAATTTCATCTTCAGTTGTTCAGTATATTTCAGTTTTAACGAGAGAAAGTTAAAATATTATGTATATTACATACATGAATAAAGTTATGATTACAATAAAATACCTACACAATTTTTATTATTCATATGGGTGAAAGTAATGAATATATATTGAAAATTATTCGTTTTGACTTTTTGGAGATTTAAAATCGGAATTAAAAATAACTCAAAATCTGAATCTTTTTGAATCGATTTTCGTTTGCTGGGTTAGTTATAAATTAATTACCGCAAATGCTATAAGCTATATTAAATAAATAAATAAATAAAAATATATAAACACCGCTTTATTATGATTAATATCTATTATTTTATATTTCAGTATTCGACTAATAAGAAAAATTCCGAAATAGAAATAGTTCCTATTCAGAAATTAAAAAAAGTTATTATTCAGTTTTGTAATATGGCTATTATGCAAGTTTGTCCTTAAATTCCAGCTGCAGAATTGAAATAAAATATAAAATAAAAAAGCATAAATTAATTACCTCGGATGAGGACCGAACTCACGTATATATTCCAATGAATACTATTTGCTGAAATAAATTATAAAATAAAAAAGCAAAAATTAATTGCCCCGGGTGAGGATCGAACTCACGACCTTAAGATTATGAGACTTACGCGCTGCCTACTGCGCTACCGAGGCCATGCATGAATCTATCGAAAAAACACTCTTGACTATCAAATCTAGTAACTTTCGCGATTTTCTTGAAAATTCATTTTTTATTTCTTCAAGTGCCTGAGTTAACAAATTAACTTGAATGAAACAAGACAGAAGTTAAAAAAAAATTACGAATATTTATAATCTGTTTAACACGTACACAGATAGTAAACTTCTTTACCGACACTAGATACAATATTACAGTCAACTGTCGCAATTTTCTTAAATATTCATTTTTCATTTCTTCAAGTGACGGAGTTAACAAATTAACTTGAATGAAACAAGACAGAAGTTAAAAAAAAATTACGAATATTTATAATCTGTTTAACACGTACACAGATAGTAAACTTCTTTACCGACACTAGATACAATATTACAGTCAACTGTCGCAATTTTCTTAAATATTCATTTTTCATTTCTTCAAGTGACGGAGTTAACAAATTAACTTGAATGAAACAAGACAGAAGTTAAAAAAAAATTACGAACATTTATAATCTGTTTAACACGTACACAAATAGAAAACTTCTTTACCGACACTAGATAGAATATTACAGTCGGTATGGTCGATTCCTTCACGACTTATGGCTCCAGTGTTCTTCGATATGAATTAAATAGATGGCGCTAAATCGCAGTTCCGGCATATTCGAAATTTGAATAAATATGAACGATTGACTCACGAAATGTCTGATATAAAAGATGTTATTGGAATGTTATGTAAACTTCTCAATTTTACAATTGCAAGTCCCTTAAAACCTGATGATTTTAGGTTAGCAAAACACAATAAAGGTTCTCTGGAAACTGTAAGTGGAACAATTAGTTTATAGGTTATGTTATGACGTATATTTTTAAAAACTCTTTCATGCAGGTAAAGTCTTTTTGGATAACATTAGAACGACTGACCCTTTTTACATTGAAAGAAAGAAATCACCATTTGCATATAAAAGACTTTGGTGAGGATTTTAAGCTGTCTTCAAATATTAATTGTTCCTCTCGTCATCTATTTTTTGTTAATTAAAAATTCCAGGACGATACGCAAAAGTTAAAGTGTATTTGGCTATCTTGAAATACCCAGTACCCGACTTCTACAGTTTACCAGAAAATGATGAATGCAGCAGTCGAGAATTGTTACTTGCACTCACCTGGCTCATTAGTGTACCGAATAATTTACATTCGATGATACAAATGAAATTGACTGACGGGCCATTAGGAAAAGAATTTCTTCCTACTGATATCGATGAAGTATGTTATCGTCATTAAAAATTTTTAAGTATCTATTTAATGCCGCTCTAATATTTAAAATAGAATATAGATGAAAAATTACATCTCCCAAGGATACAACAACAAATAAATAACATTCTACACAAAAGTAACAAGCTGAGTCATAATATTAAAGATGTTTCCGAATTAATGGCGACGAAAGCTTCGTTAATGACAAAAGTCCATTCTGCAAGTTTGAACGCCAGTGGCTTACCACATTTGACGACTTCGGAAATGGCAATGACTAAGAGATGCTCTATAAATAAAAGTATATCACTCGAAGATCGAGCTTGGGTAGCAGATATGAGAAGTACAGCCATGATTCTAGATACGTACATAAAATGGCTTAGGAAAGGTTACATCTTTTACGACTGGTTGGTAAGTTAAATATTTTCCCGTTACATCAATTTAACTAAAATAAAACGAATATTGTAGATTACTGTCTTAGATGAACAAAAAAAATCAACAAAACTTGCGTCAAGCGAATCTCTTGACGAATTTGCCAAATTTATTATATTACTACATGACACAGTGAAGAAAAAGTTATGCGATATGAAGGATGGATCGGATCAACTGTTAAATTCTTCGTTAATACGAGATTGTCCCTCTCGTTTATTACGAGCTCCAAAAACCGACATTGAAGCAACAAATTGGCTGGAAGAATCGAAACAACAATTAGACATTGCGGAAGGTGACGTCAACGTAAGACGACACCAACTGGAAAATGAACTAAATAAATTGCTGGAATCAATACCAAATACCATTCAAATAAATTAAGACGAAAATCCCTCTTGTATTCAGGAACGGTAATTTTTATTAAATAATTATTTACAAGTTTTTGCGTATAGACGTTTCGCTTCTTTGCGTCGCTGGAATATAACTTGCGTATAGCATAAATTAAATCGGAGAATTAAATTCATTCTACTAAAATACATTGACTTCATAGGCCTTAAACTCTATAATAATCCTATGTACACATTTATCGCCTACTCCTTTTCGATTTACTCCGATAAGAAATCTCCAAAATTAATTGGGAATTACAAATTTCCTCTGCGTACTTTAGTACTCGGTTGACTCGACGAGTCTTTCGATTTGCACATCATTGTTAGGAGTGCGATCCACAATTATACATATATGTATATATTATCAGGATTATCACAGTCTGTGTATTTACAACTTATTCGTAGTTTCGTTTTTCATCTTAAGACATTATCATCGATCCATTTTCAAGTTTCTCACTCCCGTGTTTCTTTAACCCATTAACGCCTGAAATGGCATTTCTTATACTTCATTATCAATCAAGTATTTCATATGAAAATCGAAGTTGAAAACAATTGAAAGGTTCATATCCTATTGTTTTCGAGGTCGAAATTGAGTTTCAGCCATCAGGAATTCCAATATGGTGCCAAACTTGTAAAAAAATTCCAAAAAATTGGGAATTATTTATTCCTATCAATTTTTTTCGAGCTATTAGAATATTGGGATTCTATTGAAACTCTGAACAAAGCTGAACAAAATACTTCAATTTTAAGAAAAAATTTTATTTTTATACCCCACATCATTGTAACGACCTCAAAATGGCGTCAACAATGAAAATTTCTTTGAAAAATCTACGTGCTGTTATAAAAAAATGCTAAGAATGAAAAGTTCTTAGAATTAATCGAGAAATATAGTGGAATTTTTTCAGATTTTTGTGATGACATTTTGAGAAATTTTTTTTCAACATTTTTTTCAAAATCATTATTTATTTATGAAAAATTCTGAAAAAAAAATTGGTGTATTCACTTATGAATTCTACCAGTTTTTTGTTCTTTGCAATTTTTTCCAAAAGTTGATAGTTTTTTTGGGGGAAAAAATCCTAAACTATAATATTTGAAATTCATTTTCTCGAAAACTATCAACTTTTCGAAAAAATTGCAAAGAACAAATAACTCATCAGAGAATTTTTCAGAATTTTTTGTAAAGAAATTACAATTTTGAAAAAAATGTTGAAAAAAAATGTCTCAAAAATTTTGAAAAAATTCCACTATATCGCTTGATGAATTCTAAGAACTTTTCATTCTGGACATTTTTTTTTAAAAGTTGGTAGTTTTTGAGTTAGAGCGTCCAGTAATTTCTCAAAGAAATTTTCATTGTTGACGCCATTTTGAGGTCGTTAGAATGATGTAGGGTATTAAAGTAAAATTTTTTTTAAAAATTCAACCATTTTATGCACCATTATGCAAGGTTTCAATAAAATTCCAATATTCTAATAGCACGAAAAAAATTGATAAGTATAAAAAATTCCCAATTTTTTGGAAATTTTTGTCATATTCGGCGCCATATTGGAATTTCTGATGGCTGAAACTCAATTTTGACCTCGGAATCTTGAAGAGCGACCTCGAAAACAGTAGGATACGCACCTCTCAAGTGTTTTCAACTTTGATTTTGATACGAAATACTTGATTGATAATGAAGTATAAAAATTGTCATTTCAGGCGTTAATGGGTTAATGAATTTTACAAAAATTAAATGTCCGAGCACCGTCGCTTCTAAACAATCGATGATTCTAAGCGAATGGTTACTCTAGGTCAGAATGGGAACACATCTCAAAAACTTTGACAAAAAAATTCCGACAAAAAAACTTTTCTCAAAACAACCTAAACAAAATAAACTTTATACTGAAAAAACTTAAAAAAATTAAATAAATCATATTAAATTTATTTATTATTTTATATTAGTACGGTATATTATAGAATGTAATATGTTATTGTTTGTCTACTTTTGTAATTTGTAATGTTCGGCATATAGTTAGTGTGATGTGTTGTTCATTAGTGTGCTTAGTAGTAAACAATGTGTCAGTTTCGTTGTGAAAATCAATGTGTTATAACGTATTCAATACAGTAGGACCTCTCTTATTCTAATTGTCCAGCCTCTCTTATTCTAATCGTTCCCCCACAAGTCTTCTCCCACTATCACACGAAGTCAACGAAAAATATTGTCCACAAATCATAAGCTCGCAAGCAAAGTAAGTGAGCGCCATCTTGAAAAACTTTACTAATTAGAATAAGAGAGGTCCTACTGTATGTCCTGCAAATTTGTACTTGGTTCTAATGGATTTTTATACTCAAAGTGTGTCGAAAAAACTAAGGTTTCCTGGCGGTGTGTGAAGTATGTTACAATTCGCTGTTTAGGGCGAGCATACACAACTTCGACCAATTCTGATGGTATTTATATACCCCTACATAGTGTGTTCGTTATTTTTCTGTTGAAATGTTCGTTAGTATAATTTATTATTTGTTATGTTGTCATTTTAACGAAAATTATATTATTAAAATTATAGTTGAAATATCTTTCTCTCATTGCAATGAACTTATCTTTGTATTCTGAATTTGCACGATATAAGTAATGAAATAAATGAATTTGATATGATTATTTTTTTATTTAAGTATTTTTATAAAGTAATAAATAAATTCAATATGATTTATTTAAGTTTTAAGTTTTTTTGATATAAAGTTTAAGTTGTTTTAAGAAAAGTTTTTTTGTCTGCGTTTTTTTAACGAAGTTTTTTTGACGAAGTTTTCAAGACATGGACCCGGTCAGAATACTCGTTGGGTGTGTATCTTTGATAGGATGAACGGAATATCATTTTACATACTTATAAAAGTAAATTGACGACGATAATTCATATAAATTTCTCTCGGCTATCCGCAAACATGAAATTATATCGAAATTTGATTTCTAAGATCATTAAATGCAGTATAATCTCTTAAATGAACCACTGAAATTTGCTAAAAAGCAAATTCCAATCGTAAGCTGAAGCAGCTGTGAGCATTCGATCTATTGTACGTACTATGGCAAATTACTATCGAGTAAAGTAATATACATAGTATATTATATTTCGCAGCCCCATTAATTCTGAGGAATCAAATTTTGGCACTTGGACATGAGCTGCTTGTAACAAAGAAAAATCAAACTTATTTGAAAATAATATTGAAAACATGCACTTCAAGACGACTGAACAGCCATATGATTTTCAAAAGTTTAAAATACTACGTAACATGAAAAATGTGTTCAAAATGGGTACAGGAAAATGAAAATTAAAAAAAAGTATTTCAATAAACGATAAATCTAAAATTAAAACTTGCTATACATAAAGATCAATATTACCACGATTATAATTAAATTTTTAAACGATTTTCAATTATTTGCAAAATCTTGACTGAAAATTCCAGTTGACGAGTAGATCATTTGTTCAATTGTGATAAGCACTTCATTTGACACGATTCCTGCCAACACGATGCTCAGTACATTAGGTCAAGTTTCAACATTAATTTTTTTTTTTCAAATACTACACGTGGACGGTTGTCAATTTCATAAAACCAAAAAGAAAAAAAACTAATTTATTTCTGCAAGTCACCAGCAGAGATGAAACGTGAAATACAATTTCACTTCTATATTTCGTTACTAACTCTCAAGCAGTCACGTCAAACGTGTAAAACATGAGGAAGACAATTGATCATCTGCGTAGTTGTTGCGAAGAAAATTCTGTTTTGTGAATTGTAAACTGTAGGATCTTGATATTTTGTGGCTACTGTCGAAATATTGTCCGCTTGACTCTATCTAGCGAAGCCCAAAAAGTCAGTCAACCTGTCGTTCCAATCGTGAAGCCAGTGCGATGGCCCGTGCATCGTTCTTCTCTGCTTGCAAGGATTTGAATCCTGTTCCGGAGGCATGTATTCTTCGCCTCGAATGCAGAAGTAGCTCTTTATTGGGCTGCGACACATTGGGCATCTGTCGAGCTTCCCGAAACACGAAGCACAGATGCATGTGTGTCGACAGGGCAGAAGAGCTCTTGACAATGGAAAATACTGACACACCACGCAGAGTTGTTCGCCAGCTGTGTTCCAGAGGGATCCTTCCGTGTCACCAGCTCCTGAAGCGACCAATGCACCTCTGGTAGTTCCTCCATTGTTGTTGCAAGGCTCCGCTAGAGCCAACGCTGGTCCCAAACCCGACGATACGTCTCCTTCATCATAATTTGTGGAATTACCAGTCGCCAGGTACAATTGCTGTAAACAAAACACAATTAATGTTTATATAACTACAACATTTTCATAAAAATGTTTATATAAGAAAAGTAAATAGTCTAAAACTATGTCTACAAATTAATAAAAATGTATTTTTATAACGAGAGTTTTATTTTGTATCGTTATGCTAAATGTTGATACAAACTGTTTCCGAGTCTCTTCAGAAACATAGTCATTCAATTTATACTTTTTTTCATTTGACTTCAATGTTACCTGACATAAAATTTTGTATTGCTTTAATTTAAGTGCAATGCTTATGCGATACAAGTTTTTTCCTGTATGATTTACATAATTATAAGTGCAATTAACAATTTTCACGTATAATGTATTTTATGAAAGAATAAAAAAGATGATAACTTTCATTAATCGCTGCGAATTCATCAAGTATGCAAATCCTGATGTGATTACTAATAATGAAGTTTTTTTTAATATGACGTTTGTAAGTAGTTTGATCATACCTAGTTTTTAAGTTGCATTTCATTTCCGTACATAATATTTTCTACTTCCATAAAAATAATATGTATTTCCGTAACAAGGTTTTTATAAAAGATCTTTTGCGAGTGTTCAAAGTATAGAACGGTTCCTAAAGTGATGTCTACAATTATATCTAAAATTTCTAGTTTTAATGAATCCAACCAGGGGTGGGTAAGTTAACTTTTTTTTTAACTAAGTTAAGTTAAAATATATAATGTAATTATGTCGGTGTGTAATGTATTTTTTGACAAAATAAAAAAACACTTTTCTTGAAAAAAATGTATTTGTTTTCTACGTTTCATCTTCAGGACGTAATTTAGTTAATTCAAATAGAAGTTAAATTAACTAATAATAAAGTTGTTAAAAGTTACAAGTTAAAAGTTAAAAAGTTAAAAGCTTAAAAGTTAAAAGTAAAAAGTTAAAAGTTGGAAAGTTAAAAAGTTAAAATTAAAAGTTAAAACACACCGACGTAATTACATTATATATTTTAATCTACCATTGAGGAAACCACAATTCATATAAGTTAAGTTAAAGTTAACTGTACAAAAAAAAACTAACTAAGTTAAGTTAAAAGTTAACTCGTAATTTAGTTAATTGAAATAGCAGTTAAGTTAGGTAATAATAAAGTTATGAAGTTAAAAGTTATAAAGTTAAAAAGTTAAGAAGTTAAAAGTTAAAAGTTCAAAAGTTAAAAGTTAAAGTTAAGTTACAAGTTAAAAGTTAAAAGTTAAAAAGTTAATAAGTTAAAAAGTTAAAAGGTTAATAAGTTAAAAGTTAAAAGTTAAAAAATTAAAAAGTTAAGAAGTTAAAAGTGAAAAGTTCAAAAGTTAAAAGCTAAATAGTAAAAGTAAAATTAAAACGTTTAATATTAAACGGTTAAAAGTAAAACACTTTTAAAATGATTTAATCCACACTTTTCAGGTTACAAAAGAAGAAATTTCGAATGTGTTTTGTAGACTGCAGAGGCCCCTTCCAATAAGCACAGATTTTGAAAAAAGATTATTTTATGACTTCTCGTATGTCCTCATGCTTATTATATTTATAGTATGTAAGAAGTAATAAATAAGAATTCTTTTTTAACCAATTTATGAATGTTAATTGTAAATTAAAGCGTATAAATAGATACATTTTGATTAATGCAAATTTTGAAAATTTGAAATGTTGGAAATTCAAAATTGTATAAAATAGCTTAAATTTAGAAAATTTTGTAATTTTGAAAGTCTAAACAATTTCAAAAAGGTCTTAAATTTAAAAATGTTAAATTTTTGAAAATTTAAAACATTTTTAGCAAACTGGTTTGAAAAAAGAATTCGTGTAAGAATTACTGTAACTGCATTTTTGTCCCAAAAAAATTATGGTGTTTAGATTACTCTCTATGTCTGTAGAAGTGCTTCTGTACAAGTAAAAGTACATTTTGATATTTCTAAGTTTATTACCTTTGTATTAATTTTGTTCACAGAACGTATTAACATATCGTGACAGAATATATTAACAATTTTGATGTCCACAGAACATTTTTCCCAAAATTTCAGTTTTGGACAGCAGAAATGTTAACAGTTCCAAAGTTAAAAATTAACAGTTAGATAATTTGAAAATTAAAAATTAAATGTTACAACTTAGAAAATTAAAAAGTTAAAAGTAAACTTAATTAAGTTAAGTTAATATTAATTAACTTTTTAATTTCCTACTACTCAATGCTAAATCCAACCAATTATTATCAGAGAGTTTCTCAGATAATTTCACATTAAAGACATCTATTCTTTTCTATTAAAAATTATCTTTATTATTTCTCAAATCTTATTCAAATCTACATCCGGCTGTTACACTACTAACCATTTTCTCAAAGTCACCTTATTTGATATTACTTAAAATTCATGCGAAGTAGTGTTATTCATTTTAATGCATTAATAATTCAAATAAATTTTGCGTTTGCGTATGAATCGTTTAATGAGAAAAATGTCAAACGTAATAATCTATGCTTTTTACAATTTTCAAAGCGTTACACTGTGTGATTTCGAGATCACAATCATCTTATATGTCAGATTGAGTAGAAAAGCTGAGTTTAATTAACCCTTTCTTGTAAAAAATGAGAGAAGCAGGCACGTCAACATCAGCTCAGTTTCTGCAGTAGAAAGAATTTTTTGTTAATTTTGGAAAGTACATTTCCGCCTATTTTGAAGTGTGCTTTATCGATTCCCGTCGAGAAAATGGCCAAAAACGACTATTTCTGCAACCATTTTTTAAAATAAAAAATTCCATGTTTTTAGATTTTTTTTTGTTATTTTGCACGATTTTCTCCATCGAAACAGATCATAATTAATGAAATGCATATATAAAAAGCGATCCTGATTGTTGAACATAAATAATATACTAATAGAATATTTTTTAGAAGCGATGGCCGCGAAACGAACCACGTTTTTTAAAAATGATTAATTTCTTGAAATAGAGATCACAGAAAGTCTTTTTTTAGTTTTATAATGATGATATAAATATTGACTGGTTATAGCCATTTTCATCTTGCCAGGTCAGGATATTCATAATATTCGTAATTATTTAACATATAAACGGAACAAAATTTCTATGTTTCCTATTTCAAGGAATTAATAATTTTGAAAAAATTTGCTTCATTCCGCGGCCATTTTGAATCGGCCATTGCTTCTAAACAAATATTTTGTCAGTATATTATTTATGTTCAACAAACGGGATCACTTTTTATATATCATTCCATTGATTATATTCCGTTTCGATGAAAAAATCGTGAGAAATTAAAAACACGACCTAAAAACATGGTTTTTTTTTAAATTTTTGCAGAAATAGTCGTTTCTGGTCCATTTTCTCGATGGGAATTGATAGCGCACACTTAAAAACAGGCGAGAATGTATTTTTCAAAATTAAAAAAAATTGTTTCTACTGTCTGAGCTGATGTTGACGTGCCTGCTTCTCTCATTTTGGGCAAAAAAGAGTCAACTTAAAAGAAAGTTAAGGAATTGTTGAAAAAGATGTGTAAATAAACGGTTATAAATATTCCACTTTTTAGAGTAATTCTAAATTGGAGTAATGGACTAAAAATAGTACATTAATAACAATAAACAGTTTTGTTCTTAAATGGTAGGTAGTTTGATGTAAAATAGTCTAAAACGTGGTTTTAAAAGATTGTAGGACAACCTATGCACAGAAAAATGATATGATTTGTCCAAATCATAATTTTCATACCGTAATCAACGCTATATTAGTAGAATATTCACTAGAATCAATGTACATGATTTTATTTCAAATACTTTATCGACATTTTTAATGTAATTATTTAATTTTTAAATTTTTAATTAAATTCGACATTCAACAGGATATTAAGCTATTTCCAATTAAAAAAATAAAACATGATCGCACTGTGTGTATAGTGTCTCAACGAAGCAAGTGCAAGTTGAATCAGGTTTTATTAAAAACGAGTTATTGAGTGAGCAAACCAGACGAATATCAATAAAAAAAACTTGACGTATGCCCTTAACGCATATTGATGTATGCGTCATCTAAAAAGAAAGTTTACACACGAACGTAAAAAATAATTATGTAGGCTGCCTTATAAATAGTTTGAAATCTTTTTGAATTTAATAAATATATAACTCGCCAAATTATGCCATTTACAAATTGGTTTCACCTTCACATCTGAATACAGTTTTTGACAAACTTTTTGTTTTCATGGTTTCTCGAAAGTAAATTGCTGTCAATATCGGGAAGGCGAGAAATGGCAACGATGAGCTTCAAATCTGAATCAGTTCAGCAATGTCGATTATGCAATTTGTACAACAAATACGAAATAGGAATGGAATGTCAGGGCAAAAAGTAAACTTTCAACTTTACGATCGACTTAGTTACTTGACTTTCAAAGTCGGGTAATTGATGTAAAAAAACAAACTTTAGTGTCATCGAAATTATAACGACTTACGGTTCATTGATATTCAATACTGATTTTGAAATCTTCATATGCTACTATAATATACAATATCAATCTCTCTCTCTCTCTCTCTTTCTCTCTCTTTCTCTCTCTCTAAATTTTGGTTTTGTATGACGTCGTCTGCTAATTGAAATAAATTTAAAAAATCAACAATTATTATATTACTTCTACTAACCGAAGAAGTAAACTATTTTTTGTATATACTTTACTTATATAGTTTCAATTTTGGGTTTTTATAAAACTGGCAGTTCTAAAGTTGAGAATAACAAATAATTTTGACGAATTTTATTGAATTTTGAACGTTTCTTGCAAAAATGATCAAATTACAACTAAAATCAAGATTTTTGAAAAAAAACATTAGGTGACTTTTCAAAAAAATTTCAGCAATCTTTTTAAGAAGTTCAATCATTATTTCTTATATTCGAAACTTCAGAATATTTCGATAATTTTCAAATACAATATTTTGTTCGTGTGTTCATCGTGATCTGAAACATCAAAAATTTCCTTCAGAAATAAAAGATTTTTAAGAACGGAAAAAAATCATTCCACCTCCTTCTCTTCTTTTTAACTAATTTTGTTTGTTTTGTTTTTTAATTTTCCTTTCATAGATTAAACAAATTCTTAGTAGATTTCACTACTTTTTAGGTACTAAAAGTGTTTCTATAGGTCATTAACCAGTTTTCATACGTTGCAGTTACGATAGTAAATGAGATAAATCAACTAAAAACATAGAGGAATGGAATTTTGGAAGTTCAGTTGACTAAATTTAAAACAATTACTGGACTAGTTTAATTATGTGGTGATTTAATTTGTTTACGATCGTAACTGCAACTTCGAAAATTTCGTTTTAATGGAGCTAAAAATAATTGTTTTTATTGTATTTATGCTTCTTTGAGTCTTCATAGTACTGCCGATTTTATCTGCAATCATGTGAATATTAACTAAATATTTACTTCAATTTAACTACTGATTAATAAGTTAAATAAAAATAGCAAAATTAGGAACATTCACAAAGTTATTCTAATATATAAAGTATAAATGTATAAAGTAGATCTCTGCCGTACCCCGGAAGAAAAGTCGTATCTCCATTTTTTCGATTTTGACGTATCGCCAATAAATCGATTCTAACCAAAAACTAAATTACTTAATTTAACGATTAATTTTAGAAAATATACAGGATATTTCATTATACAAAGAATCTTGGGATATGATTTTATAATAAAATACATTCATTTTTGAATTTGCGCCTCTTTTAGCCAAATTATACCAGAAATACTGTATTTCTAATAAAAGTATTTTTCTTTTTTTTGTAGCTAATAACAAATATTTCAGATATTTTCTTTCAGGAAATAATGCATTGCATTATAAGGAATAAAAATATAATTTTATCCCAATTTCACCCAAAATGGAGATACGACTTTTCTTCCGGGGTACGGCAGATCTTTTCGCTACTTCCCTTTCAACTTCCCAATGATAGTTGAATTTGTCAGGCAATTTTCTTCAGTGTATAAATAAATCGGTCAGTACATAAATAAATCGGTTTGCCAAAAATGTAATTAGTCCAGAGTGTAAGGTGTCCACAAGTGAGCGAAACTTCGATTAATCCATTAACGCGTGAGAGTTCACAAATGTGTTTTTATCAAATTGTTTCGAATTATTAGCACATTACGATTTTATTGAAACTATGGGCAAAAGTGGATAAAATATTTGAATATTACGAGCAAATTTTACTATATTACGCCAATTCATGGTAAGATCCGCAAAATGCCGTCCTTCACGAAAATCTATATGAAAAACTTTCGCACGCTGTCACTTTAAAAAATGTTCATTCTTAGCATATTTTAGAAAAATATTACGATGAAGTGGCGCCAAAAAATAAAACTTTTTCTATGTTTGTCCACCGTATAAGTAAAATGTCTGTCTTCAAGTTCAAAAAAAATGTATCAAAATCCAAATTTTCAATTTGTTTTTCCTGTTAGCGGAAACTAAATTTGGACCTCGGAAAATTGAAGAGCGACCTCGAAAATAACAGGAAATAGAGTTATACGAACCCTTGGACGTTAATGGGTTAACCCATAAAGTTTTGAACGGACATTTTTTCATTATAGTTTTCAACCAGTGTATTTTATGTTATAAAAAATGTCCTAGCAGGCATATCTGACATAAAATTAACTAAACTTTCAGAATCTTTTGTAAAATTTTTCAAAAAATTCAACCGTGAATAAATATATGATCTCCAAAAAACATTTTTCAAATTGTTATCATCTTCTTTATATCGTCTTTTCCCATTGAAATAATTTCAAAATTTTTGTTTGAAATAAAGAAATTGTGTCGTCGACACTGAAACTAAACATGTGTACATTAACATTTTGATAATAGAGGTAAAAGTATTCAAAATAGCGGTTAAACCCCACAAAAATCAGCGAAAGATTCAGGAATTTTTCATTCGAAGAGATAGACTTTCGGAAAAAATGTTACACTAAACAAAAAGTTCACGGAATTGCTCACAGAATACCCTAACATTTTTTCAAATTTTGTTTGAAGACTTTAAATTTTTCAACATTTTCGAATTTTGAAAATTAAACAAAATGTTCAAAAAATTCCGACAAAATTTCAGCGTATATCTAGATCCTTTCTAAAAACTTTATGTTCAGCAACATTTTTATCTGAAAATTAAAAAAAAAAAAATTCCTGAACTTTGCACAGATGTCTTCGTGTTTTAGCCGACATTTTCATATCATACATCTTCATTATCAAAATGTTAATATGCACGTTTAACGTTCCAGTCTCAAGGACGCGACTTCCGTACTTAAATTTATTTTAATGTAAAAAACGATATAAAGAAAAAAACAATTTGAAAAATGCAAGTTTTTTGTTTAAATAATTGTATATAGTATTTCAAGGTTGAGTTTTTTGAAAAATCTTACAAAAGATTCCGAAAGTTCAGTTGATTTTACGTCAGATATATTGTACTTGGACATTTTCTAGAACCTTCGTTTACACAAATCACAACCGTTGAAAACTATAGGGGAAAAATGTCCATTCAGGACTCAATGGGTTAAATTATTATATTTCTTCTTTTTCTGCTTCAAGAAAAGCAGGAATGATTCTTGCAATATGCAATAAAAACATCTTTAAATGCATTTTGTTCGTTTTTAAAATAAATTCTTTCAATCAATACCTTTGATTTTTTAGGTACAGAAAAAAGCCTTTGATATGTTATTTAATTGTAAAAATGTCAATCAGGTGCTTCGGAACAAATGACGGTTGTTACGTATACGACCATTAATATCACGTAAAATGACCGAAAAAATGTTAATATTATAAACAATCAGGAAAGAAAATGTGTAAACGAAGTTAGTTACACAATTCTCTTTTGATTTTGTGCGAATATCATTGCCGCCTGAGGTCTTATTGGACGTTTTAAAAAGGTCTTTTCCAGTTTCCGTTCAGTCTGGTTTCCATCGTTCGATTCATAAAAAGCATAAATAGAGAAAAGGCAATAACCTTGAATATGCAATCATTACGCGTACATTACACCGCGCAAAATAAAATAAAAATATGTACCCCACGAGCAGTGCATAATTTCCTACGTAATGCACGTGACTTCGGCAAGTTTCTAATGTTCATCGCACATATATATTGATTTCGTCATATAGATTGACTTTCGACTACGGTAGTTTGCAAAGGATCTTCTGCTCAGAAGACGGCCTGGGGCACATCGTGCTGTTCGATGGAGAAAGGAACTATCACGATTGTTACGTTACGCTTCGCGTCTTGTACTCCTGCAATGCAGCCTCTGCTGCAATAGGTCTAAAAGTCCCACGTTTGCATCAGCGTTTTTGCAAACCTGGAACTTCATTTTTTGCAATTCCTATTCGGTTAGGCTTCCTCGAAAGTCCTTCAAACTTACGTTACGTATGATGCAAATATTTTTACAAATTATAATAAATTTATTTTTATTTTTTTAATATTCTTCAATGATTGAACAATCGATGTATCCCTTTCGGATTGTTCTGACGTAATAGCAGAAAACCCGCATGAACACATAGTGTAGACAATACACCGTAAGGTAAATGTCCCAATAACCAAACCAGGAAGTGAGGAGTTTAGGGAGTAGCGACTGTTTATTGAAAATGCATGCAAAATATAAACATCGGATGTAACTTTATATTTGCATAAGGGTGATTTAGAACCAAAAATGTTGACAAAACTGAAAATAATTAGCTGAAACTAATTATGTCCAAATGATTAGCATGTGTGCCTGATTTATTTTATACGGTTTTTAGACATTTGATTTTGCACAGAGAGAGAAAAAGGTTAATGGAACCACGAAGAAAGGTAGAAATGATTATAACATTTCATAATAGTACAATTCACATCGTAAAAAGTTGTAGTTGACTTGTAGTTCTTATTTTTATAATTCATTATATTATAAAAATATACAATAATTACTTTCTATGATGATAAGTAGTTATTTTCGTTTAATCACTTTTACTAAATCTATTTTTCTAGTCAAGAATATTTCGAATGACTCAACTGTAAAGCTATGGTACATTTGAGGTTATGTGCTATGCTGGTTATTTAAGTAACTGAAAACAGTAAACGGAACAATGTCTTACTATGGAATTCGTTAATTTAACCATTTTTTATAATCACGTAATTTACTTTTCTAAAATGGTTCCATTAAACTTTTTCGTACTCTCTATGTATGACATCATTTATTAAAGAATTATTAACTTTACAATTATTTATTGGAAAGATTGATCACGTATTTCTGTAAATATTGGAGCATATCTAAGATTGTATAATGCTACATTTATGTTTTATTTAAAGATAATGATGACACTGGTATCTGTTGCAAATATGGTAAATTCCAATAAACTGTCAAACTTTATTCGATCTAGTAAATTTGATAAATTTATTAATTTCAACAAAAAAATTTTAATCTGATTCTTCCGTATTTATTTCCTTAAAAAATACATACTTCCATAATACCTCAATCTAGACGTTTTATGCAGTATCATACTTTAAAAAATGAGAATCCTCTCCATCAATTTCTTAACGTAAAACAGGATATTCTTAATTTTTTATATTAATAATTGCATTGTAATAATTTATCATGTTGTCTTTTTGCCGACTCTTTGACCTAAAATGAATATTTATCTTACTACAGTCGTAAAAGCGGGCAAAAAAATTCCAATTTTTTCGATTTTTCGCGTTTATTTAATTTCAATAAATAGCTCATGAAATACCAGTACTAGGAAATTGAAGCTCTTGAAAAAATGATCAATTTAACCCCTAATCCAATGAGATTCGATGAAAATTGAGCCCAAAAGGAGCCTCTTAATCTCACAAAATTGGCGGAAAATGATATTCGCAAAGCTCGTTTTTTGTCAATTCCGGGAATTTGAGAGGCTCCTTTGGGGCTCAATTTTTATTCAATCGCCTCGATTTAGTGGTCAAATTATTCATTTTTTCAAGGGCTGCGACTTTCTCATAATGTTGTTTCATGAGCTGGAGAGTAAACATTGGGATATTTTACTCTTACTGAAACCATTTTTTGGTTACGTTATATTTAATTTGGTATCCTATTCCCCCATTAAAAAATTGTGAAACATGAGGAACTGTAGTAAAAATTACTAAAATATTGTTACGTATTTCTTGAATGGCTTTAAAAAATTCCATTTTCACTTAAAAGTGTTCGTTTTTTATTTAATACAAAAAAGAAAAATTCTGATTTTTATACTATTTTACTAGCATTTTGTAATTACATGTATCCCATTCCAAAATCTTATTAACTGAGTGCATAATTGTACACTTTAGGTGTAGTTATTTTAATGAAGATAATACACATAAAAATTTGTATGCTTAAAATTACTTCGTATAGTAAATCCAAGTAGTCATAGTGAAATAAATATTATTCCATAGTAGTCATTTATATAAAATTATTTGTAATAAAATTCTATTTTAATTACATGTAACCATCGTTATCAGATAATTTTAAGACAACAGAATCTGTAATTTTGAGATATATAACAATTCATTTAAGACTTGATATTGCAACTGATGCAATTAAAACGTTTTTCTGAGAATCATTTTTTTAATTAAAAAAAGTAAACAAAGCAACGCCGTTTATTTTGTTGTACAATTTTTGTTATACGAGAATTTTTACATCAATATCTTTTTATACGTTAATATTATGAGAAAAACCTAACCTAACCCGAACAAACCTAACTTAACCCAACCTAACCTAACTTAACTTTTCACAATATCATATTTTTCATACACCAGCATACATTTATTACAAAATACTTTTATTTCATGATTAGAAAATTTGTACATAGGTACTATTTTTTCGGTATAATATTTTCGCCCGTAATATTTTCGCCCGTAATATTTTAGTACCGTAATATTGTGCCGTATAAAAATATTAATAATTTCAAAGCATTAAAAAAAAATTGTTTGGAAAGTGACCGTTTTTTTTTTAGAATTCACCACATAATGCATCAATTAATTTATTTTTGATGTCTTTTAAGTTTTTCGTAATTTATTATTACAATCTT
Organism: Trichopria drosophilae; assembly: GCA_030407085.1. Taxonomy (NCBI): domain Eukaryota; kingdom Metazoa; phylum Arthropoda; class Insecta; order Hymenoptera; family Diapriidae; genus Trichopria; species Trichopria drosophilae. The sequence goes on along the minus strand of CM059582.1, from coordinate 162,770,401 downwards.
ATATAATTAATTTATTGAATATGGCATCGATGGAGTGGACATAATTTGACGAGTCGATTATCAAAAAATAGGTAAGAAATTTTAAGTCCGGCTGGCACGATTTTTGGAAATGTTAGTAAGAACGATATTATTAATCAAGTATATTTTCAACACTCGCACAAACATTTTCTGTAACTGAAAGTTGGCCTTTATTATGAGAATAGGCCAGATCAGTCGTATACCAGTAAGCGACCGCACAGTGTCCCAGTAACCCAATCGGCATTCAACTACGGTTATGCAGTTGTGACATCTTATGCACAATTTTTTAATCTAAAGAGTAGTGATTTTAAGTGGAATTTTTATCTTTCGTGAGAATTTATAAAAACATGCATATTTACATCAACAAACATATGAAATTCCATGATTGACTGTATGTAAGCGTCGGAAAGAATGTCACAAAACACCTTTATAACCGAATTTTTTATATTCATTTGTATTGTTACAACAAAAAGTATGTATTTATAGTGCTAAAATATTTATATAAGTACATAAAGGAATTATTAGTACGTTCGGTTTCTGGGGCGGATTAATGAAACGGAAATTTTAAAGATTTTAGTAGTAAGTTAACTTTTATACTTTACTGCAGATATAGAATTTATTAAAATTTTCAATATTTATTTATACAGTATCTAATCATTAAACACCCAAAAATTACCTTTACTAGACTTAAATCGGCTTTTATTAATTAACAAAATTAGAAGCGTTTTGATAATACAGTATTCTACCGAAAGTCGCCTGTTTCTTTTTGTAACTAGTTTTATTTCAAGTCTAAAAGCAAAAATCAACTTGTCAATCAAATTAGAAACAAGAATAATTTACATTTTGAATGACTAATTAAATTTAAATGTTAGACGAAGATCAATTTCCGCACTATTAAGTTCTGAAGTATTGACGATAAGAAATTTTGTAAATTTTAATGTAACAACTTGACTAATCGGAGCTTTGGGCAACATTGTGAAAGTACTTCAAATATTTGCGGAAATAACCGCGTCCCTATACAGACTTGCAGAAGTGTTGAGAAACAATATTCAAACTGCACATAGTATTGAAGAGTTACGTAATTTTTAGAAATCAGCCTAAAGTGCATTTAATACGAGATGCAGGTTACTTAAATTGTTAGTCGAGCAAACTTACGGATGGAAATATATAATTATGATATTGCATATGCTTTCTTCCACACATCCAACTTTTTTGTATAAACAAGTTTTAATTTTTATTTGAAAATTAATAGGTTTTAGGTTACGACGTTCAAAATTTCTCACTTCTTCCAAAGTTACGTTAAAGTTCATGCTTTCAAAAAGTATTTGAGAAAACTATTTTACACGGAGAAAAATTTCTTTAGAAATTGTACTATTATACATGGTTACCAGGGGACAGAATTGCATATTGAGAAAATTTCCTATTCCTTTTGCGAAAAATTACTACAATTTTTGTTATTTTTATCATACCTTTCTGGAATTTTTAATGTTAGTTTTGTCAAAAATTCAGAATATTATGGTAAAAATTAGACAAATTTTAGTAAATTTTAGCAAAAAGAATAGGACATTTCATCTGATTTTTTCTTCGTGTACTTTTCAAATAATTGAAATTTCATTCTAGTCCAAAATTTTCATAATTTTTTGTTAATCGCAAGTTTCTTTTCTATTTAATCTTTGTCACTTTAGAATTACCGTATTTTTATTGATTTAGAATACTTCCAATGTTAAGTTATTTTCAAAATTTATCAATTTTATTCGCCCTTAAACTTAAATTGGACATCAAAAACTTTTCGAAGAATATTAGAATTTTTGCAATTATTTTTGAAGGGGAGCGATAACCTGAGAATTTCATAAAAATATACCAACGTTACGGTTGGAACGATTCATTCAAGATGAACTTCATTAAAAATAATAATATCAATTATTAATGCCCGAAACAATAAAACATTTTAAAACTTTTTTAGACTTTTAACATGTATCTTACAATATCGAATTTCAATCGATTACCACTTCGTACTCAACATTTTTATGCGTATTTAAAAACTATTCACTTCAAATGTAATTTGAGCCTTTCTCCTGACTTTTATCTTGGAATATCCTTGGCATGAATTTTAATCATTTTCTACGAAATATATGTTATTTTCAAAGACACCTTAAAGGCACATTAAATGACGCAAAATTGATTTAACAACTATACCAAGTAATATTAATTAAAAAATGGTGTAACTTTTTAATTTACCAGTCTAAGTCTCATATATTACAATTAGATAAGTAGCTCTTGCGCAAAAATGATTTTGACGAATTATTAATATTTATCCCAGACAAAAACAATAATTAAAAATCAGTCTCCCTGGTATTAAATGCGTCTTCTCTTTAAAATACATAAACCAGGCATAGTGGTACAATTGTAAAATTAAATTATGATTTTTTCCATCAAAGTTTTTACGCGTTTGTAAGACTTTCTCTCATTAAACTGATGTCATATTGAGCAAAAAAGTTCGCTTAAGATTACTGGCTGCGTTGTGAAAGACATTACTAAATAGCCTATTATAATATTACAGATACAAGTCGGTAAACCACGTTTCCTACGAAACTCTATTACGCTTGAAAGGATATTTCTGGCAGGTCAATATATAGTGTAACGAACTCTCTATTCGTCCCAGCACCATTACACCTATGCAATAGTAACTCTGGAAATAATTATTTGTTACTTCCGTGAAACCCTGCTTTACATTTTCATTACACTCTATTATATTAGTAAAAATGTAAAAGTAATAAATCAATGCGTAACAAATTAACCTTAGCCAGCGTATTTTGTTTCACTTGCAGTAATGAAGAAAGTAAACATGAAAATGTTATATTATTAAAATAAATATAGTAAAAGTTTCGAACCGACAAGTGAGTATTTTAGCCTAAAACAATGTTTACTTCCGGTAACAAAATAGCCATTGTCTTGAAATGGTTGTTTGCTTTAAAATGCTTTTCTCATAAAAGTGGCAATTATCTAAATGAACTATTATGAAATTTTTTCTTTGTCATCCCACCTGCTATATATTACATGAATAGGTCATTTCTGAAATATGTTACTGGAAACTTACATTATACACAAGAACGTTACTTATTTAAGATTAATTTTATGACTAAAATTAAGAAGTACAATAACTATTGATTAACGAGTCATGGTTTCTATTTAACGAATAAGTAAGTTGTGGTCTGTTCACCTATTACAAATTATCCCATATTATTTCTTCAAATTAAATTGCATTAAAATTTGCAACATTTAGTGCTTGTTATAATTTACGACCAAAAATATAATTCTATAAATATGTCAAACATTTATATGAGATTCGATTATTTTATTTAACCAAGATTTCAAGATTTTACACTGATTATAAGGAATTCTTTCAGAAAAGGGAACAACCTTTTGGATAGAAAATTTACTACTTTCTAGTCAAATTAATAAATGTCAACCTTTTATGAGAAAATTTATATTTATTTTTAGTAAAAATCATTCAAATTTTGTCAAACGTCTACTATAAATATATAACAGAGATAGTCAACTTTCCAAGCCATATAGTAACTATTATTTCAAGTAAGCATAAATGCTAGTAGAATGCAAAAAAATGGAACTATTAAAAACTACTAACAAAATATAGACAATTCTGACAAAAAGAATGTTCCTGGATATAATGTTTCGACTGTAGCATACTTTCTTAATTTAATCACATTATTGCATTTTTGTGTTATTGCTACTTTATTATTTTTATTATTTTTCGTCAAATTCTTTATTTCAAAATTTAAAAGATTACAATCTTCACGATTGCTTTTTTACAATGCATTTTCATACATTGTAACTGTGTACAGTGCCAATTATTTTTTATTGAAAATTCTTTCAGTGACGCTATTTTAAAATAGTTTTGCACTTCTCTTTATTCAACGGCAATTTACTTCAATTACTCTGTATTGCACAGTTTTAGATCGTTTATCAGTTTTAATTTAACTTTATCAAATCAAATCAACGAGTGGTTTTTATTTTATTTATACATTCTGGTGTTAATTTATATCATTATAGTTTAATATTACATTTCATTGTCTAGCTACTTTAAAGTAAGAATTGTATATTTAATACGTTTAATGTTAGAAAAGAACTATTCTGATGTTGATATTTGTTAAAAAATGTAACGAAACTCGAATTGGAACAAAAGTTTTGCTTAAACTGTTATATAACCCATAATCTTTATTATATTGTTATCATGATTTTATCCCAGAAGTAAATAAATAGACAAATAAATATAAGTAACATTACAGTTGCAGAACCTAATGTTATTATAATTTTCATGAATATTTAAAGTGTGACTGTGGACCCGAAGAATGCACTCATTTAGTAAGTGGTTTACACTCATTTAGCAATTGTTTGTAGAAAATTAAATTACCCTTTAGCGAGAATTCAACGGTCGGTTGTAAAAGATAAACGTTATACGTAATTATTGTTATATTTTTAAGAATTAAGAAACGTGTTTATTAATAAAATAAGAGATTCTGCAGCTTTAACCAAAACTACTATGTATTTAAAATCCTATTAAAAAAATAGCGTACAACAAAAATTTTAATCATACTATCATCACGATCAACCTCATTGTTTATATTTTATAAAATATAATCGCTCTGTATAAATTGTAAGAAAGTAAGGTTAAAATTAATTTGCATTTTTGATGCCTCTATATAGCAATTTGTACAGCTCGTTACTGTACTACCTTAGTTTCGTTCTGCTACACTAATATTGTAATAATCTTCATATAATTACATATAACCTTATATATGTAAACCCTGTTAAAGGATTAATAATATACTACTACTATTTTATATAAAAAAAGTTAATTTCTCATCAACAAGAGTTACTACTACACTGTTAAAAATGTTCTTAAATTTAATACATTTTTAATATGCACAAGTAAATTAATCTTAATATCCGGTGTCTTAATTTTAAATTAATATACTCAAATATTAAAAATTTAACATACATGTATATCATTCGAGTGTCGGTAAGATAGGGTCAACTCGGGTAATTGCTATAGTGGTGTTATTGTGATATTTGATATTTCCTCTCAATTGTACAAACAGTAAGACATTTTTGTACTTAATATTGTAATAATAAAAAGAAGACAAACCACTCATAACAAATTTTAGGTTCGAAACTGATTTCGACAAGACCATTGATAAGAAATTCCAAATCAGAAATTTACTCCAAATTAGAGTTTTTTCATCATGAAATGAAATGATTTTACATCTAATCGATTCAAGATTTTAAATCTAAAACTCTTTTCAACAAGATTATTACCATCGGTAGAAAATTTTAGGTCCAAAGAGTTGTTTTGAAGAGAGTTTTAATCTAAAACCTTACACTAATGAAGTTTCTGCAGCCCAAAAATTATCATACTTTAAAATACTTGTGCAAATTATTATACAAATATTAAATATACATTTACAAAAGTAAATAATAGTAATTCTAACAAATATCGATAAGAATTACAAATCATTTCAGTTCCTCGACTTTATGAAAAAATGTATTAACATATTTGATTTATGCTAACGTGCGCTTTATGAAATTTGATATATGCGTATATTAGTTTAAAATAACGATGTACATTAAATTTAATATACTTCATATAATGACTTCATACACTCTAAATTTCTTAAAGTGAATCTTTTGATAAAAGTGACTTTTTCACTATTTTTAAAGTGGAAATTTCACTTTACTAATAGTGGATGGAAATCTGCCACGCTAATAAAGTGAAAATTTCACTTTAAAATAGTGAAAAAGTCACCTTTAGCAGAGAGTGGCTCAATTTTCACTTTAAGAAATTTAGAGTGTATACGTATATTAATTTTGACGTCAATATTTTTAACAGTGTAATTTACCACACTTGATGCACTAAGAATAAACTTTTAAAAAGAAATCTTAAACAAAGCTTACTATTGGATACTTGATGAGAATAGATTTATCAGTTGATACAAAAAAACGTAGAATAACATTGCAAAACCATGCAGTTATCATGCATAATGTTATCCCAAACACTAAAATTTCTTTACGCGATCAAATTTGTATATTCCAAAAAATAGTCTACATTTCTTTTATCTAGATGCATAGCAATCACTATTAGCCTAAATCAGAACTGAACTTTACGGACCAAAAATAATACTTTCTTAGATGCATTTCAATAATGTCACATGACGCACTACATAAGAGTCCGATAATGGCCATGAAACGCTACTAATCATAGAACAGTACCTATACCAATAAAACGCTGCATAAATTCAATTAGTTCATTCTGATTTTGTAACATCCATTTCGACTCTTTAGCACGTGTTATATAATTTTATGTGAATAAAGACATAAAAAGTAAGTAAAATTACATCAGATCATTTTAAAAAAATTTCCCAGTCATGGAATGATTCAGGCATATTTGTAATTGCCCATTTTAAAGGTGATTAACGTTTATGCCATGATCACTCTGTTTAAACGTAATGCATATCGAACATTGATTTTTTGCGATAAAAGATTTGCAACAATACACGCCAACCGACTAACCGAAATTTCTTTTGTTACTAAAATACAGATATGCATATTCAATAGGTTTTTGCAATACAAGTTACGACATCTTCTGTAATATGGACGAAATGTCCGATTATATTTAAAGCACTATATTCGCAAATTCTTGGTCTTATCTCCATAACATCGTCTTCTTATTCCTAATTAATTGCCAATTTTAATGATTTTATCCATTAATATCACTCACTATTTATATTTGCTCCTTACTGACAGAGATTTTTAATCAAATGTCGTTACAAATGTCATTTATTATTTTTTTAAGCACTGTTTTCAAAAGGATCAAAAATACATAGTTGCATTATATGTAAAAAATAAAGTTACTTTAATATACTAAATCACCATGTAACGATATTTTAAAAATTATACAGATCGTTTTAGTTTTGTTTACAAATTTCTAAATTACATTTTTGTTCGATTTTCGAATTACTAAATTTGAAATTCTAAAATTATTAATGAAAAAGTAAAGTACCATAAAATCAATATTTCTTAATACTTTTTTTTTAACAAAGAATAAAATCTACTAATTTTATCACAAAATTCAGCTAATAAAATTAGCAATGATTTATTTGTACCGTTTTACTCTTTAATGAGAAATTTTCAATCGAGTCTAATGTCGAAACAGGCAGCATTGAAATTTGTTCATGTATTTCTAAATTTGATTTTCTTATTTGATTGGGTTTTCATTATAAAACAATCGTTTACTTGCTAATCGAGCATCATTTAATAACTTCAAAATAGCGGATCCAAGATGGCAGACTAAAATGTAATAAGTTACTTTATCATGATGAAACTGAATATTTCGACGTTTTGGAAAACGTTGATTAAGAAGCCGGCTTCATCTTTTCAAATTTCATAACATCAAATTCAAGATGGCGGATAGAAATGTAGATAGTTGTACAGAAAATTAAATCGTTAGACCAACAAAACGAATGTGGTTCTATCTGAAAAAAAAAATTACGTATGAATTTCACAATATTTTTCGTTGTTCGAAATATTTGCAGATAGTAAGACTGAATATTTTGGGAACCAATAATTTGTTTTATTTATTAGTACATTATACTATATTTTTTAATTAAGACAAACATTTTTTCTTTATTCTGTTTTTTGAAACTTGGAATTTATAATTCGTCATTTCCATATAATGTACTGAACAAATCACATCAGATTAGTCATTTGCAATCTCAAAAACCCTTACAACACAGTTTCATCTTCATCAAGCTACTTATTAGATTACGATCCGCCATCTAGGATCCACTATCTTATATTCTATATTTGAATTTTTCATCGGCGATGTTCAATTAACAATCACCGACCGAAAAGAAAAAGAAGTACTCAGTTTCATCATGATAACAATAAACAATTACAACTTATTATATTTTGGTCTGCCATATTGGATCCGCCATTATGAACTTAAAAAAGGAAAGAGTTTAAATTTATTTTTCGCAGTTTTTTGGGGGCACTGATTACGAATCTAATCGCAAATATTTAAAATTCCATAATTATAAATCTAAACTAAAAACCAAAATTTCAAGAGACAGTTTCATGAAAATCGAAAATTGAATCCGACATTTTGAAGTGTTCAAAAGAAATCCGAAAAACTTCATACAGAATTTTGACCAAACTTTATTTTCGATAGCTTTGCCAGAATGACATTCTTATTAAGAAATTGAGATTTTTTAGATTTTATTTATTTATAACAAAAGTGTGCTTACCCCTTTGCGTCACAGTGTTACTGAGGAGTAACAACTAGAACTGTACAACATATTTAAGAAAAACAACGAATGTTGACACTTTATTGCGTAAATTTTTACATCGGCACTAAAAGTTGATATTAAAGTTTTATTATACATAAATAAATAATAATAAACAAATGAATATGAAAAAACATTGATTTTGTAAAAAAAAAATTGTTGGTAGCAATATTTTAATAATAAAGAGGTTCCAGTTTTCTATTTCACAGCATCGGGGCCGGTGATTACGAATATGAAGTCAGATTTGAAAACTTCAAAATGGCGGAACCAATATGGCGGACGGAAAATTAAAAATACATCGAATTATCTCGAAACTTGTTACTTGAAGGTTTTCGGAGTCGCTGACTACAAAAATAATAAGTCAAATTAAAAAAATTCAAAATGGGGAATCCAATATGGCAGAAGCAAAATTAAAAATCTATCGGATTGTCATAAAACTTGTTTCTCGGAGGTCGAACATTCAAAATGTCGGATAAAATAACCCGGAACTAACAAGGAGGCTGTGGCAAGCTTCTTGTTTCTTTTTTAACTTTGCTGCCGCCATATTAGATCCGTCATGTTGAATTTTTGAAATCTGACTTCAAAATCGTAATCAATAACCTTGAATACTTTACATAGCATGTGTTTTAAAGAATAAAGTTTTCTTAATAAAAACGTGACACAAAGGGTTAGCAAAGAACATTTTGTATCCCTTTATTACACTAAAGAATGTCATAAATTAGGTGCTATGAAAACGTAAAAACTACTATTATAGACTTACAAAGGGTTAAATTATCCATTAAAAATTCCTTTTTTTGTAAAAAATCTCAACAGTTTCAAACTTTGTTTATTATTATAAACAAATCAACTCAATAATTACTAACAAACATTAATTTTGAATTACATTGTATTAAATTTCCAATAAATATTGTGCAACTATAAAACAAAACGTGTCCTACAAAATGATCTTTTAATTAATTGAAAAATATAAGAAATGAATTTAAAAAAGTTGTCTTTCCGGAAGGAAGTGTTAAATTTCATGTCGATAACTTAGTTCTTAGTTCTTTTAAATGCTTTATACTGCAATTATGAAATGCACGTGGAGACCTTCTGAATTATGCAGAATTTTTTTCAACGTTGTTTTGAAAATTTCAATGTCGTTTCGTGTAACAAGAAAAAATAAACAAAAATATCGAATAGCATAAAAACTACAACCAAAATTTGAGCATCTGCTCTGTTGTAGGCGCCTCGTGACGAAGCGTAAATCAATTCTGAGGCAGAAATAGCAACTGCGTCTCACTTTCGTCGAGATTCGAACGAATGCATATAATAATCAGCATGCCACGACAAAGACCGGCATGCGCCAAGTCTTTTATTTTTTTTTCTTTCTCGAATATGAGCGATAACGGGATGAGGCTCACCTTGAGACAGGACAACTGCCCGTTAGCTTGTTTCAAATACTGGGCGAGAATCGAGGTCGGCAGCGTGCAGACGCTATCCTTAATATGAACAACGTTCACCAACGCGACCTGTAAACAGAGTAAAAAGACAGTCAAGAATTGCACAATTCATGATCTTAATGCACTATAAATTATGAAACGATTGCGCCTCGGCATTAGCCATAATTCGTGGCTAAAACGTTCACTAAATTTTAAATCTGAAGGTAGAATAACCTTGAAACAGTTTCGAGCAAATAATCATACCGAACTAATCGGAGGATTGATTATTTATAATCTTATTGACAAAGGTAAGATATAATTATTTAAATATACTTTTAGGTAATAACTCATTTTTAACCATTTTTAGTGCAAAATTTAAAGTTTTATTTTTTTAAATTTTCAACTCACGAAAAATAATTATAAGTCGCGTAATCGTGACATGATTTAAGCTAATTACATTACCAAGCAAAGAAAGTTGATAAATAGAAACAAAAAATTTACATAAAAAATACGAGTTTATTATTTTTTCCTTCAATTTTATTAATGTTAATTTTATTAGTTGTATTTAATTTAGTTATTATCTGCGTTTGAAAACACTGCGTTTTACTGAAAAAAATTCATTTTCGTACAAAGTATACAAGTGTTTTGGTCGTTCGCTACGAATCCGACATTAATTTCGCCAAATTCAAAATCGCGTATTTAATATGACGGGGAAAAAATGTTAAAAATACCTTCATTTGAACTAAATGTGTTATTTGGCGAGGGAGGGGGGGGGGTCGCTGATTACATATACGTCATGAATTTTGATAAATTCAAAATGGAGGATCCAATATGTTGGACAATAATTTTAGAAGTGCTTCTATTTCAACGAAATTTGTTACTCGAGGGTTTTCGAGATTGCTGCTTATGACTTCGATGTTAATTTTGCCGCAATATTAAATTTCAAAACCTCCATATTTGATATGACTTTTTTTACTTAGTAAGATTAATAACAGGTGCATAGAAGTCGATTTTAACATTATTGTCTGCTGTAAAGGATTCACCATTTTTAATGTTGAACGAACATTTGATGCGTAACACGGGTCAATATGGTTCTGTTGTTGGGAAGCTGTGTGTCATTTCTGACGTTTTTTTGTGTGTAGAATCCGTATCCGAAGTCAGAAGTGGCCCCTCACGTCCGGATTCTAAGATATTTGAGGTTATGCACTCGAAAAATGCGTTTGTGTGCTATTTTTGAGGTTATGCACAGACGATACAAGATTTTTATAAGTTTTTGCTCTCAATGGATCATATAGTACTACTCATTCTCTTCAATATGGGAGGCGCAGAATTCCATTATGACTTTTTTTTACCAAGATACGCCAATTTGAAATTCCAAAATAGATGTGAAACAAATTTACCTTGAAATGCCCTTGGAGACCAAGCTCAAGGTTAAATTCAATGACATGAAACCTCTATAAATATAAATGACATAAAATTTGAATATTTATGTCTAAAAATACGCTAAAAATAAACTTTTTTTTATTCTTTATTGTTTATTCACCCATTTTGAACCCGACTAAAATATGTTAATATCTTGACTTCAAATTCGTATTCGGCAACGCCAAACATCCCCACCACAAGTTTTCAAATGAAGATACCAATCAAAAAATATCTGCCTCAAAGTATCTAAAGCATATGATGACATTAATTATAGGATATATCTCGTACATCAAAATGGCTGTAACTTTGTAAGGTCAAATACTAGGTGATCAAATAAAAGCTCATTTTGAAGGATAAGGATAGTACTAAACGCTGCAAATAGTATAGAAGGCCAAAAACATTGCTGCACCCTGCACGTAATCTCAAACATAGCAAAAAGACGCGTTTTTCGAGAACATAACCTCAAATATATCAAAATCTTGACGGGATGGGCCAATTCTGACTTTCGGATTCTGCGCACAAAATCCCAACAACATCCAAGACCCTCTTTTTTGCAGACCTGTGTAATCAGCGACCTCGAAAACTCCCGACTAACAAATTTTGTTCTAATGGTGTCATTTGTTAAATGTCTGTCGGTCGAATCTGTCGATCAGGCATTTTGAAGTTAGTTAAAACCTTAAAGCTAACGTCGGATTCGTAATTAGCGACCCTAGAAACTCCCGACTAAAGGGCTTCAAACGAATTCGACAAATTTGGAAAAATTCACCATATTGATTTCTCCATATTGAATTATTGAAAACCAACTTCAACTTCATAATCAGCGACCCCAAAAACGTTAATATAATTATTTTTGTGAAAAACCGTTCATCTGAAAAAGGTATGACGCAAAGATTTAAATCGTGAAATTTGTATTCAATTATGTGTACTTTTTTTTTTTTGAAAGGTATTTGATGCTCTAATTCAGTTGACAATAAAAACGAATTACTAATTAAAATCTTGTCATTTTAAGGTCCTAAGATGTACCATATTTTGCAATGCGTCTCAGTGATATCCTCGTGACTGAATTTACTTCCTAGAAATGGTTCTAATCTGGATTTTAGAAAAGTTGCAACTTTCAATAATCGATGTATTTCACGTATAACATAAAAACGCATTATTATATTGACAACTAGTTTAAAATCCTGATATTGCAAGCAAAAATTCAGAAAAGCCATAATAATGACATTTGAAATTAAATGATAATGTCTTCATAAAAATGACTACTCATTTTGGAGGGTTTTGAGGTTGCAGAGTATGAAAGTGCCATCAAATTTAAAAAATTCAAAATAACAGTCGCAATATGGCGGATACAGAATTAGAAGTGTCGAGCTCACTAAAGTGCCTGCTGGGGAGTTTCTGGGGTTGCTGAATACCAATCTGTTATCAAATTTTCAAAATTCCAAATGGTGAATTCGATATGGTGGATAACAAATATTGAATCTCACAAAGATAATTACTGAAGAAATATTTCTGTCAGTGAAAACAATTTTGTTTTAAAAAATGCATATTAAAGCAAACATAAATCTTCTCCGTTTAGCAATGTTCTCTTTTTTTATTTTAACGCGGTATAACCAAAATGACTGACCGAAATATGAAGATTTTAAGTACACAAATTTTGTGCACTTTTAACGGTCTCTATGAATTTTCTAGTCTGCAAAATTACTCTATCTCGGTTGAAAAGTGAATTACTATTCTTCACACAGAGAGAAAAAAAAGGTTAATGGAACCATGAAGAAAAGGTAGAAATGATTATAACATTTGATAATAGTAAAAAAAAATAGTACAATTAACATCGTGAAAAGTTGTAGTTGACAGTATTTTATTATTATAATTCAGAATATGGGATAAAATACCATACAATAATTACTTTTTATGATGATAAGTAGTTATTTTTGTTTAATCTCTTTTACAAAATCTATTTTTTAGTCAAGAATATTTCGAGTGATTATTTAACTCTAAAGCTACTATAGATTTGAGGTTATGTGCAATGCTGCATATTGTATTGGGAAATAGTAAACGGAACAATGTTTTTGTGTTGTTTTACTATGGAAATTGTTAATTTAACAATTTTTTATAACCACGTATTTTACGTTTCTAAAATGGTTCTATTCACCCTTTTCGTTCTCTCCGTGCATGAAAGAATTTTTTCTCTTACCCAGTGATATCTCAATCTCGAATGCATGAAATCGGAATCTTAAAGGAGACTCATGTTTCGTTCTGCAAAGAATACAATTACACGGAAAACAAATTTGGTAAGCTATTTTGGAGAAAGAAATTTTATCCATGTCACCAGTCTACGCCACATTTATAGTAATTTTATTAATTGCTGAATTGCAACTTTATTATTAAATATGAATTTTTTTTAACACTAATAGAAATTATTACATCCAGTTGACAAACGATTTTATTATTTTGACAAATATAAATGAGGTAAAAGTATCAAAACGTAAATATACCATGAATGAGGATATTTATCACACAAGATCGCGAATCGCTACTGTTATGGTCTGCAAAATGATGTGTGTCAGTACAAAATTACTGTTGGTTTATATCGGCTCAAGGCTAGCCAGTTTCTTTAAATTTGGTAAACTGGCTGTATATCATATTACGTGGATTTTAAGACGGTTGCATTTTATTAGGTAATTCCCAGTACGATTAAAGAAGTTACATCGAATGAAAGTTTTTTTAATCAAGTATTGATTTATTTGTTTACAGGTTCAGGATGTCCAATAAAATTTAGACAATCCGATTATTATAAATAGTCGATCTCTAGCAAAAACGATAATTTTTCATCAAAGGAGACATGTAGTTGGACATGGAAGTTGCTTTTGCTTCAAATCCGAAAGTCGTGAAAATCAAACTATAATTAGCATACTTGCACCGCAGTGGTAAGGTCAAATTTTTATTAATATGATAGTTTTGTCGCTTTCAAGACTCAGAGAAAACCGGACTCTATTACCGGATTGTCACAATATGTTGTTAACGCATGAGATAGCAAGTTACATTAATTTTATGTGCTAACTTGTTGGTGTAAAAAAAAATGGCGTGAATTGTCTGGAAGGCTACTAGTAAAGTCAACGATACCTTTTTAAGTTATACTAATTAAATTTATATTAATATTTTGAAAACTAATTAAAATTAATGTTGCAATAGCAATAACATGTTTTCACAAAATTAATTAAATAATAAAATTAGGAACATTAATTAGCCATAAGAAATTAAAATGATATGATTTAATTAATTAATTAATATGAAATTGCAAAAGGTTTTTTTGCCGATAAAATGGGATAGATAAACAGAAATGAATTCATTTCAGGATACGAAACAAATTTAATATATAAATAATATAAAATAATTTGTTTAAGATATTAGTACTGTAAAGTCGGTAATATTTATTAAATTGATCTAATTAAAGAATTCACCCTGTTATCAGTTATTTTGAACCTACAGTACTGATTTAGAAGTGCAAGGATATGTGTTGAAATATAAATAATTTAAGGTAAACAAGTTTTCTTCAAATAGCAATTTTGCTTCAACGTTTTCCATATGCGCTCTGACCGTATAATACATTTCGACCATTACTACTTTAACCGACAAAATGATATAGATCTGAAGACAATGATTTATCTGATTCTGTATTAAGTATTAAAAAACCATGTCGGAATATAAATGTTTATAATGACCTTATAAGGATATTGAATAGTTTGTCATTAGCGTGAGTCATGCGAATTAAACAAAATGAAAATGAACAAAGACGACTTTCATAAAATATCATCAGATCTATATATAATTATAGTTTTTATTTTAAGTTTTTGCTTGTTTAATTAACTACATAATGGCTTTGTTCGGGTGGGATAGCTTGGTTTTAAATTCGAAATGAAAAGGAAAAAATAGTTTAAATGAACAGACTTTATTTATGAATATCTGATAGAAGAGACGGATAATAAATGTTATTTAATATGTAACTAGGTATATTATCGTTTTATTAATGTGATTATATTTTTTTTAAACTTTTTATTGTTTCTTTATAAGACATGTATACAGTAGGACCTCTCTTATTCCAACCTCTCTTATTCGAATTGCCTTTCTTATTCTAATTGTCCAGCCTCTATTATTCTAATCGTTCCCCCACAAGTCTTCTCTCACTATCA
The DNA here is from genome assembly GCA_030407085.1 of Trichopria drosophilae. Classification (NCBI taxonomy): domain Eukaryota; kingdom Metazoa; phylum Arthropoda; class Insecta; order Hymenoptera; family Diapriidae; genus Trichopria; species Trichopria drosophilae. The sequence continues at coordinate 162,754,993 of CM059582.1, read as the reverse complement.
CACGAAAAGTCAACGAAAATTATTGTCCACGAATCACAAGCTCGCAAGCCAAGTAAGTGGGGGTAAGGGGAAAATTAGAATAAGAGAGGTCGGCGCCATCTTGAAAAACTTTACTAATTAGAATAAGAGAGGTCGTACTGTAATTGTATTTTAATTTTAATTAAATTTAAATATTTTGTATACTTTTTTCAGATTTTTTAATTTCTTATATTTTTTTGTTCTTTAAAACCCTGTAATTCCAATTACAAACTATATCGTTAAATACTAGCACATAAAATAAGTAATGTTTATGTCAAAAAAGAAAATGAAAAACTCACCGTTTCGTCTGGATGAAGATCCCTGTTATCCCTACGAGTAAGAAAAATGACAAGTGGGTAACAAAGTCTTGGTGGGGTTCCCAGTTCCAATGGAGCCGGAAGTGACAGTCTGAGCGTCTCTTCTCCATGAGGTTGCCTACTGAACTTTTCAGTCAAGTGGAAATACAGTAAAAAATGCTACTTAACCTAAGAACTCCAGCAATAGGCTACGTTCTTTTTTGTCTTTCATTCGGAATTCCCAGTGACGCAGAATTCATATTTTCAAAAAAAGTAATTTGCAGATATATGTGTTTTCGTACATTATTAAGCATACATTTAATATGCGAATATAATATTTGTGAGCCAGTAGTCTAATCATGATTAAGTTACTAATAAATTAAAACCAATTTAAGTTACAACTGATTTTTATAAACTGCGACAATTCTTTGAAGTTTAGTCAAACATACTTCTAAATTTAATTCTACCAACTTAATTCTCAGTACATTTAACTACTGTGGTAAAGTTGTTATATTTGATAAAATGCTGTTTACAACCTATTGAACTATGCCGAGAATTTTTTAAGTGTACTGGTTTGACACTTGAGTAAAGTCAATAATTAGTTCTATAAAATTGGTGCCAACTTTGAAAATCAATAAACAAATACTTACATTCTTCTATACATAGAATAAAATATAATGAAACTCATATAAAAGAAAGTAAATAAAAAAATTACTAAAGTGTTTGATTATTTAGAGTATTAGTAGCACTGCACTATTTCCCCAAAATAAACTAATTTTAAGAAAATTTTCGTTACTTGCAATTAAGTACACACTGAGTATATTCTGAGAACCAAGAAAAGTAAGTAAGAAAAATAAAAGTATTAACACAATGAGAACTAAGTGCTAACACTTATAGAATAGTTCTAACTGAAAACTCCGGTTTCGTATCAACTTTACCACTTCTTTTTTTCATACCAAAACTGTTTTCAATAATTAACAAATAAACTATGATTTTCTGAATATAATCGAATTCGATTACAAGATTGATGTGCTAAATTTTTGGGTGAACCTCAAAAACCCAACAAATCACAAAATAGACACTTCAAAACCCCGACATTAAAAAACCAGACACTTCAAAATGCACACATATTTTGAAAGTCTGTTATTTGAAATATCTGGTTTTTTTAAATGTCTGGTTTTTGAATGCCGGTTTTTCAAATGTCTGGTTTTTGAAGTGTCTGTTTTGTGATTTGTCGGGTTTATGAGGTACACCCGAAATTATTCAACCAGGATGTTTTTTTTGCGACAATGTGAGATTTTAAAAAATCGCTTTGTATAAATAATTCACGAATAGAAAGAGGTGAAATTTTGTCGAGGAACCCTAGGTGGCCTCACAATTCAAACATGAACTTGCTTAACACTGAGTGACAGCCCATTGCAAATTTGGTCGAAACCTAAAAAAGAATATCGTGGTTCTGGAACTTGGCTGGTTTTTATTTTGTCTTTCAACCTTACGTCCCAAATAAGAAATTTCTATTTTTTTTATTTAGATGGTTTTCATCTTATTCTTATATTCCTTCAATATGCAGCAAAAATTAATACAAACGTAAATAATTCACCATACCAATACAAAGATTTTTTATAAATTTTACTGGAAGTTCCTATTGAACAACATGGAAATATCTTATACTAAGTAATAGGTAATTATTCGTTCTTAATTAATTCTTAATAATCCTTACTATGAAAGAACAAATATACTTAAAAATTCCAATTTGATTATATAATATTCTTTCAAATTGGAATTTTATTATAATTTATGCTACGTTCTTTTGAAAGGTATACAACTGAGCAAAGAATTTGTCATGCACTTAAGTAATTTACGAAATTGGCAATTTTTTCTAGGCCTTTTAATTTTATCTAAAAGTATCATTATCCCTATTGTAGATGTTAAGAATAAAACAGATTATACATTTAAAAAATTCTATTTGTGACATTAACTTAACAGTTCATTTTGAAAAACAACATTATTATAATTATTTATTATTTTTAGCAGAAAATTTAAGTTTAAATATTTATTTGAATTGAAGGGATGGTCTGCATTTTGATTTTGTATAGAAGTCATGTAAAAATGATACATTTGAATAAATTCGCACCTTACTTTACTACGTTTCTTTCGTTAATAACACTATTTAAAAAAAACAGAATATTTAATGACATCATTAATTAAAAACTTCAAAATATAATTTTCTGAATCGCAAACACAAGTAAAGGATTTATTCTAATTAATATGGAACGCATTTAAATTACAGTTCAATCAATCAGTCATTTTTTTAGGAACAAGTCTAACTTGAACATAACTTGAACATTACTTTGTAGAACTTTTAGTAATATTATCAATTTTATGGATAATTTTCACATTATTTTTCGATTGATGACAAAGAAAATGGTCATAGAAACAAAATTATTTATAACTTCATAAAAAATCATAATTATCATCGTTGCTAAACTACATAATTATCATAATTTTGATTTCTTCACAAAATTAACCTTTCACATGTAAGAACTGTTTTCTTAATTTCCGACGTAATGTATTCTAATTTTAAATTGATATAATATGTTTCAAAACATGTTTACATGAAACACATTCGTTTTTTTTAATTCAACGATGCATGGTCGTTTCACTTTATGACCTTAAAGTTGTAGACACTTGCGTAAAAATAATAGATGAAACGAAGAAAGTGAGAATCGGTTATTTAATAACTTGAAATTACCAAAATTGTGTTCCAAATGCATATTGTCTAAATTAACAGACTTTTTATATCAGAAAAAATATTCTCGGTAGTGTGATGATAATATAATACTAATTTAATTTTTTTTATGCGAACTACTGACATTTTGTATAATAAATAATTATAATATCTTTGGAATTTTAGACTTTTTTGTAAAAAAGAACTTCTTGTATGTGTCAAAAGTTTAAAGAAATGATTCTGATATTTGTGATTTATGTTAGATGCACAGATTCCTATCTAATCAAATATTAAAACTTAACGCAGTTAAAGGAATCATAGAAAGGCCTTGTGATTCTAGCAAAGAGATTAGAGACTAAATAAACGTTCAAAGTTGATTGCAGTTGAGACAAACTGTAGCACAAATCATTATCTGTGAATTCCATGAAATAGAGTACGATATAAAAGTTAAAGTCTCGAAAAAAGTTTACTACACGCTATTTAACCCGTTAAGAACCAATTGTAAAAAAAGTTGACACGAAGTTCAACAGTACTTATTAGTACTAAAACAATGAAAAATATTTTGAGGTAGATGTTTTTTTGATATTGCAAAAATTCAATATGGCAGTCTCCAAAATGTTATCCAAGTGAAAATTTGTTTGAAAAATTTTAGGATGACCTACGACAATCAATTGTTAATTAAAATTTTTGAAAAAATGTAAAATTTTTCGATGAATTCTCACAAAATTCTAGTAAAGTCCGTGATGAATTGTAAGCAATTTTTATTATCAACAATTTTTTATAAAAGGTGCTACCTTTCGAAGAAAAAAAATATAAAAATGATCCGTATGTGTATACATTTTGATGTTTTCATTATTTATATTTTGTCAAATAGTGAATTAAACCGCTTTATGCTTTCATCTATTGCTGCGCATTGTCATTATGAATCTGCTTTTGAATTAAAAATTTATATAAAAAGTAATATAAATTTAACAGAATATGAGAACACAGTTTAAAATTGCAATTTAAGGCATGTATATAAATATAACTATGATTAGTATTCATTATTTTTCATTAAAGGTAACAATTTTTAGGTTATGTGAAACCGATTTTCAGCTTCATTTACTGTACACGCACATATGTATGTAGTAGGGTTAACCTTAGGGTTAAGTGACGATTTGAGTTGTCCTACCGCAGTAAAATCTTACTCTGTTTTACAATTAATTTTAATCATTATGTCCTTCTCGATTTCATCACAAGCTTGTTTTTATTTTCTGAGTATGTCAACCATTATCTTTCATTTTTTTCTCTCTGCATTCACTTAGATACGTATTTATCATGTCCTCCTTTCCTTTATGACAACACTATTGTTATCCGGACAAACCTAGATAGTAATCGCAGCAATTCTAAATCCGCAAATTTTTGTCTTGTCTCAATAACAAACCGCACTGATAGTCTCATAAACCGAATTGTTAGTTTAATAAACCGAAATGTTAATTCTATATTGTCAATTCCGATTGTTAGGAGAACAAATGCTTAGTAACCACAACAATTCAATTTTCTCCGTGAAATTTTTGGTAATTTACTAATCTATACTTTACTAAGTGTAAATTAAAAAAATAATGATCAATTCAGGATTTAGATAGTACGTTTGAAATACATTTCTCTGAAGACGTATGCATAGTTTGAGTTGTATTAAAAATTATGTCGTTATTTTGTGAGAATATTAACTTTTGTCAAAATGTGCGCGATTTCGCAAAAAACAAAATATAGACACAAAATTCTAAGTTTGTCTTTTTTTATTGCTGTATAGAATCTAAAAAATTGTGATTTTTCTTTCAGTTCAAAAGTTAAAGAGGTTAATTCTTTAGCTGCAGACTCCGTCCGCAACAACTATCGGATAGAGGCTACTCTCTAAATTTCTTGGAGTGAAAATTGAGTCACTCTTTCATAAAGAGTGAAATTTTTACTCTATTAAGAATGATATTTCACTCTTCTAGAAGTGAGTTTTTTGTCTTTCTCTCTTAATGGAGTGAAATGGCACTCTTCGTAGAGTGAAATTTTCACTCTTAATAAAAGTATGGCTCAATTTTCACTCCAAGGAATTTAGAGAGTATTTTGGACTCATTTTACTCGAAAAAATTACTTGTACTTTGAAACTAGAATTATAAAACATATTTTACCGAATCCTTTTATTGAGTAAACAAAAATTCCTAATACGTCAATGTTTGTCATCAGTGTACGCTTCTTCATGTTTGAAATATTTTCTTTTCTAGGACAATTTTGCGCAATGGTTGGACTTTGCAGCTGGTCCACTTTAAAGAAGACTGCTTTTCTCTATGTACGTAACCGCGAATGACCCCGGATTTCGAAAGAAACAAAGGCGAAGACAGTTGCAAAAAAGGATACGCTTGGGGTGTCGTGAAGTATTGCGCGTGACCTTGAAGCAAGGTGCCATTGAGAGAGGCGTCCCTCAGCGTGTTCCAGGGCTTCCACAGTGCTAGGTGCAGTTCCCTTATGCTGACACCCCAGATCGCCTGGAGCGAGTACTCCACCTGGCTAGACACCTCGCATTCGACCTCTGCAATGACAAAAAGAATAAAAAAGGATTAGTATATACGTGACCCAGTTTTTCGCGAAGGCACCTCACTCCGCAAAAGGGAACCGCAAGGCGGTATATAACTTAGCTCACGTTTCTCAAACGAATACCGCTATCTCTTATGTTCTTATATACGTAAATCTCACATTCGTGTTAATCGATTTGTTGATTCTAAAAGGCCCAATAACGTCTGTGTGCTAAGGCACCAAAGACATTGTCAAGTTTTTGGCACCTTTTTCTTATATTACCAATACGGATAAATAATGTATGGGTCGAATGAGCAATAAATACATCCAATTCATTTGAAAGTTGTTATATAACGTTTTTTGCGGTCGATGATTCACAATTTCATTTTCTACAATCAAAATGGCGACTCCAATAGAGTAGCCGATACTATAATGTTTTAAATTTCGCAATTAATCTTTAGAGGACGGAGAATTTGGAATTTTCAATTTCTCAGAATTTTCTATAAAAAACACGAAAAATTTTTTGAGCCATATAGTGGTTTTCCCGTCCTTTAAAGGTTAAATAAAAATGATTCGATTCCAAGGAAAATTGTGAAGAGAAAGTGTCTCTTCTCATTTTCGTTCAAATATAGTAGAGTCCCGGTATAATTGCATCTTACTATATTTATGTCCCACCAAATTTGCCTGGTTCCGTCCCGTTATATTTGTCGGTCACCGCTCTCTTTTTCCCCCACCCTGCGGACTGGGACCTCAGGAAGGGCCTACTATGACGTCACGAACGTGACGCTGCTGAGAGGAGTGGGAGAAGCTGTGCTCCCCTTTTTCTGATAAATATAACGAGACGGGAAGGGAAGGCGAAGAACTGAGAGGGCAAATATACCGGGACTGTACTGTGTCATGGTTTCCTAGACAAAAATTGTCAAAATGTTCATGACACAGTTATACAACATAATCTATGGACAATTTGAGACTTGTTTAACTGAAAACGTTGAAACATTACAGATGACGATAGTCACTTGAACTAAGTGACTAATCACTGGTGTCACTGTTTCAAAATTGAGGAAAGTTATTGTTTGCAATACGATACAATTTTTTAAATTATTCACTGCAAAAACGGGTGTCTTATTTTGAGACGTCTTATTTATAGAAAGACGTTATATATGATTTCTTTTGAAACTCTAGAAGTGTCTTCAATCGCAATCCGAATGTACTGCTTGATAAGTGACACATAACCTAAAAGTATTTGATATTTATAGCATGTGCGTCCTAACCTAACCTAATTTGATTTTTTTTGCACTTTTCGTTTATGCAACTGTAAATAATTTTATCACCTCTATCGAATTTACGAACACAATAATGAACCGTTGGAATCACATCAACCGAACAACCGCACATCAACAGAATAGGTTATGTTGCTTTCATCAAGACGTCGCTTCGAGACGGTAGTTGCCGAATATTGACGAAGATACTAGATTCGGCAATGTGTCTTCGATTGGCAAGTGTCTTAACACATAAATGTCTTAAATTAGCTAAAAAGACATATAATGTAGACACTTTTACCGTCTTCATTATATATCTCAGATTATAAGACACAAAAATGTCTTATTAATGATCGATAGACGCAAATAATATCTCAAATTTTGAGACATTTTGCAACGAAGACACATATATTCAGACGTTTATTTTGAAAAGATATTTTTGAAGTGTCTAATGTCTTCAAATAAGACGTTTAGAAGACACGAGTTTTTGCAGTGTGAAAATTATAGGAGATGGCGTCCACCATTTTGGAGTCACTTTTTTTATTGTGTAAAGCTGACAATAAGTTCTTAACTATTCCATAAAATGTACCTACTGAAAATCACAAAAATTGATGAATATTTATTACTTTATGCCCTCCATTCTGGATGATATCGAAGTGTAAAAAATCAGTTTTTTAGTAATTGTTACTGTTTTACTTCTCATGTCTTAATTTTGTTTCATATGCAACGACCAAAAGAAAAACAATTTCATTCCAAAATATTTTTCGAAAAAGACAATATTTAACTATTCAAATGCTAAGTAATTATAGTTAAGAAATGTTTGTTAGTGACTTATACTAAAGATATAAAGATGAGTACTAAAGACAAAGCAGAATCTAGGTCTAATAAGTAGATGTAATTTAGTCTATAAAACAATATTCAGGAGAAGATTAAGAGAGGAGCTAAATTTTGTTCTCATTAATTTGATGGGATTAAACATAATTTATCAGGTTCGCAAATATTGTGATGGTAATCTCATGAATGTTATATATGAATGTTAATACATAAAAATATTTAGTTTTCATCAATTCTCATTTATTTATGCTGGGACTTTATTTTCTCTATAGTTATTTTAATCTTTTAAATGATTTTACATTGTAAATCTAGTTTTGTATAACATATAATAATTTCTAATAAGTTTTGTGATTATAATATTTTAAAACTATACATCTCAAAAGTATAGGATCACTCCTGCAAACTTTTGGCTAAAGTAAAATGTTAATTGTTCATCGACAAGTTAATGTAGAGAAATAATAAAAGATGGAAATTAAACAGGAGAATTTAAGCTTCCCAATCGCAATCGTTTCATTTCCGTATCTATATTTGTCTTTGAACTATGCTCCTATTTACTAAAGTCATTTTTCAAATTTTTTGTTTAAATTTTCAATTGGCTCCCATTTTTATAAAAATGATCATAGGGAAACATTACAAAGTATGATCGAAAGCTAATCATGTCAGCTTTGATTTATGTATTCGCGATTTTGTCTACTATTTCTTTAGATTAATTTAGTGTTTTTTAGCTAGCAATTCGCTGAAATTTTTAGACGTAATTTTTTTACCATATTTTATGTCCACTGCTTTTTTTATTTGAATATAATATATGTGACTATATATCCTTTTTAAATAGATATTGGTAATCACATAAGTTATCAGTAAGGAAGTTAAAGGTAATAAATAAAAATGATAAACAATGGCACCATTTTTTAGCATGTTTTTAACGATAGTTTTACCACTTAATACATTCGAAAGGTATCATTGAATAACAAAATGTATCACTATTATAACTGAATATATAAATCTTCTTTTTATTATCCATCCATTGAATTAAACATGTACATTAATACATTTCGTATAATAAACTAATCCCATTTTATTTTAGTGCAAGCATAGTAAAATAGCAGATCTCCTCCAAAAAAATTTTGACTTCTATATCTTGTAGAATTTCGCAATACACCATGCACAAACCTGTTTCGATTTTAGGTATGCCGGTCTGAATTGCCTGAGTGAAACTGATGATAAAATAAAATTACCATACTTTTTAAATCCTGTTATATCTACCGAAAAATAATTACCATAATGATGAAATCGTTGCATTGGCACGTATAAATTATGGCGCTATTACGTAATAATCCTCCGTTCTTTTATTGTAAAACTTGCAAGTTCGGAGAACTATACATTTACGAACTAAATGGAAATTCATTTGACTCTGCGACTGAACTTGACACCAATTCGCAAATTGAACCACGATTCTTCTCATTTCGAGATATTTTAATGCTGAATATCGCCACTCGTGTCATTATAAGATCGCTTATGTTGTTTCATAAATTGTGAGTTTTTGCAAATCATAAATTCACAATTATTATATATAAAAGATACAATACGACGTATTATGTCGATAGTTTTAATAACGTAAGCTAATTTTCTGGAACTTTAAATTCTGACATCCATTAATCATTACACTGACCAACAAAATTTTACTTTTTGTTTTGCCACTGACAGTCACAATATCTTTTCCGAACAGATTTTTCGCGCTGAAGAGAATAGCGATGGCTTACTTTTCCTATCATATCCCATTTACTACAAAAGTGAGGTTAAATTTGTAAAAGTGTGTATTTTTGACCAAATTTCGATTTATATAATAGCAACAGAATATTTACTTTTGACAACCGTAGTACCAATTTCGTGCGAATTTCATGTGCTGACAACAATGGTGCTAGCAGAATTTTCCTATCGCGTCCCATTGTCGAGAAAAGTGAGGTTAAATGTGTCAAAATGTGCGTTTTTGGCTATATTTTGTTTTATTTTATAGCAAAACATTTAACCTCACTATTCTCAAAAATGGGACGCAACAGGACAATTCTGCTAATGCCATTGTTGTCAGCACATAAGATCCATTCGGAAATGATATTGCGTTTGTCAAAAGTAAATTCTCTTTTGCTGCAAAAACAATCGAAAAGTGACCAAAAACGCACATTGTGACATATTTAACCTTACATTTCCCAAAAATGCAATAGGAAAATTCGGCTAGCGCCGTTGTTTTCTAACATCTTTGGAAAAAAAATAAATATTAATTATGAGTTCTTGTCTCAGTTGTATTATGTAGACACAAAAAAAAAGTCTTTACACCTTCATTGAATAACTTTTTTGAAAAAATAAAAGGCTCAACTAAATAACAACAATTTATTAAAAGAGAATTTTAAATAGCTTATCATTCTTTAAAATTTGAAATATTGACAGTAGGAATGATTTATGAAAGAAGACAGTACACCGAGAAAAGCCTAGAACTTAGGTATTTTTATGCTGCTATATTGAATTGAAAAATTATTGTTTTTTTCTGACAGTTAAATCATTTTCAAAATTTCTATTGAATTTTCTTCTGTAATCGAAAAATTTCGGAAATGGGCTAATTGCTTGTGATCTACTCTAATTTCCGTTCTAAAAAGAACTGTCAAGAAAAAACAACCGCCTTAGAATGAATTTTACTCTTTTCTTTTTTATAAAACCATACACTGGATCCATAACATTGGTGGTAAAAAATAATATGTCATGTGGTAAATAACTTTATTTACAAACATTAGAAAGTGTCCCGAAATGTCGCTTATATTTTCAAAATTAGTGCGAAATATTGTCGGAGATGAGTCAAAAACTAAAAAGAAATGACGCACAGAAAGACTAGCCTAGTTGTCACAACCATAGAAAAGTGGGTGAACTAATCATATAAATGTTTGAGATAACCATATAAATAGTTGTAACTACTATAAATGGTACAACCATATAGCATAATAAGCAAGTCAACCATATAAATAGTTGTCACAACCATATAAACAGTTGCGACAACTATGAGTATAGTTAGGAAGTATTTTATTATATACTTGCACAACTATTTATTCGGTTGTTGCAACTATAGTGTTTTTTCCGTGCTCCAATAAATTTGTTCCTTACAAGAAGGTTCTAGTAGACGTTAGCACGCATAATTGAATTCAACTATTTTTTGAATGTCTAAAATAAAAAATATCTTCCTAAACAATTGTTTCTCTGAAATGATAATCTAATTCCTAATTTAAAATGATATGCTATTGTAATAAATATTAATATCGCCAGAAATGTTTGAATAACATATCACTCATCTCATTCACCGTTCGCTTATCCTAATAAAGGTTTTTGTGGGTGTATATTTATTAAAAGACGTATATTTTACGCATACAAATATTAACTGACAGTATGGGAAATTTTAAAAGTAATTAGTAAACATCTGTATGTTACGAATGTATCTCTCTCAATCCAGACAGTATAGTCATTTTACATAGAACAATTTTCTTTATTTATAACAATATGTCTCCTTTGGACAGGCTCCTGATAAATTTCTGGAGAAGTCGAAACTTTAACGAAACGTGGAAAAGTAACTTACAAAGCCAACGTGTGAAAAATCTTCAGATATAAACCTCGTGTTATTATTGTCATAACAAGTGACGTAAAACGAGGAATTACGATGACGAGGTCAACGAATTCATTGCGATGGTACATCGACCTCGAAACAAGTTCTTCCTGGGATCTTTTCCCTGCAGGGCAGAGAAAACGAGGCTCCTAATCGTCATTCTCAGCCATGTGAACGTAATTATACGGTAACTTCGTGTTGTACTTAATTACGGAAATGCAACCCTTTAAAATGCATGTTTTCACACAGTTCATTGACGTCAAAAAATGCAGTTGGCAGGTATGATTTCAAGAAAGGTGAATGAAATAAAAACGTTGTACTTCGGACCGGAAATGTTTTCTTGGACGTTATACAAAAGAAAAACACAACGCACGGTGAGAAAAACAGATTAATGGAGAACCATGAAGACACTGTCCATAGCATATCACAATAGTACAATTAACAATGTGGATCGTTCACTCAGAAAAAAAAGAGTAGTTGAAATAACCATTTTTTTACTATGAATTATAGTATGAAATGAGGACTACGCATTGTAATAGTTAAAATAACTATTCTGAAATAGTAAAGTTTTACTATTGTTTCACGATTCAAAATGCTACTCATCATAATAGACAAATAGACTCAACTATTTTGAAATAGTCATTTCAGAAAATTACTACCTTCACTGAGAGAAATTGTATAAGAAATTGCCACAAAAAATATGGAAAGGGGTCAATATTTACTTTTTTAAAATATTTGTAATCTATATATATCATAGCATGTGAAAAGTCCGCCGTTCACCCTTCGTTCCTTGTTTCAGATAAACAAGGAAACAAAGAGAAAAACAAGAAATGAATACAGTGCTAAGTTTGTGAATGTCACACTCAATCCAGTTAAAAAATGTATTATGCAATACCATTATGCACAAAAATTTTAATGTGATGAAGCTAGTCTACAGATTCACGAGCGTATACGACATGCATTATGTATTATCATATCTTGACGGCCAACGGTCCTTCTTATGACCAAATGAAAGTCCACTTCAATAACGGGAGCCACGGGCTCGAAGAAAAAATACTGCGAACGCCGCGTCGCCATCTGGTGGCATCAAAACACACGAGGTGCGCCAGTCTTTACTATGGATATATAGTAAATACAAACATTAACTATGAATAATAGTCAATATAAAGATTTACTAAAAGACATAGTGTGAAATGAGGACCACACTAGATTATAGTTATTTTAACTATATTTGTCATATTTATTTAGTAGAGTTGTAGAGAAAAAAAATTATTTTACTGCAAGGCGGATCCAAAATGGCTGCTGCAATTCCATTTTTTTTTAAATTAATACATTTTTTTCTCGAAAACAATAGACTTTAGAGAAAATGTTTTAGAATAAAAATATCTTAAAATTAGCTAAAGAATATCTTTAAATTCTGTTAGAATCTTTTGATGCAACTGTTGGTTTTTCAAAAAATCGAAAAATCCAAATTTAAAAAAAAATATTTTAGAAAAAAAATTTGGCAGTGTACTTTAACTAATTTTAAGACAATTTTGTTCTACGAAAAGTCTATAGTTTTAAACGAAAACGATCAGTCTTGAAATCTAGAAAAGTTATATAAAAGTTTAATAATCTTTTTCCATAAAAACTATAGACTTCAGAAGAAATTTTCTAGGAACAAATTTGTCTTATTGCATAAAACTTTTTTAAATGATTTTTTTTCATTTGGAAAACCCAAAAATTTCATCAAAACATTCAAAAATTTGTGGGTATTTTTTGGCCAATTCTGAGACACTCTAAAGATTATTGTTTTCGAGAAAAAAATTTGTTATTTAACAAAAAATTGTCAGTGCTGCTACCATTTTGGACCTGCCATGCTGTAAAAAAATAGGTTCATCCACAACTCTTTAGTACAATTATCTAGTCCACGGATTACGTGCATTAGATGTCGATGGAAGGGCAAAAGTTTTAAAAAATTTGGATTTATCCTAAATATTTTCAGTTTGCAAAAAGTCTAGTTATCTTGTGTATCCTAGCGACCACAGATATTGTTACGAGATAACAAAGATAACAAATCTTAGTATATATAAACCACCAGTCACTGTTATTCGATCGATTGGTCAAAAGCTTTGTAATACTGTCACAATAATAAATACAAAATAAAAATATTCTCTAGAATAAATAGATAACTTTGTATTAGATATATTATAGAATAATAAGAATAACGTTTTTGTTGGGTGATAATAAAATTCTTTACAATAATTGTCCAAAGGGCGAGACATGGTAAACAGCTGCTTTGTATCTGACTTTGTAGCAATTAAATCGATCAATATATTTTCTCGAAGATTTAACTTTCCTAGCCTCATTATTGCAGCTTTTTTTCTTTCTGTTTTAAATGGACATAATTGCATTTTTCTGGTGCTAATTTGGTATTTCCAGGGTTTATTTGGGCAATATTAACTCTACAAGGAGTAAAAAAATGTTTATGTTTTCGTATATAAAAATCTCTAACATTTTTTTAGAAAATACTTCTATATGAGAACACTCTGCTGTTTGTGTTGTTTTTAAACTGAGAGAAGTTTAGGGCAGCAGCTGTTTTATGCATCGGTCACGGACTGTACTGAACATTTTTTTGTAGTAAATTTTATGCTCTACAAATAAGTTTCGGTGCAATTTAATTATACCATACTCCATTTATACGATACGGAAGCATTAATATCAAAATAGTACATAATGTTTGTATATAATATAATTTTTTTGTTAATAATGCTTTATTAATCCCATCTTGGGATTTAATAATATAAAATTTAACAGTGCAGAAATTACCTATACTCTCTTAATGATAAAACTAAAAAAAGTGTTTTTTAACGTCTATAATTTTTAATTGCGTATTTTATTTTTCGTGCTGCCTATATCCGCCGGTTAGGACAGCTGCCTGTCCTAAACTTCTCTTAGTATAGTTATTATCTTTAAAACACACACAATCACACATTTTTTATAATAACATCGTTCAGTTGATTGATTGTTTTTTTTTATAAATTATATGTCTGCCTTAAGGGAAGGAGCTAAATAGTATAATTTGTTTTTCGTCAAATGCACTTGAAAGCTTTATCCTTCAATCTTTTGTCTGTACATATGCCACCTATATTATACGAGAACAGATACTAATGTCAAAGGGATATCTACTCAGTATCAGATAATGTTGATGACTATTACTGAACGTTGTATTTTCACTTGGATTTACTAGCTTACTATACTAAATTCAAGGGAGCTGAAGGCCTAGAGACTCAAAAAATTTTCTTTTTCAAGAACATAAATACAATTGAAAAGGGTTGTAGCACTATTTATGCGTATGCAAACAATTAACAATGTATGAAGTGTCTTAAGTTTTTTTTAAAGAATTTAGTCTATTTCTTCATTGAAAAAGTTCAATATTTCTAAAATTGGTGCATTTTTGGGCATACTAACATTGAATGAGCGTCTGTGACACGACGCGACGCTTCCTCAAATCATTATATATCAGGAGTAATAAATTTCTACCCATGTCTCCATTTTTCTAGGATTTTAAAGGCCGTCATTAATTGATATGAATTTAACTGCCTATTTTTACACAACATTCTACTCATTTCCTTCATTAAATATGCTCAGACCAAACACTTGGTATTACAATAATAATAGGGCAATCAATTAGAATGGTTAAGTAACTTATTACGGAAAGTAATCTCATCAATGGACCATGCATTTTGTTACGTGTTCAACGAACGATTATGTAACTGACTCTACCGCTAGTGCATCGGGGAAGGTGTGGAGGAAGCAGATGCAGAAAAAAAAAACATTTTTTCAGAATATGACAAATGTCACTGACACATTCTACAACTGGCACCACATAATAGGTACCCCAACAAAGCACTTCTCTACCTATGTTAAATTGCAGGCAGGAAATTTTCAAGATCCATTAAACACAAACTGATGATGCTGCCTTCTGCGAAGTAGTGGTCACTGCCCGGTGAAAGGAAGTCTTTACGTTATCTCTGCGATTTCAACTTCGAATGCACTAGTCAGATTCCGTCTCTGCTATTACTCTAGACTAGCACTTACTTCTTCTTTTTAGGTAAAATCGTTATTGCAATTGTGCAATTAATGTCGGGCAATAAAATTCAACATTTTCGAAGTAATGGAAGCCGCCGCCGAGGTTAAGTTGATTATGTAGACGAAAAGTTACATAACAATTATTGCGATCTAGGTGCGAGCCTCGTTAATCAAAAGTTAATTTCGTTTCATTCAACAGTTTGCGAAATCTTAACGAGTTAGTGGTAAGAATGCAGAATTAGCTACTAGTGCAATGCTCTTTCGATCTCCAAGAAGCAAACCAAACAAGGAAAGAAGCGTTTTGCGTTCCATTGCCAAATTTAGGAAATGCCTTGATTTAAAAATGGGTCGTATTTAGTCATAAAGGGTATCGTAAAAGAGTTCCGAAATTATTTTAAAATGATGGATTTTTGTTACTTTTTTTAACAATTATTTTTTATAAATTAGTTGATGCTGTTTGAACTAAAAACGTAACGTTTACTACTTTATTTCGCACCATAAAATATAAATTTGAGTCGCAGAATTTGAACAGAAATTATACAAATGACAATTCAACCAACACTAAAAAAATGTCTAATAATCGGTAGTTAATATTACGCGAATTTACAGACAAATCTCATTTAATTCGTAGAATTATATTCGTAGTTATTCTAATTGCTTTATAATACTTTTCGGTCCTAGGCCGTAAAGTTCAATTTTACGGACCGAGTGGAGATTGCGTCCGAGGATCGCACAATTTCTAAACAAGGTCGTAAAATTTTACGGCCGAGGAGCGAACACTATTTTTTGATACACTTTTCGCAAAAGTAGGCACTTTACCGACTGTTTTTAGTTGCGAAAGAAAAATCTGACGAAAACTACTATGGGAAAATACAATAATAAAAATAGTACTTTCTTCTTATTGGAATTGTTAATATAAATGTTACTCTGATTTTTGTTTTAACATCCTCAACTTAATTAAAAAACTTGTTAAGAACTTTAGATGTTTGCTCCAAGTTGATAGCAAATGTGTTATTAAATGTAAAAAAAATGTCATTATATTTAATGAACATTCATAGGAACAAAATTCATAAATGTAATTAAAAATGTTCTTATTAATTATATATTTAAGTAAAAAATATGATGTTATTAGTAAAATTAAAATGTTCATTAAATGATATTAAATGTACGAATTTTATTTCCTAAACGCAGAAAAATAGAATTCCTAATTTTGTTTAATTGTAGTTTATGCCTTAATATCGGTTAGAAAATAAAAAGATTTTTAAATTAACATTAGGCTTAAAATTTTGCTTTAATTTTGTAAAATGTAAATTTTAGCCAAGACACATAAACTACCAGCAGATTTGTAACATTAAATTCTACATTTTTAATGGATGTTTTCTAGTATGTTCAAAGTGATAAATTTAAACGTACATAAAATACAAAATAGACCTACGTATGAAATCCTATTGGATTAAATATAATCATTTATTTAATTATTTAAATTCAACGATCATATAAAGTCTTTACTTTTTACTCTTTATTTGTTTTTAGATATTTGAGAGAAGGATGAGACTATAATAAAACATGTATAAATTTGATGTTACTAATATAAAACATTTCATTTCGAATTACACAACCGTCCAAAAGTAAGTATTTCTGTATGAACTTAAAACTTTAATTTAATTTTAGACTTGCATTTAATTTACAAAATGACCATTAATTGGAACCAAAATCAAGCATTCAATGTTTACTGAATTTAAATTATTATAAATTTAAGACTTTTCTGTGTAAACATTTTTATTTAATAAACAGTAGCTATCATGATTGTAAACAAATTTAATACTCCCATAGATATTTTATTTTCTTGTTATCGAATAGTTAATTATTTTCATATATAAACAAATGTAATTGTTTTTTAAGATCGAATTTTAGAATCGAGAGCAACTTATCGATGTACGATGACAATAGCGGGACGTTCCTTCAACTATGAGGTAACCCACATTGCAGAAAACATTATTCTTTTCACCGATTGCGTACAGTTAACCACAATTTTCTTAACTACTTGCTATCAGTAATTACCCAGAATTCTGAACGCCTATGAATAGAACATCGAATCCTACTTTTACAATAGAAAAATAGTTTGAAAAACATCGTTTAATCAATTACAATACAACCGTGATTCCATTAAATATACATAATTACTTAATACATATTATCTGTAACTGAAGATGTCGGTTGAATTATTTATATTTAATATAAACTATAAATAAGTGGTTTAATAGTAAAAAGATTTTCAAGACAACTATTTCTTAAAATCTAAAAGTAATTTTTAGAATTTTTGAATTTTTAAAATGTATTTAAAAGAAATGAAATAAAAAAATATTTTACTATTTTAATTTTTACAAACATTTAAAAGAAGGCTGTATTTAATAAGAACAATATAAAATAAAAATAAATAATAGAAATATTGCAATAATTTCTTTTTACAGTTTAACAACAATTTTTCAATTTTTTTTTCATAAACGAGCTGCGTTTAACAATGAAATTTCAATAAATGGAATTATTTACGCTTTATAATTATCAAATTGAATAGAATTTTGCAACATTCTTATTTCAACAATATTGCCGAAGAAATCTGCTCCCATCGTATTGAATCTCTCGAATTTGTTACTAATTTTTATTTTTAATAAAATAATAATAAAAAAGATTTTTCTCACGATTTCGCCAATTAATTTTCCAACCTCTTCGCAACACTTCTACATTGTGCAGGCAATTTCTGACTTCTGAAGAGAAACCGCTGGGAAATTTGAAATGAAGTGTTGCAAAATTTTATTTAATTCGTTCACCATGGAGTATTAATTTCTTGGTTATACTTGTGCCATTGATATTCAAAATAGAAAATTTAAAATATGGAACCGAAAATTATTTTTAAAATGTTACTTGATTATGTCTAGATAGAAGATGTCAGTTGTACTCACTGAAAAAATCTGTACATTCTTTTTTTTTTAATTCTTTAAAAACTTTTTAACGTTTTTACTAAAATATTCAAGTTTTGAATCACATCAGTATAACAGAAAAAATTCACTAAGGTACTAGTGCTGTCACATTTAATACAATCTACTAAATATTATTTTTAGAACAGGTTGACTTTTGTTGTTAAATTTGTTACCGCAGTCCAGAAGGTGGAAACAAGTATGTATTAAATATGGCGCTTAAAATTTCGATAAGCGAATTCGATAAAAATATTTTATGATAAACCCTTTTTTTCTTATACATATTTTACAGGAGAGAGAACATTTCGGCAAACTACTATAGCGTACCAAATGGTATCAAGTTATTTGAGGTTATGTTCAGAATGCGACCAATTTTGGTGTTTTTTTTTTTTGTATTATTTGCATAATTTAGTACTATTCTCGTTCTGCAAAATGAGCTATTATAGTTGGTCCCCTAAGATATTTTTAATTATGACATCTTTGCAAAATGCTTTGCCCGCCATTTTGAATCCTTCACTTTTGAAATTGACGATGACAATCTTCTGCATACTTGCGAACCCAGAAACACCAAGGTATAATTTTTCAAAATCAGTTATCAAATAGAAACGTTACAATTTAAAACGGCCGTAATTTCTTAAGTGATCGACTAATAGTTCATTTTGAATAGTCAGAGTAGTACAAAATGGTGCGATAAATGTAACAAATGTAAAAAAATTCATTTTTTCAGGACATACCCTCAAATTCTAAAAAACTCTCCTCTCCCAAAAAGACTGAACATTTTTTTTTAAATTTGGTCTTGTAATGACCACGCTGCAATAAAAATATTTAATTACATATGAAAATAATACAAATTTGATGACTATGTCCAGGATATTAATTTACATTGTTTTGCGAATTTATGAAGTACTTCAAGAAAACATTTTATGAAAAGATGAAAAAATGTCCAATTTCCTTTCCTGACTTTTAGTGAAGTCACAGAGGTTAATTAGTAGCATACGTAAAACTGGCATCTCGTGGTTTCGGGATGCGAAAAGACAATCGCTCTTAAAAATGTGCCGTGACCGAGTGTAGACTAACAGCACCGATTATCAAATCCGATTGCATAAGAAAGTGTAGTGTGGTTATATGCCCGTGGTCTCCTGGTTGCGGCAAAGCGCCTTGAGAGTCGGGCCCCGGCTCAGCAATGTGAATATTCCGTTCGCCGTTCTCTTTTGAGTGCTTGACACTTGTTACTTTATTTTTCCTAAATCAAAACAAACCTACTTAAGGCCGAGCCTTTGACTATTTCTAGTTTAATTAAACAGGCTGATTAATGATTCATATCACATAAACGGCTAAATACACGATGTACTATTTCTGGGTATTACTAAATATGGGGCTCTTATTGAGTTACTGAATTTAGAAAACTGATAGTTCTTCATTCCTCCAGCGTTTCGAATATTGTTTAAAATGTAGTAATGAGTTTAAATTATAGGTGCGGGTCAAAAAACTGACAAACCAAAACGCCGACAGGTCAAAAAACGGACAATCGAAAAGCCGTCATTAAAAAAACCGACACTTCAAAAAATGATAGTCCGCTTATCGATGTGTCTATATTTTTTTATGTGTCGGCTTTTCAACTGTCGTATAAAAATAGTTTTCCTAAACCTAGGAGAAATTTGAAGTCATATCTCACGGATCTGTCTTTCAACTCACTTTTATATCATGACACTAGACACAAGAATGCATAAGTACCTACTGCAACATCGAAGTCTCATCCACTTTTACAATTTTTTTCAAATTACACTAACGTACTTTAATTAAGTTTAATAATTTTAAATCTTCTTCCTGAACAGAGCAAATGTGATTTTCATTTTTTAATATGAATTTATTGTTATTATTTGATAAAAATAGAGCTATATCAGAATTGAATTTAAAAATCTATAAAAAAGGGCCAAGTATCAAAATTATATAATCTTCCTTAATCCGAAATGGTCACAGATCCAAATCATACACCGCTCAATAGGAGTTCATTGGACCCTCCGTGAATCCGATTAAGTTATACAACTTCTACTCCAGATTTTAAGCACTAATACCTGCAGCTAGTGGATGATGATAATTATACCGTTTTCAGTATATGTGAGACAAACGAAATTGGAAATTGTTAATAGTAGAAGTAGGCATACAATATAAAATAGAATTTATTAATATTCTTATTTATTTGTTGCTGAATATTTTTCATGTAATTGTTTTTGTTCATTTTGAACTTATTTTGAAACTATTTTGTTGACCGTTTCGTCTAATTTTAAGAAATTTTTACAGATACCTTCTCGATAAGAAAATCGGGAATAAACAAATTTATTTAAATATCATCTAATTTAATGAAAATCTTCATATAATCAATTTTTAATGTTTTTCCAAAAATATGCAGTGGTATGCTTTTAAGATTAGGTACTAATTTTTTTGACATAGCTCAAGACAGGGTGTATCTCAAAAACACGACAATTAACAAAACAGACTCTTTAAAAATCCGATATTCAAAACCAGACATTTCAAAATACAGACATTTAAAAAAACAGACATTCAAAACCCAGACATTTCACTCCTCGAGATCTCCAGACATTTCACCCAGAAGAGAACCCAGACATTTCACTCCTCACTACTTGAGATCTCACTGGAAGATCATTTCAAGACCAAGGGATTAATTTTGTATTTGTATTTATTAATTTAGAATTCAACCATTAATTATGTTTTTAGAATATGTACATTTTAAAATGTCTGGTTTTTGAATGTCTGCATTTTGAAGTGTTTGTTTTTTGAATGTCAGGTTTTTGAAGTGTCTGTTTTGTGATTTGTCGGGTTTTTGAGGCATACCCAAAAAACTACCTTAAAGATTCGTTTTTTTATTAGTTATTAATTTCTTTTAATCAAATAGCATTTTTATGGGGATAAGTAATCCTGTTCTTCTTCATTAAAGTAAGAGGTAATAAAAATATTGTTGAAAAAAGTATAAAATTACATACCTTTAAATATTTTTAAATATAGCTATTTTAATAAAAATTATTTAATAATCATTCTAATTTCTAATGAATATTTGCATTATATATCTACCTGTGTAATTAAACATAACGAAATCGTTTTACTTTATGAACATTAAGAAATTGTTCTGAAACCGTCGGTATCAAAAGATAGTCATTACTCGAATCTGAAAGCGTATGAAAACGATGCTATTTATTGTCTATCATTTTGCTAAGTTGAAGCAATTGTCGTTGATGAATTGTATTGATATTTGTTGGTACGTGGTCTAAAATTACCGTTTAGACGTAAGAAGGGTACGACTGAAGTAATAATAATAGGGCAATCAGTTTTGTCATCTAATCTTGAAATAATGAGAGAATCACATGAATGCTTTTCCCGTATTATCATGTTTATGACTTAAAATAACTTATGACGAATATATAAAACACTCTAAATATGAGTCATAAAAAACTGATATTCCAACGTTCCCGTATAGGAATAAAAATAGCTTATAGTGTAATAAAAACACAGGGGGAAAAGTTGAATGTACCCAACTTGGGACAATGTAAATTTGCACCCGGGAACAAAACATGATGATTTACGTTATTGAATGTGAACTATACATATAAAGTCCACTCATATACACGAGTCATATATATGCACACAACTGCAAATAAAGAAATGTATACACGTTCGGACATCAGAACCGTAATGGGCATCAATCATTTTATCAACGCATCTTTCTGGTTAAATGATATTAACCGGTTCATTCATCATTTACTTCGTAAACTAGAGTAATGAATGAAATATACGAGATATTTCAATTATATGTGTTATTATATTCGATACTCATAATTCTCTGCGTATCTCACAGGAACGATGTTGTATTTTCTAAATTGTACCTGTTACATCTATAAAAATGTTAAAATGAAGATTTTTTAAAAACAAGTAGGATAATGCAAAATGACATTTAAACAAAACACTACTACGAAGTTTAGAATTTCGCAGGACGAAATATTTTCTAAAAATTACCTTTTTTAAATGAATAATATAAAAAAATTCATACATTGACTAAAGTGTAAAATACCAGCAATAAAAATAAGTATCTTAGTTTTCTTATCCTCTAACTGATATATTGATACAATCCATCCTTGTGAGATTCTTTGATGACTAATAGATGGCATGCAAACGTAAAAGTAAAATTACAAAGAAAGAATACCAGATCTCCGTCGTTAAAGATCCAAACAATGTTTATTCATGCTCATCTTTATTAGTTAGAGCTTTAATCGAATTTTATAATAATTTTAATCGAAAGATTGTATTAGTTTTTACAAAATACGGGTTTTGTTTTAACTTATTTGTAAGACTTCAATTAATTGTTGTTTACTAGAGTTATTTTATGATAATTTAAAGCAGATCTTACGCCTTAATCATTATCATCGAAATATCTAATCTAATAATCCAGTATGAATTAGTCAAATACTAATACTAGCGTTGAACTAAACTTATAATTTTGAACTTAAATTTGATAACGTGATAATGTGCTGAAAATTTGTTTAAAATTGATAAATTATATATTATATAATCTTTAAAATGTATTCTATTCTTTTTGTAAATCCGTTCGGTTTTCAAGAAATGGTCACGTATTTTCGATTATTCGTGTCCAATTGGAAAAAGCTGATTTCCACTACGTAATTTTTACGACAAAGAAATCATACAAACGCAGTTTTATAAATATTAACACAGCACGAATATCTGGCATAAATTATTTATTATATGACAACGTAGCAGCAATATCTTTGTAAACTGATTTATTAAATCGAACAAAGTATCACAAAGCAAATTGCAATTCGTGTCTGACTTTTTGGTCACGATTTTCAAGATGGAGATATGCATTTTTTGAGTTTACATCAACTATTTGATGGCTGTCTATGCGTTTCACTATTAAGCTATTGGAATTAAGACGCACTTGGAAAGAGAATGCTTCTAAAAGTCTTGGTATCTTCATTAACAATCGGCTTTGTTTTAGCCTAAAGTTTAAGCAAAAAGAGTACATTTTTTTATTTTAAAATTCTTTTATTCGTTGAATCTTGATTTGATTGAACAAGATATGATTTTTATCTGTTCAAGTTTCACATAAATTAATGTTTACAACAAAAAGCTATATTTATATACTGGTTTGAGCCCGAATAAAAGGAAACTGGTTAAAAGGGTTTTTAAAGTGTTCCACCAGTAAGGTAGACGTTTATGATATTATATATTTAGTGAAAATTTATTGTCTTACTGGTAGACCACTTTAGAACTCCCTTCAATAGAACATTCCAACTTGAGTTTGATTGAGAACTAAATACTACTGGCAATAATGGGGGGACACAATTTAGTAATCTATTTGATCGTATTTCAATTATAGACTGGGTTCATAAGAATTTGACGAAAAATTGCTATTCAGGATCGGATCATATTTAGGCTATATGAAGTTAATGGATTTTGATTAACCCATTAATGCCTGAAACGAAATTTGTTGTACTTTTTAGACAACTACAATATTTGAAATTCATTTCCACGAAAACTAACAACTTTTGGAAAATTTGCAAACAACAAAAAATACTTGGAATTCATCAGAATATACGAACATTTTTTCAGAATTTTTCGTAAATAATTTCAAATTTAGAAAAAATGTAGGTAAAAAATTTCCCAAAATATTAGAAAAAATCTAAAAACATTTCAGTATAATCCTCAATGGTTTCATTAAGAACTTATCTTTCTTATTACTTTCTTATGGAAGCTCATTGCTTTTGAGTTAGAGCGGCCAGAAATTTTCATTGAGGACGCCATTTTAGTTATGCCTTTATGAATTGAAAAATCAGCGTAAGGTTTTAGTAGAACTGTCGGGTTCACGATTCAAATATATTTTAGAAGGCGTAAAGATTAAATAATTAAAAAACAACGTACACAAAAAAAATCGATTTTTGAAATATATATGCTGAAATCACACATTCGTTGGAAATTTAGACAAACTTTGACAGCAAAAGAGCGATCTTAAAAATAGTGAGATATGTACCTTTCAATTTTTTAACGTCGATTTTAATAAGAAATTCTTGACAAAAGTGTGCAAAATGTTATTTCAAGTGTTAAGGGATTTAGATATTGGTTTCGGCATTTTGAATGGTTTGAATCTGATTTCAGATTTTCTCAGGCAACCATTATCATAATAACTATATCGGATACCACATTTATTTACAACATTCATTTTTTGACATAAATTTCTCTGCGTGTAAACCGGTATTAAACATTTGTATCGTATGATTTATTCCTTTTATAAGACTTCAAACAATTAAAAAATCAAAATCATTTTTTTACACATTAAAATATGTGTTGCGTCGACCACACTGAAAAAATATAGTTATATTGACTAAATATTTGATTGCTTATTAATCGCTTCACTGGTAGCCAAAAAAATAGGCTTCAAAAGCCTACGACTTGTAGCCGCCATATTGAATCAGCCAAATTAATTTTTGAAAATATGTCATCAGATTCATATGCAGCGACTTAAAAACCTATAGTATACCAAATTTCTAATAATTTTATGTAAATTCATTGAAAACTGTGGAAGTTATTATATATGATACACCACCAGTCGTGGCACTTTTTTTGGACACATATGATACATTACCATTAACAGCCAAATATTTAGTAACTTCAACTATATTTTGGTTGATTTCATTAAATGTTGTTCAGTCGTTATTATGAGCTAGAAGAACTCATGTGTAGTTGAATTGACTAAATATTTAGGTCCTAACGAGCAACCAAATATTTAGTTGATACTATTAAATTTTTTGTTCAGTCACACGATAAAATTGTTTAACGCTTTTCTAATTCAGTGATACTTCAAACTACACTAAACAACAGAGTAGTAAAATAAACTAAAAAAATTCGTATCAAATGTCTCCTTTTTATATTACGACTGAGAAACGAATGATTTTCATTAACAGCATTATAGGAAAGGAAAATTTATATATTTTCAAGAATCTTTACATATAAAACAATGCAGAATATTTAACCCTTTGCGGTACGGTGGCCACTATAGTGGCCACCGGAATTCATTTGAAAATTTGAGATTTTAAAGACGAAATAATGCATTTTCGCCAGGTTTTTTTTTAAATCCAATGTAAGTTTGAGTTAAAGAAGTGTTTAACATTGTATTTACGTCAATATTTATTTAATATTATGTTTTATAAACAAATAAACGACTAAAAATCGTCATTTTTATAGAAAAAATTCAGTCGCTGGCACATGTTCAATTGGATCGAGATGAAACTCGGTACATGGGGGTTTTTGAGGTCGCTGATTACGAATCTGTCATTAGATTTTGGAAATTCAAAATGGCGGATCCAATATGACTGACCAAAATGTAAAAAGTTGCTTGATCCAGATGAAACTGGGTACTCGGGGGTTTTTGGGGTCGCTGATTACGAATCTGAACTCAAATTTTGAAAATTCAAAATGGCGGAATCAAGATGGCCTTCAGAAATGTAAAAAGTTATATGATCCAGATGAAATTGGGTACTCAGGGGTTTTTGAGGTCGCTGATTACAAATCTGAGTTCAGATTTTGGAAATTCAAAATGGTGGATTCAATATGGCCGACCAAAATAAAAATTTAATGGATCGAGATGAAACTGGGTACTCGGGGGTTTTCGAGGTCGCTGATTACGTATCTGAACTCAGATATTGAAAATTCTAACTGTCAGATCCACGAGGCGCTTACAAATTGAAATATTACTGGATTTTGTACTACGAACCGCGCTCAGTTGACTCCAGAGACACGAACGTTGACTTGGCTGTTATTTTCTGTATTTTTTTATTTGTTTTTTTTTCTTTTTTCATTTTATTGTTTTTTTTTATTTTATTGTTTTTTTTTTAATTTTATTGTTTTTTTTCATTTTATTGTTTTTTTTTCTTTTTTTCATTTTATTGTTTTTTTTTGTTGGTTTTTTCTAACTTATATTCTAAAAAATTATGTATGATACTCGAAGAAACAATTTCTGTCTTCCCTTATGCAGAGAGGCACATCGCAAGTACTGCAATAAAATTTAGTTCTTTGACGTGTTGTTTTAGTACTGCACAGACAGCAACGTCTCAATGTCTTTGACACTAAAGGCATGTGAGCAGATTGAGTGCGCCTTATTTCAATAGATACCTGAGGCTTGCTGGTTACTTTAGCAATAGATTTTCCTGTGCATTTTCTACCTTTTTTTGTCGGAGAATGATCAGCAACTAGTTGATCAATCAAATTTAATCTGAAGCATAACGATTGCAAAGCATGTTTCACATTTATTTGTTTGTGAATAATGAACGCATTTATTACAGATAAATCTACAAAATGCCAGAATATGCGGTGCCACCATTTCTTTGATTTTCTATCAATTTTATAAGTTGATACAAGATGGTCGGATCTATCAACATATCCCATATTTTTTTGGTAATCCGAGCACATAACTGGGCAATTTATAGTTTTTGCTGATCCATCTTTTTGTGTCCTTTTTGTTTCGGTAACTTCGTTAGGATCATGATAGTTTGATAAAAAGAAGACAGCTTTTTTGTCCATCCATTTGATCCAACTAATTCCATTACCACAAGTACGGTATTCATATTGCCCACGATCCATTTTTTTATCAGGAATCTCACTTTTTGGTAAACCTTTTCTATTACTACGAACTGTACCACATGCGAAAATTTTATCTTTTTTCAAATCTTTCATCAGATCAAAACCAGTAAAGTAATTGTCAAAAAATACATGATGATTTTTCCCAACTAAGTTACGCGTCAAATCTTTGACAACACGTGCACCTAGTAGTTTTTCAGCACTTTCAGCTTTACCTGTATACATTTGAAATTCGCATACGTATCGTGATGAGTCTGCGCGCACCCAAAGTTTATATCCGCGTTTTACGGGCTTGTTTGGCATGAATTGTTTCATACTACTGCGGCCTTTGAACTTGATCATAGACTCGTCAACAGATTGATTTTCACTTGGGTTCCAACAGTTTTTGTAAGTTTCCGTTAGTTTATCTAATAACGGTCTAATCTTGTATAATTTATCATAGTTATGATCTCCTTTCTTTGGTTCCTGACTGTTGTCGGATAAGTGTAAATGGGTCAGGAAAAAACCGAATCGATGTACTGTCATCAATTTGCTTACGTACGAATCATTCAATTTCGGATCTGTCGACCAAAAATGACGATAAGAGGGGGATTTTTTAACACCCATCAAAATATTAATTGCAAAAAATATTAATAGTTCCTCTTTGGTTATCGGTTTACCTTTACTTTTCGATTGTCTTATATATAGGTTCGTTTCATCAACAATTAAATCTAATAGATCATTAGGAAACAAACATAAAAATATATCCAAAGGTGTGGTTGCATTGTCTGGAATATTTGGACCGAATGGTTCAGCGAATGGAAGATCATCTCTGGTTTTTCCATCCTTAGTCCACTTATCATTATCTCTAAAATCTGTAGAATTATCATCAGAACATGCCGAATCACAATAATTTGAATCATCCGATTCACTTTCTGAATCAACTTCAAGGTCAGAATCACATAATCCATCAACAGATTCAGAGTCGCTAGGGATTTCAGCGATTTCAACCATACTTGACAGATATTACAAGTTCTTTTTTTAAATTCTATAAATATATAAAATATAATAAATAATATTGACTAATACTCATAAAAACAAAAGGCGGAGAATTATGCGATGAACACAAAGAAGCGTTCCTATTTACGAATCCACTAGCCCGCCACTCAAACGTGATCTCTATCGTGAAAGACGTAATTTGCACAGGCAAAACCAGAAAGATCGAACTGTTCGAGGTCGCTCTATTCATAGTTTCGCTCGACTCATTTCGCTTGCGAGAAACGAAATTCAGAGTACAGGTAATGTCAGTAGCGTAATCGTACACGCACTACAGATTTCCACATTTTATGAAATATGATATATAAAGGTTTTTGGGGTCGCTGATTACGAATCTGAGCTCAGATTTTGGAAATTCAAAATGGTGGATCCAATATGGCCGACCAAAATGCAAAAACATATTGGATCGAGATGAAACTGGGTACTCGGGGATTTTTGAGGTCGCTGATTACGAATCTGAGCTCAGATTTTGGAAATTCAAAATGGTGGATCCAACATGGCCGACCAAAATGCAAAACATACTGGATCGAGATGAAACTGGGTACTCGGGGATTTTTGAGGTCGCTGATTACGAATCTGAGCTCAGATTTTGGAAATTCAAAATGGTGGATCCAATATGGCCGACCAAAATGCAAAAACATCCTGGATCGAGATGAAACTGGGTACTCGGGGATTTTTGAGGTCGCTGATTACGAATCTGAGCTCAGATTTTGGAAATTCAAAATGGCGGAATTAAGATAGCCGTCAAAAATATAAAAATTACCTGATGAAAGTGGATACTTGAGTTTTTGGGGTCGCTGATTACGAATATGAATTCAGATATAAAAATTTTAGTTTTTCAGATTTTGAATTTTCAAAATCTGAGTTCAGATTCGTAATCAGCGACCCCAAAAACCCCAGAGTACCCAGTTTCATCTGGATCAAGCAACTTTTTACATTTGGGTCGGCCATATTGGATCCGCCATTTTGCATTTCCAAAATCTGAGTTCAGATTCGTAATCAGCGACCCCAAAAACCCCCGAGTACCCAGTTTCATGAAAAATGGTTCATCAGAAAAATGTGTACCGCAAAGGGTTAATAGACTAAAAATAGTCAAGTTCCTTTATTGTTTCGGAAAATCCTTGAATTACAGATCGGATCGGAAAAAGGCGGCCTTAGAACGGAACAAAAATGGATATATTCTTGTTGCGAAAAGCATGCGAACTTCATTTTCGTTAAAAAAAAACAAAACTTATGTATATAAGTCGGGAAATACCCGGTGTCTACGTGATTTCTTGCAGGTACGCATCGTCGATGTTTATTAGGATTGGTAGTAAAAGGGCTGCAATTCGCAATGCTGGCCAATGGCGATCGAGTGCTGCCCACGTTCTGCTGTTAAATCGCGTGCTTGAGATCAGCTTGGCGGCCTTGATTATGCACTTACTCTGCGCGGTCACGTCAATGCACTGATAGCCGTAGAAGATTCCGATCCATTTTGGTCTTCCTCAACTTTTTATCATATGCACATTATATGCACTTTTGTTTCGGTACCAGACACGAACATCGTTTTTATGAATTATACCTAATATAGACTAGCATTCGTTACATCCAACCGATAAAATCATATATATATATATAACAAAAGACTGCAATCGATGAAGTGCCCTTGTTTGACAACTAAGGAAAGTAATGAAATAAAAAAATGTGTAAATTAGTATTCACTGCCCTCGAAACAAAATATTGTTAAAGCAACGTCCTTGAATTATCGCAATATATCCAGAAAACCTTTCCCGTTAATTTTGTAACAAAAACATTTTTGCAATGTAGGAAGAATTAGAAATGACTTACGTCATTCATGGATTTTTAATCAATATTACATTCATAATCGTCGAATGACGTTTGAAAACCGACAGTCAAAAAACCGACAATCAAAAAACCGACAGTTAAAAAAATGACTGCCCTCCTGACGATGTGTGTATTTTTTTGTGTCGGCTTTTTGACTGTCGGTTTTTTTACTGTCGGCTTTATGACAGTCGGTTTTTCGACCCACACCCGATCCACGTTGGACCCATGCACTGAGAGACAGAAAATAACAAAAATTGCAAAACTGTTTAAGAATTTAGAGATATGCACAGCCAAAATAATTATAACATTTTATACTAATTTTCCATATAATACTATTAAAAGAAGAATGTAATTAATACAACAATTAGTAAACAATTTTAGAATTATTATGGTTGTGCATCGATTATCCCTAAATTCTTAAACAATTTTCGTTATTTACGTTCTCTCAGTGTGCCTTTTAAATCCGCAAAATTCAATACTTTTTTGTGGAACTGGGTACTTTATAGGTTTAACGATTGCTGTACATGAATCTGAAGATAAAATTTCAAAATTCAAAAACAGAATACGGCGGTTTAAAATCCTAATTTTCAAAGATGTACTTGGATGAATCGACCTTTCAGAAGCTTAATGTCAAAGACAATGGATGTTTTTGGGATCGTTGATTACGAAACCGATGTCATAATTCCAAACTTCAAAATGGCGGACTCAATATGGGAGACCATCGTAAACTAACTTTCACGGTGGCAATCGCATTTTAATCAAAATCAATATCTATATGTTGCTGATTACAAATCCGATGTCATAATTGTAAAATTCGTAAACAAAAGTTTTGTAAACAATGCAACCTTCATATTTGCGAGGATTATTTCAACTATCATCCGAAAAGTAAAAATGTCAAAATGTAAAGAAAAACAGTAAAATAAAGACTAAAACAAACAGAAACAGTGTGTAAGATAGTGTGAAGTATAATTTTAGATTAGTCAACACCCCGAGGAATTTTTACGATTCCTATATTGATAAAAATACGACTGATACAGGGAAGGTTGGTTTATACTAATCCGCCATTTCGGAATGACCAATTCCGACCACGGTCCATAATAATCTTTAAAAATTTATAGATACTGACTTTGATGAAAATTCGATTTGTACAGTAAAAGTTTCCTCATGGTGGTCATCCATTTTGAATCTTATGGAATTTGTAAACTCTGACACCAGATTTATTATCAGAGACCTCACAATGTATAAGCACTGATTTCGATTAAAATTCGATTATCATATTTAAAAAGTAGCTCATGATGGTGCAATAAATGAGATCGCCACTTTTGAATTCTGACATCGGATTTGTAATCAGTGGCCTTAAAAACGTGTAGTTACCACCGATTTTGGTGAACATATAACTGGCACAGTAAAAGTTAGCTCATGGTGGTCCGCCATTGTGAATTTTGCAATTATGACAATGGATTCGTAATTAGCAACTCCAAAAACATATAAACATTCATTGTCGTTGGCAAGAAGCAATTGGAAAGATGATTTGTTAAAATGAATTTTTGAAAAAACGAATTTGAAATTTTAACCCGCCATGTTGGATTTGTGGTTGGGAATTTCGAAAATTTAACTTCAGATTCATGTGTAGCGGTCCTCAAAAACATAAATTACCCAAAAAAGAAATACTGATTTTTGCGGATTTAAAAGACATGTGTCCAAAATGGATCTATTTGGGGTCCTTTATGCGCTAATCGTAGAATTGAATTAAAATATATTAATTAAAACATTTAATATAGCCTTTTATTTCTAATGATCGACAAGGTCCAGTTTATAAGGCAAAACTTGTATTTAAAATGCAAATAAATGTTTGAACACAGAGAAGAATGCCCAGGGAAGCCAAGAAGACATCTAAAGGTGTAACATTTATAACCTGAACGAACTAAAAATACATAGAATTATGGAGATTTAAAAAAAATTATCTTCTGGACAAGGGAGGTTTAAAAAAAGGTGTATAAAGAATTTAATATTAAGTGAAAACAGACAAAACTGATCAGACAACACAAATTTAAGGGATAACTTTTTCTAACTTTTCTTTTTCGGAGCGAACTAATTCTTTTTTAGAATGCTCACTTTTCATCTCTCCTGTGCATTATTTGACTAAATAGCTTCATGGCAAGACATATTTTTATAGCTACAAATGTTGGTGAATGACCAGGGCTGATCTTAACAACAGTGACCGTGACACGTGCTCAAATTGGCGTAATCGAGTTTCGACAGCGGAGGTGTGTTCATTGCCGTTTGTGTCTCAAAAAGGTGACTTGGGATGCACAGAAATTTATTATGTTAATAATTTCCATGCGCATAATTATCATATATTTATTATGTGGTCTTGTCGCTGTAACTTGTGTTTTTTAGCAACATTTACTAAATCTACTTTTAATAAATATAACAATAAAAAAATATGCTTTTCAACATCAATAAGTGAAAAATTGTTTTTAGCCCTAAGCTAATTAAACATCACCAAGAGATCATAGGATGCTTTAGTATTCGATGTTTATTTTAACCACATTTAAAACTTTAATTTTAATACACTGTTTGCAACGAGATGAGATTTCCTGTATTATGTTTTTATAAAGCTGATGAGGAGAAGGGGTATTAGACCCTTTCGATTGTTAATATGAGGATAAAAACTTAAAAATGGAGCAAATAATTCAGATCCGTATATGAGTCAACTCACTTGGAACTTGACCTTTCTGGTCGTACTTTTCTAATACAAATCTTGATAATTACAAATATGTGGATTTTTAAAGAAAGTCTACAATCGATAAAACTAAAAACAATTTACTACCGTCATGTTTTTGAAAAACGATGATTTCTTCTAGATTCATTCACTTTAGTAACGAGCCTCCTCCGATAAGAAGAAACAAAAACACAGTTACGATATATTCAGAAAAATATTTACACTTTGAGTTTTATCAGGTCTCTTACAAATATACGTATATTCAGATAATCTTAAAATACAACAGTTAAAAATATTTAATCTCAAAGCCGTCTAGCATCTTGGCGATTCAGTGAATATCGCAAATAAGATAAACTTTCCGCTTCAGTCAAATCAGTCTCGTTAAATACAAACGTGATAAAAAGTAATTGATCTCCTCTTCGAATGCGCATTTGAAAATATGACCTCACAATAATTGCACTTTTAAGAGACGTTTATTTCTCAGTTTTTCTTCACCTTCGATCTTGAACGTTGTACCAATAAGGCTCACCAAACGAGATTTAAGTACTTTAATTTACAAACAGTGACGATGGCCTTTGTGTTTGAGCTTTACAATGTCATCTTGTGCAAACACTGCAACAAGCATCAAACAGGAAAACCCACGATGATGCTGGAATAATGTACTCGGGAATACAATATTATTTCTCTTTCAAATTTAAATATTAGATTATCCGGAAAAAGACATATTTATCGACTTAAGACTACATATGATTGTCATTTATTTGCGTTCACGAGAATATAGGTTGCATTTTTTATAAAAATCTAAAAATAAACGTAAGAATTTACATTGCAATGATAAATAAATGGACGTTCAAAAACCTTGAATACATTGTAGTAGTTATATAGGACATTTAGAAGACTATTATTTCTTCAAACTTTCCTCTTAATACTCTCGATTCACGTAAAAATCGTTATATCTTTCAGCTTTGTTAATTAATTAAGAACAAAAATATTAAGGGACTTAACTATTTTGTGAACTCAGAGAAATTTATTTTATACAGTTCAAACTGTATTTTACACAAGTTTATATCCACTAACCATACTTTAGTTGATTTTAATATAAATATGGTACATGTCATTAAAACCATTTTAGTTTTACCGTGAAAATAGATTTCGTGACTATTTTTCTAGTATAAGGTAACAGACACTAATTTTCTCTTAATAGATAATGTTAGATAGATTTTTTATCAATATCGGTAGAAGTTGGAATAGATAATAGACTGGACTTTCTTTTTTTTGGTGGAAAAATGATCATTTATCACATTGGTGGAAGCGATGTAAATTTTAGTTTTTTTATTTATGTGACGTTCAATGAGTAACAAGTTACGATTGGCAGGGAAAAAAATCGATCAACCTCCATTTATTTCAGAATTGTTCAAAGACAAAAATCGTATTTTCTAAAATTTGTTCAATTTTTTACATTTTCTTGTATAAATCGTATAAAGTAAAAAGAAAATAAACTACAACTATTTTCTTCACCATTTTTATGATTTGAATTATTACCAGCTGAATATTGCAGTAGTTAATTACTAGTAGATTTGTATAGTAACATTCTTTTAACCTGAATTGTATACATTCGGATTATTTCTCAAGTCTTTATTACGAATAATGATTTAATGATTATTAAATTACTAACTGAATTAGAAACAGATATTTTAATTTTTTATTAAAACATTTGATTAGTTAACGCATTAACAAATAATTAAAACTGAAGCTTTCTCGAAATTTGCGCAATTTTTCAATTTAATCGCGAGTGAATAAGCGAACCCTTATGTTTCCCATAATGACATAATTACAACTCTTTATAATAATGTTCGTCTTTTTTAGTAACATTCCTAATGTTAGGTTTTTATATTGTACAAAAAAGATTTGTAAGCAAAGTCTAATTACGCACGTAAATAAATACTAAGTAGTGCAAAAAAGAGTTCACTGCTCTATAAGAAGTTAATTAATTATCATAACTTACTGTGAATACCGAGTGTGAATTTATTAGCATACTTAATATATATGTGTCATTTCTGTCAAAGTTTAAAAGTTTGGAATTTAATAATGTGTACAGACTTAACTTCGTACATAGAATTAACAGTAGAATATCATTTCTCATCTTGAGACATACAGCCTCTGTACCTTTTTCATGCATAAGTGAATTTCAAGGATCGCCTGCAATAAGCAATGGTAAATATCGACTCCCACAGATTGCAAAGAAATGGTAAAATAATTATATGTGACACTACTAGGTTAATACGGTTACCGTTTGCTCTCAATGTATAATGATAGATTAGCACTTTTCGATCGAGGGGAACTGCAAAAAAGATAAAAAATCTTTCGTAATAATCGATCGGCACGAGCACATGTACACGCGATTCTCTCGTAATGTTCAATTTAATGTGCAACAAGGGTAATGGTTCACGTTAAAAATAGGTAAAATTATACGTTTTTAATACAATCTTATTTAAATAAGCAACCATTATTTTCATCCCAATAATTTTCTGTTTCATGTAACCGTAATTGCAGTTATGTGAAACGTAATTTCTTGATCAATCAATTTACTTCTTTCTCGGTTAGGACAGTTAGTCTGTTGTAAATAACTATTTTCGAAATCTTCTCTATGATTTCAATAATATTTTCAAAATTCTTTTTAACGACGTATGACAATATTTTTTACACTTTAAAAAACATAAGATATTGAAAAGTTCGGAGTCAACGACAATAAAATCTCCTAGATACGAAGTTTAAAAAAAAATTTTTTTAAATTTGACCGCCATATTGGACCTAATATTGTTGACTTTGAAAATATGATTTCATTTAAGGAATCAGCTACCTCAAAAATCTCTATATACCTACACAGAAAAAAATAAGTCTTAAAATTGTTACATCTTAAATTCATCATCAGGTGAGGCTTAACTTAAGCCCGAAATTGCGTTAATTTTCTTAAATTCAGTCAATATTTAGGCTTAAAGTTTTACTTTCAGACAATAAAACTGACTTTCAGCCGATATTTTGGTTTGAAATAAGATTCGTATAACTTAAATGCCATAAGCTGGATAAATGTTATTTTAAGCCATAATATCGGCTGAATGTTAGTTTTATTGTCTGAAAGTAAGTCTTTAGCCTAAATATTGACTGAATTTAAGAAAATTAACGCAATTTTGGGCTGAAATTAAGCTTCACCTAATGATGAATTTAAGATGTAACAATTTTAAGACTTATTTTTGTCTGTGTAGATCAAAGTAAATCCAGCAACGTTTATGTTATTTTGTTTGAGGTTAGGAACAAGTTCTGACGCGATGCAGAAAAACAGACTTCAAATAAGTTTTCAGCGACCCCGAAATTATGTAATTCATGCGCAAAAAAACGTTTTACCGATTTTTTGTTGTTGGCCTGTACAATTCAGTACTTGTCTTTTAATCTCTGCCTAAGATAGTAAACAAAATTTACAACCTTTTCACCATCATTTTTTACCGTAAAAAAATAAGAAACTATACCCATCACAATTTCTCCTTCGTTTGAATCACCTGTGCTAAAAAAGTGTCGTAATAATCAGTGACAAGGGCAGAGGCATTCACGTAATATAAAACGATCATTCGCGATTACTAATAATTCGTGGTTCGCGGATTACTCCGTAGGAAACCCGTAATCCTAGTCGTAATCGAGTCGCGTTTATTACGCATGTGGAATATATCACGTGTGTGCCATATAACTGGAGCAACAGTACAACAGGGTATTGGAGCGTGAATTAAGAAAAGTTCAGAATCTAGTTTTAAGTGTATTATCGCCATTGCGAGTCTGAGCGTTCAGCGTAATACGGAATTAAATCGTGACATTGCATTAAGCGATACGTATTCCGTTAAAAATTTACTAACTTAATGCATATCACGCTTACACTAATGCTTATCACATGTGTATTATTATCTGTATATAAATAAGCGCACGAATGTTAATTAAACGATACATTCTAAACAGACACATAACGATTTACCTGGCAACCAATTCATTATTTCAACTCGTCAGAAATCATTTTTGTACTTTTTAGTAAATCGATCATATACCCAAGAACGAATATCTGGAGTTTAGGCCTATTTTTTTTTTTAACAAGATAACTCCTCATGAGTACGAAAATTACACTGTCATAATAAATTTGTTTTTGCTTCTAATATAGGCAGAGAAATTCTCAAAAAAATAACAAATGAATTTTTTATAATGATTTCCTCTTTCAAGCGGAAGATTTATAGTATTGTATGAATTTTTCGATAAGTTTTTAATAGTAATAAGATTCTGAATATAAATAAACAGCATTTGATAGTGTACACCGATAAAGAAAGTTTGTGCTCCTTACAAACCAGATACATGTTCAACCCGAACCTCGAAGTTTGTTTTCAATACAACCTTGGTTTGTGCTCAACACAAACTAGTGTTGTATTGAGCACAAACTTTTTTTCCTTCTGTAAAACATTACTAGCCCTACAAGTGGAATAAAGTCGTAAATTGGTTAAAATATCTTCTGTCCTCGACATTAATTTTCCCTCCTTACAAAATTAAATTTTCCCCACGCAATTGTATGCTTTAGTTTGGACGCAGAGTTGTTCCATCACATCAGAATTTTATGATATCCTAACCTAAAAGTGCAAAAAACACTGTTTTGCTTGTATAATAAGTTTTTGAGTAGGTACAAAATGCTTGTTCATACTATAGCAAGAACCATTTTCATTGAGTTATTCAAGTTTTTGTTAAGGCACGATTATGAT
The DNA here is from genome assembly GCA_030407085.1 of Trichopria drosophilae. Taxonomy (NCBI): domain Eukaryota; kingdom Metazoa; phylum Arthropoda; class Insecta; order Hymenoptera; family Diapriidae; genus Trichopria; species Trichopria drosophilae. The sequence goes on along the minus strand of CM059582.1, from coordinate 162,717,599 downwards.
TTTCGTTTTTTTACACTTTTAGGTTAGGATATCTCAAAATTTCGACGCCCCAGAGCAATTATACGACTAGATTTTTATTCAGCACATGGAAAACCGTCCGAAAAATATACTCAGGTTTGTGATGAGGACATTTTAACCTGGTTTTGGTCAAATTGTGAAAAAAAAATATATTCCCCCGCAAAAACTTACTGAAAATGGACAAAAACTGTTTTTTGCACTTTTAGGTTAGGACATTTCAACATCTTGACACAATAGAACAATTTTTAGCAAGAAAGTTAGTCTTACTATATTAATTATTTTCATGTAATTACACATTGACATAAATGTATGAACATCATAATTGTTCTCTGACAAAAACTACGATAACTCGATAAAAAAAATTGTATCGGAATCACTAAAAAACACCACATACCATGTAGTGATTAATTATTTGCAGAAAAATAATACAAACTGTTTAGTACATTATTTTTACATCGTAAGTAAGTATTTCAATTATTTCCTTAGAATATAAAAAAATTTCTTCATTTACTTTGGCAAAATTACAACAAAGCTTAGAAAAAAATTATGAATTTCATGTATGTATATTCGTATAATTTACAATCCACCGAAAACTTTTAGCGAACTGCGATGTGCATTGGTTGGTCACTTGAACATAAGGATAATTAAATGCTCTGATTTTATTAGCAAACACACTTTGCAAGTGATAAGTTGGAGAATGTCGCAATGCGCTTTATCGACGTAGAAAATATGTGTTACTAAGTGTTTTATTCCTTATTTTTACAGTTTTCAATACTGAAGATTTTGTTAGATAACAGCTCGTCAACAGAAATAATAAAAAAAAATATTTATTAGCGCTGGGCAAAATAAATTTACTGCACTGTTAACAACGTTTACATTCTGAACATCTTAATCGATCGTTTGATTTTAAGTTCAATTATTATGTATACCTTAATATTAATACTTTAGAATGATGTACTTGGTACGAAATTATTGATGCTATTGTCATTATAAGAATGGCATTTTGACAACAATGGTAACTGACGATGATGAAAGATGACAAATAAATGATGATCATCATTAATAAGCGGGTTAATAGTGAGAGAGTTTTAGATTCATTCACCTTCATAATCTCTAGTAATACATCAATAGTAGTCATTTTCATCAATATTTTCAAATAGCCATCTGCAGGAATAACTAGATTATACATTTACTAAGAGCCAATCTATCTCATTTTTAACTTTACATTAATGCAAATAATAATAAATGTTCTTTTCTCTTTTATTTTAATATGCAAACAAGTTGACAATTCTGGGCTTGTAAGTAATATATCTTATTTTTATTTCAGTTTCCATTCCTTATTGCTATTTGCTGTGTATCAATTTTATCAGTAGGATATCCAATGTAATCCATGCATTTCTTCGATATCTTCCACTTACAATTTTATCGGTCAGACATGTTGAAATAGCCACATAAAATTAAACTAGCTCTATTTTCGAATAATCACAATAAAATTAGATAATTTTGTAATTTCCTCTTTATTCTATTTTGAATATTTCAAATTACAAGTTTTCGATAACTTTACTAGAAAAATAATTAAGTAATAGAAATAAAATTTCTTCAATTATTTTATAATAAAACATTCCTGACAAATGACCCCAAAGTTTTTAAAAAGTTCCAGAAACGTTTTCAAAACCTTTCATGTCAGTTACGTTTACAAAACGTTTTAGAAACATTAGATATTTTCTGCCAGTTGAATTGGGTTGCTTCTTATGATTTTCGAACTGTTTATGTCTCAATAGTCATGTTTTAATTCGGTCCTAAAAACTATTTTCTACAATGTACAGCAAAATTTACAATAGATTATGAAGTAAGTAGGAATTTCTAGAAAATTGTCAAAGTAGAGTTAAAATAAAGTGAGCGATTTCAATTTTGGTCGTTTAATGTAATCCCTTGTCCTTGAATTAGTGTTCAATGCCATTGGACATGGTCCAGATGTTCAACCTTGTGGTCGCATTGACATTCAAGTCTACCTTTATTCCGGATAACGATTTTCTTTCTATGCACTGACCCGAACGAGACCGTAGTTTCCGATTTTGAATGCCAGTTTCTTATTTTTAAATCATCTATATGAATATTAACAAAATAACTTGTTCCGTCTATTTACCTTACTTTCTTCTCGGAATGTCTAGATGGAAGACAGCTATTTTTAATCTGTTTTCAGGCAAAATTTTTTAGAATGTTACATTGTAATATCCCTAACCTAACCTAACTGTTGTAGATTTAAAATAAAAAAAATACTTGTATCTTTTTAAAACATTCACGACTATATTCTTTGTATTATCTTCTTTGAAGAAATAGAAAGATTTCAATTGAAACTTGTGTAACTTTCCCTCTAGATTCAAGTATAGTGTATGGCGAAAACAAGACATAGAATGATGTTAAATTAAAGTGTTGATACACCTAAAAACACTTTGCTATTAATTAAAATCGGGTACCTATACCCGATGGTTTATAAAATTAATTGTATTTCAACCATACATTTAAAATAGTTAAACATTAATTATTTTCAAGACATTGTCACTTGGAAAACTCTAGAAGAGACACATAAGAATTTGCTAGAATTCTCGTAGTTCGTGTATACAAGTGAGATCCCCATCTTTTTCTCTCCTTTCAGGAAGTCTTCAGACTGCATTGAAATTTTCTGTATATCGGTAAATCGTCTTGGTCCGCGATTTCCCACAATTACATAAGTACAACAGGTGCATTTCAGATGTTTGCCGTTCTCAACTAACATGAATCCAAAGATTTATTACGGCATCGAATAAAATAATACTGCAAAGCAGGTTTAATCTTTCAGCATATATTATCTCATCTTCTTTATCCATTGTAAGACTGGTTGTTACGAAATCTCGTTAAGTTCATTCTAAAAAAAGTTCAGTTCTCATGAAGGACTCAAAATATATTGTAAATATCAGTTATAAAATTCTAACAAATGCTGTAAAATTGAAACAAAATCAAAACTGCTAAATTTTCTACTAAGTTTTCAATACGTACTTACAGAGTATTTATTAGTATCATTATTATATTTAGGGCACTAAGACTAGAAATCGTAGTCGTTTCTTATGATATCTTCAATTCTTATCTATGTCTAAAAGGATATCGTTAAATACTTGAATGATAAGAATCGATTAAAAATATTTTTCAAAGTCCTTCTTCTTTCATGCCTTCCATAAATATCATGCGAGTGTGATTTCGACAATTAACTTTTATAATAATAATGATAATAATTAAAATGTTATTTGCATTTAACAAATTGAGAACGACGTGTAACGTTTGACAACTTTTACAAAATATGAATAGAATATGGGCATGCCTACGAACTGGTTCACTTTAAAGGAAAGTCAATTTTATTAACTTGCTAAAATAAACGAGCGGCACCCAATCTGTAATCCTACTAAATGAACGAAAAATATATTACAATCACGCGAAAAAAGATAGATTTTACTACTTCGTTCAGGTGAAATTTACGATAACTGGTTGATATTAAGTCAGTTTCATTTCTTGAGGTATTTGCCTTATTCGACCTGTAGTAAGAAATTGACGCGTTTCTTATGTTTTCCTAGTTTGTGATTTCTATTTGCCAAGTACTTTTACTATATTACATAAAGAATGTAACGAAAAATTTTTCTCGTCAAACTTTATTCGATTTATCAGATTTTAACTTCAACTATTGAATAAGCCCGATATTAAAATCATTTCCTGGAACATTTCATTTGAAACAGATTCAATTATAATGATAAAAAAATATTTTTTTGAAAATTGACTACTATTTTTAAGCATCCGTTAAAATAAAGACTAAATCAGCAACATTCTATTTTACAAAATTGCGAAATATTAGCTCATTTATAAAGTGCTTCGTATTGTCGTGCTTATATTTAGTTATATGCACTCGATAAACTTCCTCATGGTCTCTCTTTAGTAGTAAATACAAAGAGGCTTTTTCGTCCTTCGGAAAATCGAAGTTTTTAAAATAAACTCTTCTTGCTTTACCGTCATTTTATCTGGCATAATATGGTTTATAGCCTGTGATTGGTTATCAGTAAAATACGGTCACGGTTGCCACTACACCTAGTAATAAATATATATAATTGATTGGAGTATTTAGACTTACACGAAAAACAATTTAAAAATTGATCAAATTCCCTTGTGAAGACCATTTATATGAATAAAATATGAGAGTATTTTTAATTTTATAATTGCACATATTTAAATTTCAAATCAAACATAATATACTCGATTGTATAATATATCTTATAACAATAGTCTTGAATCTTTAGCTCACTTACATCAATTATCCCTGACTATGCTTCCAATTAATATTCATTAGGTTTCAGACATTTTTTGCGATAAACCATGACTATTTACTGTTTTTTACGAACTTCTAAGGACAAAACTATTATATTAACTTATTCATGTTTAAAGCACATAACCGTGCATATTGTTTTTTGAAAAAATCATAAGGAACTTTAAATGGATATACAATTTCTCACATTTTTAGAAATGCGAATAATATTATATTTATTTCACTACAATTTTTTTCGAAGTATAAAAAAATACTAGTTGGTTATATTATTGCATTAGTAAAAGAAGAGCTGTTTCAATTCAACGGTAAAATTGAAAATTGTAAAAATCTCGATAAATTCAATGCACAATAGAGCTTCAGTTTATTGTCCTTCACTTTGTTAGCGTCTTCACATTATTAGCGAGATTCCCTTCACGTATTTAGTGCAAGTTAGTTCTTTTTCCCTCTTTCGTAATTCCTGTGTTGTGCGTATTGTGATAGGTGATGCGGCTAGAAGGTGAGCAAGAAACGATGCGCATTTGTCGGACAACAAAGCGAAAGGCAAAACCCCGAGCAGGACAATAAAGTGAAGTTCTACTGTATAAGGAAATTGAGAGTGAATAATTTTAAATATTCCTATCCTTTTAAATTAATGTCGTATCTTTATAAATAATTTTGATTGTTTTTTTTAATTGAGAGTGATATTATACCTACTCTTCTAGGAGTGAGTTTTTTCTTTCACTCTTCACGGAGTGAAACGTCACTCTTCATAGAGTGAAATTTTCACTCTAAACAAAAAAGTGAATAGAGAATATTTCTTCCTCTTGACTTTCCGAGTAACGTCTTTCGCACCAATGTTCATATTTTACAAACTTCAAAATTGAACGGGGAAACTGTATTTTCAATTTTTCGAAACAATTCTTCTTTTACATGTTTTAAAATTTACAACGTTTTCCAGCGATTTTTCTTATTAGATAATAACCGGTTGATATTTGCAGGGCAAAAGTCTTCCATGTACAATTTTAGAAATTCGGTAAAATTGTAGTTTAAAATACCTTTTTGAAAAATCTTTGAAATCCGTATGCTTGAATATTACTGTGTACATACTTGAATGCGTAAAGTATAATTTTACGCGCTGTTTTTACTTTTGCGCACTGTTCCTTACTTTTACGAAAAGTGAACGTAAAAGTGCTGCTTCACCCATGGAGAACAGTGTGTAAAATTACACTTAACACATTCGAGTACATATCTATCCACGAGTAACAGTAACAGTGTACGTATTATTGATACAATGAGCTGTTTGACAATTTGAATTATTAGCACAACATTCGTCATAGATATTTATAAACGAGATATTCAAATTCTTTGCATTTAATGAAAGTTTTATATGATTCGCGCTTATTTTCAATGTCAATTGTTTACATTTTTGTAACCTCATAATTATTTTATTTACAAATCATTTACAAAATAACACCTAACCTATAAATTTCAAAAACAAAATTTATGTAAATCCATTATAGTCATTCAACAATAGTTAATTTCGGTTTTTATTAATTCCTGCCCCCCCCCCCTTTCTTGCCCTAAAAAGTATTGTAATCATATCCTTAAACCTGTACATAAATCGAGAAGTGAATTTTCCCAAATCACTATGCTTTTTCATATGGACAGCAGGGAGAGCTCATTAGTGCGCATTTGACGCATTTGTGAATTTTTTGCCGGCAATTTGTTTCTTTTTTACTACCAATAAAAAAAACGAGGCTATTGCAGTCAACCGAATCGATTGCATTGCGATGGGTAACAGTACATTTTCTTGCCGCGTATAGGATCATTTACGCGTATACACGAGAGCAAATGGGACCGATTTAACCAATAAATTATTGCCTTTTGCTCGTTCGGTCGAAATGTCCAAACACGGCAATACGCCGTTTGCAATCGTCAGGTATTCCCTCTGGCGCCTGTATCGTTCTTGCATTATTGCGGAAGTCTTCTTTGTTAAAGCGAGTTTAAAAAAATCAATTGAAATCCCCTTAGAGCCCTAATCAATCAGTGCCTTTTGGATGAAAGCATGTGTGAAATAAACGACTAATATTGAAATCGTAGACGAATTTTTGCGATTTACTTGCGACCTTGTGTCACGGTTGGACTATCGCGTAACCGGTGGCCCACGTTCTCGTACCGTTCCACTAAACCACACATTTCACCATTCCCTTGCCGCGAAGGCAAACAGGCATTTTACTTGACTATACCCAATTTCGGCCCAAAAATTTTGGATTAGCAATGCCCACTATAAAGTATATTTTTTTTAAAATGATTAGAATTCAGTATGCTATTTGAACAATAATTTCCTTTCCGATACTATAGTCGGAAAATCCGATTTTACGACCTTCTTTTAGTCCGTAAAATGAAATTTCACGGATTACGTGAAACATGAATCTGCACCGTCAAAACCATAAACCATACGGACTAAATGCAGTCCGCAAAATAGAATTTTTACAGCTTTCAGTACCGAAAAATAACAGTACCGTAAGATTTTACGGCCTTGTATCGAAAACATTATTTTTAATCGTTTTTATATGCTAGTCTGTGATTTAGTAAATACGACTACCTAGTGAAGTCCTGTACTTTTTGATAGGTCATTAATTCTTCTCCAATGAAATTAGTCAATTATAATATACGCAGATACAAATTCTTCTACTATATTAATTGAATTACTGTAATCTTTCCTATTTAAATAAAAACTCTTGACTTCATTTTTCCAATGGCAATTCTGTCTCTATTTCTGCCAGTTTACTCTTAATGTGCTGCAAAGAATTGTGAATCCTCTTAAAAAAAGAAATTTATAATGCGATAATATGAAGATATCGGATAAATTTCCGAAAACGTCCTCCGACAGATTTTAATCCAAATGGTATTTACTTGCGTACAGTAGAGTCCCAGTATATTTACCCACTCGGTTCCATGCCTTCTCCTCCCGCCGTGATATATATACCAAAAGAAGCACCGCTTCTCCCACTTCCCTCAGTGGTCTTATGTTCGTAACGTCACAACAGGCCCTTCCTGAGGCCCCACTTCGCAAGGTGGGGGAAAAAGAGAGCGGCGACAAACAAATATAACGAGACGGAAGTGGACAAATATGCTGGGACGTAAATATAGCGACACTTAATTATACCGGGACTCTAATGTATACTGATAAGTTGATTACGAAAATGACAGCCCAGAAATTAAACAAGTTTTTAAATTTCTTTGTAATAAAAATGACAAATTTTTCTCAAGGTAGTATTTTATTTAATTTCCTAACAATTTCAAACATTCTGACAATAAAAGATGAAGTGTCCTAACAAATAATTGAATGACTAACTGGACGTCACATTTTATTTATGAGATATTTTTTAGGATGACTTTTTTCATCCAACTGACTTTTTTGTCTGCAAATTCATAACACATTGCTATCCGACAATAATTAAAATAAAAAAATGTCTCTGCGCTTTGTATCCCACTATTCGATTTTGTCCACTATATATCTTTAATACACAGAGAGAAAAAATGCAATGGAACTATTTGACAAAAGTAAACACACAGAATTACACAAAAATGGTTAAATTGACTATTTTGGTAATAAGACCGTGCCATTATTCCGTTCACTATTTACCGATACTGAAATGTCACCTTACATAACCTATATAGTAAAATTGATTAAACGAAATAACCATTTGTCATAGCAACAACAGTTATTGTATGATAGAAATTACAATATTCTGTATTGTAAATATTCTATTCAGTAAATTTTCAACTTTTCTCGTTGTTAATTCTAATATTATAATATGTTACAACCCCTCCGCCATCTCCTGGACTATTACCAGAGAGTCGAGTTTTGAAGCTTTAATATGAGAAGGTAACATTGCATATCGTAATTAATACAAGCCAATAATTAATATATATTTTATATATACACTTTTCATTAGTAATCCACCCAACTTGTTTTTCTGATAAGCCCAATGTCAACGTACAATTTTTAAATTGTTCCAGTGAGTGAAATTGGACGAAAATTCCCGATGGAAATTGCTGATAGCAGATATTTTCATTTGTTATAACATTTTGAACATTCCAATTAATAACTGACACAAGAATGAACATATGCATATAAATTAATAGTTATGTTTATATATCGGTTATCTCGTTATAACAAAATGCTGCCACAAATCAATCACGTTTATTATAGTTAATTCTAAATTTCATTTTATGTGCGCGTGCCCACTGCTACACATACAAAAAAAGTCTTAAAATTACTACATCTCAAATTAAGCTTAAACCTTAAAGGTTTAATTTCAGTCTAAAATTCAGCTAATTTTCTTAAATTATTAAGTCAATATTTGCTCTTAAAATCTTGTTTTTCGTTTTGGAAACTTACTTTTAGACAATATTCAGGTTCGAAATAAGAATTCTCTAACTTAGGTGTGACAAGCTCGACAAATTTTTTTTAAGCATAAATCTCGACTAAAATTAAACTTTGCAGTCTGAAAGTAAGACTATAAGCGCAAATATTGACTTAATTTAAGAAAATTAACTCAATTTTAGACTAAAATTAAGCCTTTTATGGTGCTTAATTAGAGATATAACAATTTTAAGACTTTTTTTTCTGTGTACTATTAATTTCCAAAATGTATTTTATATGTATCCCTTTTTTTTCATTTTTTTTTCAGATTCACGCCCCCAAATTCTTTTCATCCTTTCCATTTTTTCAGCTCTTCTATATTTCACATTCATTAATCGCTGAAAGCACCTTGCATATCAATCTGTGAGTCAGTAGCCGCAAATATATTTTCAATATATAAAAATTTCAATGTTTTACAACTCACAATCGCAGTCAAGTCTGGCTGTATTCCCTATTGGTCCAACAACTGTACAGATCATAGCTTCGTATTTTTCGGTAATTTAAAGAGTCTGTGAACATAAGACGAGCTTTGTTTTATCAAGATCATTTTTAAAAGTTTTTGCATTGCAGCTATATTTCCATATTTCCATAATTGTTTATACATTTGCAACATTTTAAAACTGACATTTCACAAATTAATTTCACCGTTTATGACCACTATAGTCTTAGGTAATTACACGTACATTACTCATTTTTTTATATGCATATCTTATGAACAAAACAAAAATGGTAACCTCCAAAAAAATAATTCAGGGGCATTTATTCAGTCCCTTAAATTTAATTTATTTATCGTGCATTTCAAGTTATATTTTTGTTAAATTCACTCCATAAGATTCAACTAAAATACAACCCAAAATTGTTGTAACAGCGATTACCTTTATAATCATTATGCTTTTTAAAAAAAACTAATTATTCATGACATTCATTACTGTGAATACTTAATAGTAGAGATATATTTATCACCCTCAGGAAGGTTCATTTTTTCGAAATCAAAGTAATGAAGATCATTTCCTGTTTGTCGTAAGGAATTTTTCTTATTTGCATTTTGCTAATTTCCAAAATTTCCCCACTTCGCCAAATTCCTTTTATTGGATCAGTTGTTCTGTCGACATGACCAGTTGCAACTTGATGTATTATCACACGTTACATAAGACTTAATCTTTAGATTAAAAAATACGGAAAATATCTGAATAAATAAAGAATTAAAATTGATGGCCAAGTTAATCTCAGCTGATTGAAAATGATAAGCATCATTTCTAAAACGGCGGTTTGAATTACATAAACAAAAATAAAAAAAACTACTGACGTATTTATTCAGATAACGGATGTTTTAAACGATTCCACACATGGTTTTTATATACCCGCAGAAAACATACGTTGACAACATTACGCTGCACTTGATTACGTGGCGATGTTATAACAGTCACATAAAAAAGATCTCCAAAACACACTCTTCGTCAAAGATGTCGACAAACGCATAACGTGAAAATGAAAACTATCGCAATTTGTCACTATTTCGTGATTAATTGCATACACTTCAGTGACGTCACGTCAAAGTCGCCTGCCACAAGAATTTCGAAATATGCGTCTCGTTGGTCTAGGAGGTGAGTGTCTTGCAAAATTGCGATCCGGTAAAATGCCGGGGAACTTGTTTAAAAAAAAAAAAACGTTGTGAAATTCAAGTCCAATAGACTTTTGACTTGTAAACGACAATAAGTCCCGCGTTCAGCTGAGAATGATGCATTTTAATTACCAAGATACGAATAATATTAATCGAGAAATTTGCAAGTACCGTCAATTGTCAATATTCCGTCAAATTATAAATCGATTTGCTGTTTAACCTACACAAATGTAGCGTAATTGCGGTGATTCAACGCTAACAAGACAGTCGTAACACACATTTCCTACAAGCGTAATTCACGTGTTAACATTTATAGAAAAACCAAGTGTCATCAATCCCGTTTTTGTTTCCTCAAACAAAAAAACTGGCAAGAAAAGAATAATCGTTAATCGAAATAGCAAACTTTTTTTATTTTATTTCTTTTTAATCATGTTACTCTTCCAGAGATTTATCTCTGTTCCTCATCTGAATAAAAGGTATTCAAATAAATGATACTAAATAGATAATAAGTGGGGCTTCAAAACCTTTCTTTGTCTTCGTTTAAAATGTCACGGCTCCGATGACTAATACGGAAATTCCCGAATTCTGTTACAAGTACTTCCCGAATACCTGCACCAGAAATCACGGTAGAACAATAGATTTCTCAAATAACCGCCTACCCTGTGTCCCGTGTCATTGTACGTCGGCTTGGACTGATGATTCATTACATTTAATGAATTCAACGACGGTCTGAGAATGTAAAGTAAATGTTACAGAGTCGCTGGTGCGAACTCTGTCACCCGGCGTGAAAATTGCGATAACTGTAATTATTTTGAAAAAAACTTATTGAATTTCTCAAATTGCATACATTAGTACTTTGCCCTTACATGCACATTCCTACATTAAATTTACTCTAATTTTACACAATTTATTAAAAAATTACATGCTCTGAGAAAATTACGTGTTAAGGTTAAGATTAAGGGGATTCTAAAGTGGTGCGTCGGTAAGGCCGAGAGTTTCACTAAAAAACGTAAATTAAAGACGACTAAATAACATTTTTTAAATTCAGGCTTTGTAAAGCCAATTCTAATTACTATAGACAACACCCTAGAAAATACCAAAGAAATTAATTGAGAACTGACTGGGAATTTTTGGAAATAAGATGATTTTTTTTATTTCCGAAATTTCTCGGTCAGTTCTGAATTAAATTCTTTTGTATTTTCCAGGAAACTGTCTGTAGTAATACGAATCGCCTTTACAGAGCTCGAATTTTGAAAAATCGTTGCAGTCATCTTTAATTTACAAGTTTTAGTGAAAATTCCTACCTTATCAACTGATAACTATGGAACCCCTTTAAAATTAAACATTTCTGTCAAACGTTGGGTCTTTTGAGGCAATGTGCAACTTTTTTTTCGTTGCTTGAAAAACATGTCCAATAATCCAATTTTGAAATGTTTCAAGACTCAATAACTTAAAGGTATTAATATAAAACATTTCTGTATTATTAGATTTTCGGAATTTTAAATTTTACTTAAACATTTTTCACATTTTCAAAAATGTCTGTTTTGGAATTTTCCAAAAAACCTGGGGTGAAATGCAACACCAGTAAAATTCGGGTATGTAATATATAAATATCGATGTAAATTGCTTTAAATGTTAAATGTAGGATTCTCCAATGTCATATTAATCGAAACCTGATGAAACATTTTTATTATCTACCTTCTATTAGGCAATATTTACGATTCAGTGGGTTAAATATTGAATAATTTGATAAAGGATTCTATTATTTTGTGGCCATCCGTATAATATTAAAGTTTTTGCCATTTCGTCAATCGCCATCTTAAATAAAACCGAAAAAAGTATGTAAGAAAATGTTAATATGTATGTACTGAGAAAATTTTCCTTGGTCACTCGAAAAATGAAGATTTCCACATTTTTAGAATACTTGTACATAAATTTTGCTGTCAGAATGGGCAATTTTTGTAGTATCTCCCCAACAACCAGACAGTGTGGTAAATTTTACATGCAAACTTTTCAGAGCAATAATGCTCTGAGAAAAGTGTTTTTTACCCAGTATTAGAATTCTTATGCCCCGTAAAATGTAGTATTTTACGCATAGGGATTGCCATCTTTCTACTACCTGTTAAAAGACGAAGATTTTAGATTATTCTAACAAATATGTCAGTTTATTTTAGCCTTTTCTCTTTAACTAAAAGCAATTTTTGTTTGTGGAAATTTCTCTAGCAAATTAAAATATTAAAAATGCCTTCTTTTAGTCATAATAAAACATTCTTTTAAAATAGGAGAGTTTAATACAGTTTCGTACAACCTGTCAAAAACAAATGCTGAAAGACGGAGGATTTTACTAGTTACAATATTTCTTTTCAGGGCTATAATACACTTTTTAAAAGCCAAGGGATAGTAACTGATAAAATACACTTTTCTCAGTGTGCTTTTGGAGTAGCATCCGCTATTTCGACGAGTGTAAATTTACCAATAATTAGTAAATTAAAATAAAGTATAATTACGTCTCGCTAAATTTACGTCCCAACATATTTGCCAACTTCAGTCTCGTTATATTTACCTGTTGCCGCTTTCTTTTTCCCCCACCTTGCGAGTCGGGGCCTCAGGAAGGGCCTGCTGTGACGACACGAACTTAAAACGACTAAGGAGAGTGGGGGAAGCGACGCTCCCCTTCTTTTGAGAAATATAACGAGACGGGAAGGGATGGTGAGGAATCGAGTGGGTAAATATGCTAGGATTCTACTATAGCAGTACACGTGGATAAACTTCTGAAAACGTCCCCCAACTGATTTTAATGTAGATTGATATACTTACGTATTTTGTTGCGCTGATTACGAAGATGATAGTGAAAACCATAAAAACCATCATAATTTATGGTTTTTTTTTTACTTATCTCGTAAAATACTCAAAATTTCGGAAAATTCTTCAAATAAAAGTTCTAGATCTAATAAAAATAAAGATTTTATGTTGTATTTTATGTCAATTTTTTGTCTCGAAAACTAAGAATTGTAGGGGAAAAAATGCATACGAAATAGAATCTTTATTTTGATTAGATCTACAACTTTTATTTGAAGAATTTTCCGAAATTTTGAGTATTTTACGAGATAAGTCAAAAAAACATAAATTATGGTGTTTTTTTTCTGATTTTCACCATAAAAATGAAATTTGCGCCAATTTTCACTATCATTTTCGTAATCAGCGCACCAAAATACGTAAATATACCAATCTACATTAAAATTGGTTGGGGGACGTTTTCGGAAGTACACCCGTAAACGTTGTTAACTGTAAATAACTTTTGTGAAAAAAAGTGAAAAACCTAATGATCCCAATGTCGTTATATAATTAACATCGAAATAGACGGATATTGTTTTTGATAATAATTTTCACAGCAAGCAATAAGTCAGTGTATAGTAAGATTTACAATACATATTGCAATATTTACAAAAATTATTGCAACGTGTACTATAAATATCATAAATAGTACTATACGTACTGTAAATTTTACAGTACATATTGCAATGCTGAAGATTAATATTTTTACATTACATTTTCAGCTTCGGACCGATTTCAGCAATTTTCACAATGAATTAGATTTTCTTAGAAAAAAATCAGATATTTCTTTAAAAAATGATCTGTAAACATTATCACACTACGCTCGAATGCATTAAAAAGTTATGACAAAATCACGTGACATTCGATTTCCAGTCGACATTAACCTGAGGAAAATAAGGCGTTCGCAAGATCATTCGCGCAGCATTATCAATCGTAACGACGTCTATAAATGATAATAAAATGCCTGCAATAGCGGCGATAAAAAAAAGTATCCTACGTAAGATTTGACTAAGCTGTGTAATAATGCACTGTTTTATTTGACCATATCGTGCATTAGGGTTTGATTTATTATATTTTTTTAATTAATTCGCAGCAACAGACTCCGCCGACATATTATGCGTCAACAACATGGATAGTTTGCGTGACTCTTGTTTCGAGCACGCAATTTAAACGATTGACAAAATAATAAGTGGAGAAGAAAAAAGAACTGAGCCACGGTCGTCCAGTTTAATGTTTTGAAATTTAAATTTAGTGGCCAATTTTTGTTACGACATGCGTACGTATGCATTCTTTTATATGCTTCTAGAATGATCTTATCTCACTGAGTTGGTTTCCCCGCAAACTGCAGATTCAGAAACCCAATTTTTGGAACGAATTAATTCGTGTTCCTTAAGAAGTTTCGCTAAGGACTATAGGAAATGATGAAATATCGTGCACAATATTAGAAAATTTCTTTCATTATTCCTGAAGGTAAAAATGATATTTTGGTGAAAAATGGTTTATAATTATTTTGCTATAAAAATATGCTTATTGTCTCGCAAAGATTTTAAAATACTTAAGAAATGTAGAATTTATTAACATGTATAATTTTAGTCCTGACAAGTAAATTAACTAGCTAGTTACCATAAGGCTGAAGCTATCGTCAGACCGGCGAGTAAGCGGAAATGACTAATTATCAGTTTTTGCAATAATGAAAAATTTGTTCTGCCTAAAATTTCTGGATGCCATTTTTTTAATTACATAATAAATATTGACACACTTGCCTGTTTGCGAAATGTACCTGCATTGAATTTTTCGAAAATCCTCCCGCTTTTATTCGACTGATAGCTTCAGCTTCAACTAGTTTCTACTTCATATTGGCATAAATTTTAAAGTATGGAACAGAAAATTTTAGGACGATCCGTATATTCACTATTGACACTAGTGGCATATCCCCATCATCATCATCAACATCATTCGGCATCATCCTCTACTACCATCCTTCATTATCTGCCATCATTTTCCTGGATTTCCAGAGTATTTAACATCACATCTTCAATCGGCGTTATTTTCTATGATTCATAATCGGTATACTCTTCGATATTTTTCAGCGACAACAGTGACATTTCGATATGATTGCTCCCAGTATTTCGCCCTTCTTGATATTGTGACATCAGCATCACGCCATATTTTTTAGAGCGCATCAGTATTTTTAGAATATGAAAACACGTAGATGAAATATTTTTCTTATTAGTGAATCATATTTTCGAATTATGAAATTATCACAGGTTGTCCGGAATGAAAACAAAAGTTCATATTTAACGAGACCAGTCAATTATACTCATACGGGAATTATACATTTAGCCCAAATAAAAATTTTCTACCTTTCATTAATAATGTGGTAATTTCCAATGAATGTTTTTAAAAGTTTAGAAAATTTAATTTTCACAACATATTTTTGCAAAAAGTTTACTAGGTGGAATATTCTAGATAAACCTGAATTTTGAATGGGATAAACTGAATAAAAACAGTTTGAATTACAAAAGTCAAATTTAAGTAAAAGTATGTCGTAACAACCAATTTTTTAATTTCAACCTTTTAAAATATTAACCCTTTAAGGACTAAATCTTCATAAATTTAACACGAAGTTTGACAGCACTTTTTATTAGTAAAAAACAGGACAACAAATTTTGGAAGTGACGTTATTTATTGCTCAACCACAGCTCTTTTGAATGGTGTATCAAAAAATACTGCAAATTTAAAAGTAAAAAAATTACGATCATTTATTTAACAAAAATCAGTATTTTTTTTTGCTTTCAATTATTGTTATTTTTATTTATCATTTCCCACATTAGAATACCTCAGATATTTATAAATATTGCCTCAAAAATGTTTGCGCTAGAAGATAGAACTATTTAAAAAAATTTAATTTTAAAATGGCACCTGAAAAATGCCTACTAAAGTCGATTCTTTTTTTCAAAATCATAGTCGCACGTATTCAATGGATTGGTACCCGACGGTTTTTGGGGTTGTTGAGTCCAAATCTGATGTTAGTTTTCCAAAATTCAAAATGGCGGATCCATAATCCTGAATCAGCGACCCCAAAAAACACCCGAGTTACAAAATTCTTGTGCTTTCGGGTGATTTTTGTAAATAACGATCCGGGAACCGAATTTGAAATGATTTCATTCGGGTCAGTCTGCTGACTAAACGCGACTATGATTATGAAAAAAAATCGAATTTAGCAGCCATTTTGAAATTTGATTTTTCGAACTAGTTCATCATCTTCAAGTCCAAACATTTTTGACTCGATATTTATAAATATCTCAACTATTCTAATGCGAGTAATTAAAAAAAAATCACGATAACGGACAAAAAAAATCCTACATAAATCCTGATTGTTGTTAATAAATGCTCGTAAATTTTTTATTTTTAAATTCGATATACCATTCGAAAGTGCAGGATTTGGACAATGAAAAACGTTCATTCCAAAATTTTGATTACTGTGCTTTACTAATAAAAAGTGCTGTCAAACTTGACATTAAATTTATGTATTTCCTGATTTTTTTTATTTGAAAAATTGCAAGGGAATCGTTAAACTTAAAAACAACTTCGTTAAATGTAATGTTTAATTTATTTTTCATTGCCTGAAAGTTTTACCCGCTCAGATAACACTATATAAAGAAGCTCGCCATCATTTATGTAAAATTTCCAGAATCTCGTAGTAAAATTTACTTTATTTTCATAGTAATACCTATAGCAACTTTTGCCTGAAATAATGTCAAATTTTCGCCATTAATAAAAGCCAGTTTCTAAATTGACTTCTTAGATGGATTAATTTCTTAGACAATTTTTCTACGTTTATTATCACATATTTTTCATAAATATTAGCTGAAATATTGACAAACAAAAGTGGCAAGTCGTAAAAACTTTCACGGTCTCTAAATGACTTTGAATAACATAGTTAATAAAGACATATTAAAAAAAATATAACACGTACAATATAATTGACATTTCCACTACATCAGAAATTAAGAACAAAGTTATTCAATTCTGAAATAGAATATTATATTATTTCTTTTATTACGGCACAAATAAGAATGGTGATATTCTCTCCGAACGCAATTATTTCGATGTATTCAATTACAGTCTCAGAAACAGCAGTTATTGAGAGGATTTCTCCGTCCATAATAAATTTAATTAATCAGTAAATTTTGCATTTCCTTTTATTCTCTCTTCCACCGTTATGAGTCATCCGCACCACCCGAACGAATGCGATTACAGCAAGCAAGGTCACATTTTTAACAGGCGGTCTAATTTAAAAATAGTATGGGCATACGGGTAAGACGTTTTCGTCCATTAACGCTTCCAATGCCAAAGTTACATTTATATTTTTTAATACGTATACAAACAATGAGCAAAATATTACATTAAATATTTACTCGATCTGTAAAGATTGTTTACAGCGATACTTTTGATAATATCTTGACCACGTGTTAATCGGTAATTATTGCATAATGATTGAAACTTATAGAATGTGAATTGTTATGGTAGAACCGGTATTCGAATTTGGGTTGTGGACAAGCGTGGCGAGAGGAGCCATCGGTATGCAAGTGCGAAGAAAACCAAATTGCGAAAGAATTGGCCTTGACTGCATGGCCATCTCCGATGCGTTTACGCTGCCTGATATGACCGTGGGTCGTATGACGTAGTTGATAACGCGATCATATTTATCCCAGGAGCCATTGTCTCTGGCATAACAAAGAAATTGCCAAAATGTTTTATCCTAATTAGAATTTGGAAAAGTGTAAATTTCGAAACATTGGCCCTTTTTCCTAAACTTTTACTTGTTTATAAAACCTTTGTATCTAAAAAAAAACTTTTTTACACTTTTTTACACGAAAAGTAAAATACGTGATTATAAAAAATGGTTAAATTAACAATTTCCATATTAAAACAACACAAAAACATTGGTCCATTTACTATTTCCAGATACTTCAATCTGCAGCATAGCACATAACCTCAAATGTACCGTAGCTTTACAGTTAAATAGTCACTCGAAATATTCTTGACTAGAAAAATAGATTTAGTAAAAGTGATTAAACGCAAATAACTACTTTATCGTCATAAAAAGTAATATAATTGTATGTTATATTTTACAATATCATGAATTATAAAAATAAGATAATTTCAACGACAACTTTTCAAGATGTTAATTGTGCTATTATGAAATGTTATAATTATTTTCACTTTTTTTTCATGGTTCCATTAACCTTTTTTTCTCTCTGTGTACTCGTACGCACTTTATTTTACCGCTTATACATAAATTGAAAATAATTTTACAAATAAAAGTCTTACTATGTATTCTTAATACTACTGTAAGAACATTTTTATTTAAAAAATTAACATATTGCCTGATTTTAGTAAACTGAAAGAAATGTAGCTCAGGCAACTAAACGGGTAGTTTTTTTCCCAGTGGGAACTAAATATTAAGTAATTTTTACGTTGCATTTAGTTAAACTGACTAAAATGTAGTTTAATCTGGCATTGTTTTTGTTAATTTATTAAATGCAGCTTAAAAATTACTAAATATTTAATTTTCACTGGGCAACTACCCGTTTAGTTATCTGGACTAAATTTTTTTTCTGTGTACGCTATATACTCGTAAAATGAAGTTATTTTCTATATTTGGCTGAAGAATTATTTTTAGAAAAACGCTGGCAAGTTCGTTTTTTAAGTAGTGTAATTACATCACTAAAACATAAATAACTTTTGGTAATTTTTCATGTATATTCCAATGTCACCCATTGAACCTAGTACGGCAGTATTTCGGTGAAAATTTCTTCAATATTCTAAAAAAAAATAATTAATACAAAATATTTAATTTTGTAAGAAAATATGTAATTTAGTTCACTCGATCATTTGATAATTATAAATGAGTCGGGATTAGTATGGCCAACAACAGTGATCCAGTGTACGATAAATCGAAAAAACTCTCAATTTTGCTAGCATTATTGGCGAAAATTGCTATAATTTTGTAAATTTCATATTTCATGTTTGTGATTTTCTGACGTAGATTGCATTTAATTTTACCATCGGAACATTTTTTCGTGTATCTAACACATCTACACTAAAAGAGTGAAAATAGTCAATTAAGATAAAAAAATAGTCAAAACCTGTATAATAGTTGCAGGAGGCACATAATTTTTATTACAAAGAATATATTATTTAATTGTATTTTAGAATGTGTAATGTGCTACCATATGCAATATTGGGAGAATTGTATTGCATTAAAAATCACCGTTAAAACAATAGTAAAATTAGTAGTTTTGAAATGTTTACCACTACGAACGTTCATTTTTCCAATGGCTACAGTCCAAGAATGGTAAATTTTTCGCGGTATGCAATCAGTCAAAAAACTAGGAAGTTGTATTACCGTCTAAAAGTTAGAAGTACCAATTACACAAGCATGCAATTACTCATTTTGTTTAGTATTGTTCGAAGTTATTATGAATGTTTTCTTCGTTAGTCATTCCTACATTTCTTTTGTATGCGGCATGTAAAGATGTCAAGTTTATTATTCTGCATTCAACACTCTTGATAATTAATATTCCAAAATTACAACATACATATCAATAGACATAAAAATTGTAGATCATAGACATATATTGTTAGTTTTCTACGCTTTATAGAATCTTTTCATATATGTAGATAAAATATACTTCTTATATTCAGTTCAAGAACAAAACGAATTCATTGATCTATTTGAAATAGTTTTAAAATTAATCCGCGTTAAGGTTAAATTTAGAGTTTTTGAACAAAGCAATATTGACTCATTATTTTTTCATTAAAATCTTTTATTCGTTTCCGGTCTTCCAGTGTCGGATTTCTATTTAAATACAACCAGACCACGTTTTTGATTCTAATATTTGAAAAGAACAGAATACTGAATTTACGCGTCAGAAATGTCAAAGCTGAGTCACTCTTCAAATCTATTCGTTAATGTCAAAATTTTTAAAGCAAAGTCGGGACATACGAGTGACTAATAAAATTTTCACATTTCCCGCTTCGTAAAATTCTTTCAGAATAAGTAAATATAACGCAGCTGCAATCTATTTCCCTCGTAGAGTTGATGCAATAATAAAAATTCTCAATGCAATTCTTGTTTTCTTTATAAATAACATCAACTCTATTTTTAAATTACAAATAGACCTTAAATACCCAATTATCAGGAATTGTATGTTTTGCGCTTATTTTATACCAGGTTGAGCCGTTATATGTAGAATCTCCGAAAACCAGTTTTCCGACCTTGTCATCGCGAAATACTTGTTCCTCGGAAACACAAACAAAAAGAAGCTCTAGAAAATCTATGCAAAACTTTTGTATGCGATCCTTCGATAGGACTAAAAGGACTAGAAAATATGCTATTTTTAAACGCTTATCTGCGAAAAGGAACATCAAATCCCTACAGAAATAAAAGTAAACATAAGACGGTTCAAGCAAAAATAATAAAAAATCTTGACTTTTAAAGGAGCCCTATGCTAACAATCCTACGTAAATAACAAAAATCAACATATGACATTCGAACGGAATTAATGGACATTATACAGACAATCCAATTCATATTGTACAATCTAATTCGTAGACAAATTGGAGCAGTATTTTAATGGTCGTTAATGTAGCTTAAATTACTTCAGTAGTCATTTCTATAATAAAAAGTGAAACCTAATTGCAAAATCATGAACAAATGACCGTAGTATGCAATTAAAATCTCGTTTATCGGCGATCACTGGGTCATCATTAAACGTAAAAAGTGTGAATTCAAGTTTATCGCAATCGACAAAAGAATTTTGAAATATGATCACACATATTATCTCATTACCAAGTTATGAATTGCGCGTAAAACATTAGGTAAACATTGCAAGTTTCCGATAAATTGTTTAGGAAACAACTTTTTTCATGAATAGTATGTAAAGATATTACAAAATTGAAAAAAGAGGATAATCAAAATACGCAACCCTGTGAAAAACTGGTATTGCACAATGTTATGCGTTGCAATTTGAAACTGGAATTATTATTTGCTTGATCTAAAGTTGTTTGACATCGATGCCAAATGTTCTACTGGAATTTTTGTTTAAGCCATAAACAAATTTTATTTATAATGAAATCAGATAAAACTAAGAATATTATATCATGTGTTTTTATCTTTCTTTATCAATAAGTACTAATATTTTCTTGACCACATTTCATAAATTTAAACAATAATTAAATTTATTGTATATTTATTTTTGCAAAAAAAAGTTTTGTTTTTTATTTTGAGCTATGTCAATGCCCCTTTCTGAGCTACGTTGAATATTGTAACTCATATTTCTTTAATAATTTAAGTAACAACGGTGTAACTTGAAATAATTAATAATATTAATAACAAATTAAATTAAATTTATCCTAGACAAATAAAGTAGGTCTTCTAAATCTGAATTGTTCCAAAAATACCAATGTAAAGCGAAAAGTGAGAAATTACTAATTACATCATTTTTAACCAGCAAACAACTTCATTAATTCAGTTCTACTAATGTCAATAATCTGTTTTAGTAAAGAACCTTGCCATGATTAATGAATTATAACTTGTTTACTATTTATTAGGAATTAAATTAGTGACCCAATTTTCATTTTCATTATAAAATTTCGGTAATTCCTAAATCTAATACAAAAATTTAAGAACTATAAAATTATAAAAATATTATACTTATTATTATTGCTAGACTAACCTATAATTAGAATCAACAATATTCAGTAATTCAGTAAAATGCAATTAATGCAAGAAATATCGAAAAATATGAAGCTTATTCATTATAATCGTAAAAAAAATTAATGTTTAACGTTCTATAACCATAAAAAGAAAATGCAGCTACTAGCATAAAGTAAATCGTAGAAATAAATATTAATCCATTAACGCCCAAATGCACAGAGTTTACTGCAACTTCAACGCTTATTTTCAATATGAAAAAAATTTCGAACAAAATAAAAATCAGATTCTACCATTTTCATAGTCGCACTTTCGAATGGTAGAAAATTAAAAAAAAATGAAATTTATATATGATTTTAACATATATAGTAAAAAAAAAAAGGTTTTTTAGGACGCATTCTTTACAAATATCGAGTTTTCGATACAATATCTTACTTTGAGTGAGCTAAAATATGTTGGAAGGATGCACTCGACAGTTGTACTTAAAGGATACACTGATATATATTTGAAATTTTCGATATCAGATTCAAAATGGCCACTGCATTTACAAAATCCTTTTCAAAATTTCACCATTTTTCTCCTGAAAACTATGGACTTTAGAGACAATTTTATAAGAACAATTATCTTCTAGAATAAGTTGAAGAATATCCTCGATTTTTTTCAGAATGTATTGTCACATTATTTTATTTTTGAAATATTCGAAAAATCGAAATTTTGTAAAGAGTCATTTAAAATTAGTAAAGAGTATTCTTTTACCAATTTTAAGACATTTTCGTTCTATGGACATTTGCGTCAAAATCTATAGTTTAAAAAAAAAACAAAATTATTAAACTTTTATGAATTTCAAGACTGATAATTAATTTTCTTGAAAACTACAGAGTTTACAGAACATTTCCTTAAAGCAAAAAGTCTTAGAATTGGTTACAGAATGCTCTCAAATTTTTTCAGATTTTTTAAATTTCGATTTTTCAAATTTTTCAAAAATAAAAAATTGTGACGATACAGTCTGAAAAAATTCGAGGGTATTCTTCGACTTATTCTAGAACATCATTGTTCTTATAAAATTTTCTCTAAAGTGCATACATTTCACGAAAAAAAAATGTTGAAAAGGAATTTGTAAATACAGTGGCCATTTTGAATCTGACATAGAAAATTTCAAATATATACGCCAGTCTATAGTTTTAGTACAACTATCGAGTGCACCTTTGCAATATATTATAGCTCACTCAAAGTAAGATATTGTATCGAAAACTTGATATTTGTAAAAAATACATCCTGAAAAAAATCATGTTTTTCTACTATATATGGCAAAATCATATATACATTTCAATTTTTTTTAAATTTTCTTATTAAAGGCCTAGAAAATGGTGTTATCTGCGTTTTTATTTTTTTGAAATTTATTTCATATTGAAAATAAGCTTTGAAGTTGTAGTAAACTATCCGAGCATTTGGGCGTTAATGAGTTAATTATAAAATCAACCCATTACGCAATTAAAAATTATTTAACGACACTTTTTGGGAGATATTTTAGGAGAAAAAATAATACTTTACTTACCAGCATATGTGCTTTTGAAGCTTTCGTGAAGTTTGAAGGTGAAGGGTATGTGAACCTTCATCATCTTCATTTGTGGTATCCTTGGTGAATGAGTGATGACACCCCCAGTACCACCGAACATCAGGTCGTCGCCGTGGACTCGCAGGACCATCATGTTCCTATAATTAGTATAGACTAATTATTAAACGAGTCTACAATATATCGCACTTGATGTTTAACACAATTGATCACACAACAAAATTGTAAACACAGTATTAAATGTTTTTATCGCGACCTTGGAAGTTTCTTTTAATTAGAAATGCGCAAGTGCAATCTGTATCCAAATTCATGTAATCACTAAAACTGTTCAACAACTTCACACTGACAACTTCTGCCAACTTCTATGTTATAATGGTAATCGTGTAATTTAAATTTGAGTATCACGATGTTAGATGATCTGAGGCTGAAGTAACGATAATCACAATTTTTTCCTTTTTATTTCTCTATGAATCTAAGAGTTCCCACTCCCGTGTCACCTTTCCTATTGGTTT
The DNA here is from genome assembly GCA_030407085.1 of Trichopria drosophilae. NCBI lineage: Eukaryota > Metazoa > Arthropoda > Insecta > Hymenoptera > Diapriidae > Trichopria > Trichopria drosophilae. The sequence continues at coordinate 162,693,559 of CM059582.1, read as the reverse complement.
TTCCCTTTCTCTAAGCCAGAGTATTCATTCGCTTTAAATTGTATATTATTATGATCACCGGCCTAACAGTAAGGTCGAATGAGTCGGGCACAGAAAAACAGATTTGCTCTTGAATGCATGTATTATTTAAATGATTACCTAATATTTTAGCTTGAGAACTGAAATACCGAATCCGCTATGCATAAAAATTCAAGAAATGGTCTTTTACGACTTTCTATTCCAATATAACCTTTCATTCAAGGACGTATAAAAGAAGAAAAAGAAGGGAGCTGTTCAGTCTGGTTTTTTGCTTTATTAAAAATCTCTTACCGATTTATTTCGCAAAATCGTTACATTATTTGAAAGCGTGGCGTGTCGACTATATTTGCAGCAGGTTTGTGACATCATTTTTATTTAATAATAAAATTCACTATCTAATATTGATTTCATTCACCTATGGACACACATAAATGCCTAGAAAATAATTAATATATTTGATTTTTTATAGAATTGACGATTAATTCCCATTTTGAATAATATACTGAAAAACTTAAAAATTTTAAAAATATGCATTAATAAAAGTCTAAAAAAAGATTATTAAATATTTCCCTTGTACTTAGCGGTACTAATTCATGATTTAGAATTATTGAATCATTGCGTTAATATTTCCTACCAAAGAAGGTTATTAATCATGTATTATTATATAATTGCTGTGTGAAGCTAAAGAAACTATTTTTTTGTTTTATTAAAATGTAAGGACTATTTTTCATTTATTTGATACAATTGAATTAATATAGTTTTTAAGTAATTTTATTGATTAGATGTTTAATTTATTGAATAACATAGAGAAAATATGAGCTTTTTTAATAAAGTTAAAATGATTATTTCTGTTTTTTATATACTCCCTCGATGCTAAAAAATAATAATGAAACGGAAAAAAATGTAATTAAAAAGTCTTTAAAAAATAAAAGTTTAAGAGATTATTTTTCACGTCTAAATTTCAGCCAATCAAACTACAGCATTCGACGGTGTCTTTTATAACTGACATGAAATTATTTTTTAATGATTTTTATTCAAAACAATTGCCTTAACAATTAGACGACATAAAAGTTCGCAATCCAGACAATTTAATAGGTAGAAATGTCTTAGAATCTGCTAATTCTACTTGAGTTTGTTAATTAAAATATATTATTTTATTTTAGGTACATTTTTAGGCTAATTAACATATCCATTCCCGAAACAGGCCACACTTCAACAATATTAATATTAGGAATGCTATTGAATTATTCAGTTTTTTACTTCGAGATCATTAAAAATGCAGTTCCGCATATACATTTACATCCTCTACAGTGATTATCAACACAATTATACTAACTAAAGGTTTCACGCGTCACTGACTACATGCACTTTGCGATTATGTCCTTCGGTCAATACCGGACGGAAAAACGGTACACGAAAATATTATTTTTATTTTCAACGTGTAACAATTTCATTGATGAATCAAAAATATATTGAATAATTAATTATATAAAAAATAAAAAATAATGATAGATACTACAGTCATGTAAGAGACTACAATACCAGCACTCGAAATTTCTTGGAGTGAGAATTCACTCTGTGGTTATTGAAAAGCGAGCAACTCTCGTGAAAGAGTAAATATTCAATTCTTTAAGAGTGGATTTTCAATGTAACAAGAGTGAAAATTCACTCTTACTCTCCGAGTCGTGGAGTTGACAACTCTGGTGGAAAGAGTGAATTCTCACTCCAAGAAATTTAGAGAGAGTAGATGTAATAAAGAGATATTTTACGGATAATAGCTGAAATTTCTTTTTAGCTGTTGAATCTATACATATATATATATTCATCTTGTCATTCATCAAACATTTTGTAAAATTGTTTGTAATTTTTTTTTTTTAAGTAAAAAGTTAACCACTCCATGTAAATAATTGTTATTGTGATAAACTTGATATTTACAAATTTAGATACTTGTTCATTTCGATATTATTTTCATTACAACCAAACAGAGACTTGGGATCGAGATTAACACCCCGAGAGTCTCAAGTGATAATCGATATCGAGACCGATACCAAACGAAAGGATACCAAGACAAACAATTTCAATTCGAGACTATTTCAAGGTCGAGATCGTCTAGTTTCGTGTAATTGAAACCAGACCAAAACATTAATTAAATATGAAACAATGATCTCTTTTTTCATTTCATTGTCTATATAAAAGGTAGTCAATTAAGAATAATAATTGATTTTATAGAAATATAAAAGAATACATTCTTACATGTTTTTAAATAAATTTAAAAATGTTTGTTTATTAATTTAATGTAAACATTTCTGTACCTCAGTATTATGCAAATTGAAAAAAGTCATCTCGCGCTCAATGAACTCTTGGGAAATTCTTATGCATGAAATATTTTCAAAAATTAAAAAAAGAATATAATTATTTTAAACGCGTTGTAGTAAGTAAGTTTAATATGAAGGTCAACGTAAAAAAAAAACACTATTTTTGTACCTTGTTGAACAACCTTTCAACAGACAAATTTGGTGCATGCAATATGCAAGATAAATTACAAAAATTACGGATTTCGTTTTTTAGGACCATCCACTTTGAGAACGAAATACGTAATGAATCAGATATATCACTACATAACTTTTTACACTGAGAACAAAATTTATTAATTTCAAGTAAATATTTATTTAAATTAAAAAAATATTTTCTTATTTTAAGTAAACATTTTGTTGTGCTTATTCAAGTAAATATCTACTTGAAATTAGGAAGTTTTTTTTTCAGTGCATTTATTTATCCTCGGCTGTTTTTCCCACGTTAATACCTTCAAAATAGCACCTAACTTTACTTAAGTCTCTCCATAACAGTTATTGGTACATATTGATTATCACATATTTGGATAACAATATGTAATTCAGACCATGCAATTAATTAATTTTGTGAATGTATATTAGTTACTTTAATCAACTATCCACTACAATAATCTATACAAAAATTGCTTTGTTAATCGCAAATTTGTGCCTGATACTAACATTATCTATTGAATTTTTTATAAGTTATTACTAGTTATTTTTCTGAAAAATATTGCATTTTTTTGGTATATTTCTTTTCCTTACATTAGATTTTTTTTTTGCCAGTAAGAATAATGAGCACCCGATATTTTTAATATAATTAATTCTTTATTAGAACCTTATTAAGGGACTGATACTTCAAAATAAAGCGGACAGACACATTTAAAAAATACAATGTATAATTGTCATGAATGTTGTGTAATCGAGGAATAAGAGACATGAAATCTAACTTTTTACCTTTTCAATATTTGTTAATTTTTTTGTTGAAAACCAGTATTAAATGTGTTACATTCAAATCATTCATTCTCATCTGCTTGCTGTTCAGAAACATCTAAAAAAATAATTTGTTATTTTTATTAACAAAATCATTAATAATTAAATTAACAATAAACTCTGTTATTGTCCATTTTTAATAACACCAAATTAATATTCTTTTAAGCATTCACAAATATTGGGAATTTCTATTACAGTAAATTCAATTCAAACTACTAATTGTGTAAAAGAAGTTGTATAATTCCTTCTCAAATTTCAGTTTACTTCTTTTAAATCCATATTTAATTAGCGTTTCATACATAATATGCATTGAATCATTAAAAATAAATAGTGTATTATATAACAAGGGCGTAATTAGCGACCTTGGACGAGTGCGAAGTTTGTAGCACGATCGAAGCGAAGGAGATCGATATTTCGCCCGTGTTGCATACGATATTTTTTTAATACTACAAACGTGGACCTGAAGGTTTCACTGCAGGGCGCAAAATTAAATTCTACGCCCGGAGTGAAAATATTACGACTCATTTTCTCAGTTACAATAGCGCCAGCATTGTACAGTAAGTAATATACGTGCTCATTTATGGATTAAAAACTTGCTAAGTGTTGAAATTACTATCCCGTCCTTGAGTATTACAATATGCTATCTACCGTCAATGTCTGTATTCATTTTCTTTATCATTTAAAATGTGGATTTAGATCATATCTCACGTTGTCCAAATGTGATTAAAAACAATTGGGAAATGTTACTTTTACTTGTAAATGAAACGTCTCTTCTCAGAATTAACCAACGTTTCTGTATTTCATTTTTTAATAGAAATACACTCATCATGTTTTCATTGTCAATAACAAAAATTTCCGAATTTTACATTATCTATAAAAACTTTAGTGATATTCAAGGACTTATTTTCCTTTAAAATTACTGTTAAAGAAGGGATAAATCATAAGACATCTGACACTGGTCCATATTAAGGATAAATATTCTACTTCTCATAAAAAAATAATTTTATCGATGTCCTACAATAAAATTGATATAAATTAAAAAATATAAAAATAGTGGCCATTTAAAAGAAAAAGCAAAAAAAAATTAATTTTCTTAAAAACATTGTTTTCTTTCATCTTATTACAGGTAACTAGTAATTTTAGTCAAAATATGATAGACAATTTTTACATGTAGCTTTCTCTACGACTTACTAGCTAAAGCACCGTACATCGACAAACATCTGTATAAAAATATTTATTGGCTAATATGTACGAAATATCACGTTTTAAGGTTAATTTGTACCACAAGATTTTCGGAAGCTACGACAAAAATTACTAGAAAGAGTTCATATTACGTTGAAATTATATTAATTGTACTTTTATATTAATTACTTTTACCTTAATTTTAAACGTGTTTGTGGCTGCAAACCTTTTCACATTATTGTCAAAATATCTTTAATTAATGTTTACTATTTTTTAGATTTTTCAAAGTAAAAATTCACATTATCAGTTCCTGACTCCACACTATAGTAATTTATAACAGCAAAATATTTAAAGCATTTAATCTAGAGCATGAAACTATAAGCATGTAGATGGATAAAATTGAGTTTTTGTTCACTAGTCACGCAATATCACATTTAACTCACAAAATTAAGCTGTACATTGTACTTAAGGTATCAAGTTTTGCCTGTATCATCATTACATTTAATAACTTCCAGCATAAGTCTAATTTCGAATAAATATATGCTGCTATTCACTAGTCGTACGTCTTGGATTACATCAGAATTGCGAAACTTCACCATGGAAACATCATAAAACCTTCAGTTAAAACGACTTAAGAATACCGATATCCATCTGATCTAACGTCGAATCGACACGTTGCTTCTACATCCACCAAAGGTCGTTACTCTCTACATCACCTACCTACCGTATCGTGGTTCAATGTTGTCTTTCAGGGTCAAACTGTTAGTCAACGTGCAAGTAATTCCCTACTTTGACTTATTCGCGTGTCTTCTTTTTTATCTTAGTACCTGCATTTAAAATTGTGTCCCCTGATGAATAGAACCTTTGTACCCTTTTTTAACCTTTGCCCTGACGAAGCCCTGCCACCTTATATTACACAATACATAGGAAAGCTTGCATATATTTATTTTAATAAACCAAACTTGAATTTTAAAAATATCGGATGTCTGTAGAGCCTCCGAATCTAATATTTGCCACATTAGACACCATCTTACTACACTAATCATGACCTAAAATGCTGCAGAGGTTGCAAGATTCAAATTTTGATTTTGGGTTAGTTTTCCTTTATGTACAATTTATTTGCGCATTTCTTAAATTCTGTGTGTACAAAACGTTAGCTGTGGATGCTACTCCCTAAATTTCTTGGAGTAAAAATTCACTCTTTCATTAGTGAAAACCGAGCAACTCTCGCGAAAGAGTGAATATTCAACTCTTTAAGAGTGGACATTCACTCTTTCCTCCAGAGTTGTCAATTCCACGACTAGGAGGGAAAGAGTGAATTTACACACTTAAAGAGTTGAATATTCACTCTTTCACGAGAATTTCTGGATTTTCACTAATCAAAGAGCGAATTCTCACTTCAAGAAATTTAGAGCGTAATTTTTCGCAGCCACAGCGAAGGTATGACAGTGAAGGATTGACAGCAAACGTGATGAGTGTTAACTATGTGTGTTTTTTAACTATAGTTTAACTATAGTGTTAAATTGTTGGCACTAAGGCTTAAAGTTGTACTCGTAGCAACTAACTCTAATCAGCAAACTTGAATTAGTGGTGATAGATAAGTCATTTGAACGCCAATATTCACCACGTGCTTTTTGACAGCTGCATTAACTGTCATAGTAGCACATTGTACAACTAATGCATTAAGTGGCATTTTTAGTATTCAGATAAAAAGAAACAAGTAAAATGAATTTCTAACAACAGTAGTGAAATGAAGTGTAAAGATTACTTGAAATAAACAAAGTTCACATAACCAACTAACATTTAATTAGTATTTTTTACATTCTACTATTTCCAGTGGAATCTTTGTAAAACTGAACATTCAAAAAATTCATGCTATCAATGCATCCAAGGTCATAAGATATTTTAAAAATGAGTTACTCGTGAGTAATATAATTTAATCGAAAATTAGTAACTGATCATCTGCTGGATTCATCAACGACTAATGTATTACTGCGTTAAAACTTTAAGAACTAGAATTTAATAATCGTTTATTTTTATTAATAAATTGGCGAACTTATTTCTGCCAGAATTTACCATTTCTGGTTCCATTTAAAAATTTTCCTAATGATACATTATGAAATACTTTTTTTATATGAAAGTTCAGCAAAATTGAAATGGAAAACTACATTTATTTACACTAAGTACTCTATTATTAGTGTTTGTGTTTTTATCATTCTATTAGTCTCTTGGCAGTTATTTCTGGATTTTGTAATGAAAATATAGTACTTGTTATCGAATGCGCTACATTCAGGTTAGGTTTTTCGTCATGAATATTCGCTGCAATTCATCAATTAATTATAGCATCTTGAAAACATCATAGCTTGATTATGTAAGTTATCTTCCACATGCAATCGAAGATTTATGCTGTTGTTATTTAACTCTAGATTTATACGCTACTACGCCGATAAAGATGTCACTTTAGACACGCTTGATTAGGCTGGACTCGAGAGGTCGATATGCCAGAAATGTTACACGAAAAAAAAATAATTTCATTAATATACACGCTGGTACTATTCGGTTATAATATGAAGAAAGTAATTTTTAAAAATTGCATTATTTTCTGCGTTAAATCGTAATTCAATATTGCGCATTTTACGAAGCATTGCAGACTTTCCTGAGCTAACTCAAGAAGTGTTTTTCTCTGGATAAACAACCTAGCTAGAACAGCTGTTTGAAGTTTTCATAGACATTTTCGAAAAATATAGACTGGACTGTTGTGGAAGCTGTACTCTAGTGGAATTGGTATGATGTGAGAAAACGAGGTAAGTGTACGCAGTCAATTACGAAAGCGACGTAATGCGTTACATAAGATGATAGTACACTGGGGTTCTTCTGAACCGTCTAGTTATTGTTGCTTCTATAAGAAGAAAATAATAGGCCAGTGAGCCATTTACTTTTGAGATTTCATGAAAAACAAAGTGCAATTTTCCCGCTTTTTTTAGAAAAATATTTTGTTTTTACGACATTTCTTTAATAGGTAGTATATATGAAGGTAAATACATTGTTTTTTGAAAACTAACAAAAATAATTTTTCGGAATAAATCAATAAAAAAATCACAATTTATTGTAAATAAAGGCGAAAATTCACTTGTTAGTAATTTACAACAAATATTAGTCTAAAATAAAACCAAAATTTAGCGGTTATAAGAACATTCTGCAACGTTGAATTAACTGGTTTATTTTTAGTAAATAATTTAAGAGGGGGGGGGGGTTAGTATTCGGTGATAAAATAGATTTTTTTAAATAAGTTGTGCTTAAATGTAGTTATTGGACATCATTTTATTAATAAAGTGCAGTGTCATCCAAATCCGGATGCATTTTGAGACTTTTCTAAATTTTTGATATTTAACAGATTGTTAAATTCAAAATTTAGTAACTTTTTTGAACGTCTAAGGATGGAGGCGCAAAACCTTATTGACAAGTCCTATGCGCCCCCAAGGACGAAACGTTCAATTTTTAATTAAATCTAGTAACTGTACTTAGTTGCAGGTTTATGTTTTTCTTAAACATCTAATTGTATGGTGACCGATAAAAATCAAGAAACTCAATCATTTTAAAGTGCAGTATCTTAAATAAAATTTATAAAAATATTAGTCAAAGCGATCCAAACATAATGGCGAACGATTTGCGGAGGCACTTCGAAAACAGTGGTTTTGAGGTGATTTTGAGGGGTACATGTAAAAAGATCGACATTGCTGTTTTCATGAATATTACAGCTTTATGACCCATTGCCTTTTTGACAGTCATCGTTTTTTTTGAGTGTCGGATTTTTAAAAGTCGATTTTTGAATGTTTCGGATTTTTGACATGGGCCCATTTTGAGATGGACTCTAGCCCCTGAACTCATTTTTTGAGGTACCACTGTCGAGTTTTTATTTTTTTCTTTTTAAATTTTTTCACTTTCGATAACATTTTCAAATAAAAAATACGGTATGTGCTACCAAAAATCGGAATATTTTATATTGTAAAATAAAAAAAACTAGACAGGGTTACGTTGTTCTGTGCGTAGAGTGCGTGTAATCAAGACTTTCAAAACTAGACTATATGTAGATATAGTAATAGTAATCCCACAACCATACAAAATCAGGACGATTTCATGTCACTCAAGCAGATTTTTAGGCAGAATATCCATGTATTTTGAATACGAAATGTTAGAAAATCGATGCAAAGTTTTGCAGATGCAAAAAAAAACAGGCCGAATAACAACACAAAAAACGCCATAACTCCGTTACCATTTTGTATGTTGGAATAAAATTTGGCCACAATACACTTGAAGCAGTGTACTTTTAGATAAGAAAGTGTTTAAAAAAATTTTAAATTACTATCCCCCTCCCCCTTTTTTTTAAGTAAATACGTATTGTTACGACGTTGTTTGTCGGGGTACAGTATTTTACAATATTCCCAAGTTAAAAAGTAAAAATGTTTGAACATGAGCGACCGTGTCATATATGTGAAATATCACACCTAGACCTAATAATATATAAAAAATGGTATATGTGACATCCACGTGTTATAATATGTGAAATTCATGCAGGCCCATTGAATTAAAAAAAATAGTTTAAAGACAAAGCTCGAGTCAGATTGAATTGTTTTATATTCTTTCCGAGTTTTTATATAAACAATAAATTAACATTCGACCAAAGTTAGTGGTTTTAAATAAACGTAAAATCAATAAAAAATTTAATGTTCTTATTTCAATAATTTAAGATTGCATTGAAAACCTCTCTAAATTTTTGAACATGATATTACAAGCAGCTTTGTAAAATTACGAAACATGCTCTAATGTTGCTTTCCGCAATCCCATTCAGTAACATTAAGTTCATGTGATAATTAAAAAATGTAGTACATGTCTGTATTATAATTTCAGCAATCCAAGCATAAAAAAATCTATTTTCCCAGCAAAAAATTACTAAACTTTTTGAAAAGGAATTAATTTGCTCTTGAATTATTTTTTCAAAATTCATATATTTAAACAATATTGAATAACTTAATTTAAACAAAAAGCCCTATTTTAAAGTTTAATTATCACAGCCTTCGAAAGTTTTCGCTAATTGAGTCTTAAAGTACAAAATCAGTTTCAAAAAAATATATGAAATATTCATACATTATAAGGAAAATCTTCGTTCTTTAGTACCCTAGCCTATAGAACCGATTCTTGGTTAAATTCTTGGTTAAATTCTTAGCATTCATGAATAAGGATAACATTAGGGCATGAATGACAATTTTTCTACTATAGTTACTTAAAATAAACATTTGAATAAAAAATAATATATCGACACCTAAACCAAAAGATAACTGATTAGGATATTTATGCTGCGTTTAAGTAAATTTGGAAAACCTGACTTAACCTTGATGCTTCACTTTAAATCGTAGTTAAGTACACTGAAAAAAAGTACATGGTTCAAGATAATGCATTTACTGGAATCAAGTAATATTTTGTTACAACCAGTAAATTTCTTTACAGTGTATTCTTAAATATGTAAGAACTCTCGTTTTCTTTTCAAGGATTGAAACGTTGACTTACACTTCCTTAATAAATATTTGCCCGTTTGCAAATTTCATTGCATATTCGAAAGTATCTCCTTATTTCAATGGCGTAAGAATTACACATGATCAATTAACAAAAAATCCTATTCGAGTGGAAAATACTTTGTACACATCTTAAAGTGAAAACTTCCTCTTTGTAGAGTGAAAACTGAACCACTCTAGTGAAAGAGTGAATTCTCACTTCAAGAATTTTAAAAAGATAACATAACGACAAACTATAGGGAAAATATAAGGAAAAACTATAAATAAAAAATATTTATGTCTATTTTATTTGATTATTGTACGAGAATTATAGCAAATTTTAGTAACCATTTTGAATTCATCTGAAAATATAACAGTGGATCATAATAACGAAATTTCATTTCAAAATACAGTAGAGTCCCGGTATATTTATCCACTCGGTTCCTCGTCTCCCACTCCTGTCTCGTTATATTTATCAAAAGAAGGGGAAAACGAGAGCGCCGACAGGTACATATAACGAGACAGAAGCGGGCAAATATGCTGGGACGTAAATATAACTAGATGCAATTATACCGGGACTCTATTTGTAATGTATATTTATCATAAATTTCGAAAAGTATGCCCAGTAACGACTAAACTGTCAGTCAAAAACTTAAAAAAAGTTCCTAAAAAGTTATACAAATCCGATCCTTCGAATTGATTCGATCGACACGTGACAAGCATACAATTCTGGCTGCTTTGTGTTCACCGGTTCAATCGATTACATTTCTCCATACCACCTTTTATTTATCATGAAACGTCATTTTCGTATTTTTGGATGGTTTTTACGTATAAGTGATAATTGTTGTATTATTCACCGGCTTCTTCCGTGTTGAATTAAGTGTACATTTTTATGGGATGTCATTGAATAAATCTTCGCTCAATATGTTGCTCTTTTTCTTACCACGGAAGGACTTATAATCTCTTAGCGCGAATTTTAGAAGGACGTAACCGTGATTTATATGAAGTACTTTTTTTATTTTTTTTCACAACACACAAAGATATGTGAGCGTCAGCTGCTGCACGGACATTACAAAATTCAATATCCTTTATTAAATATTTTGAAAATAAAAAACTCTTAATATTTCATAAGAGGGTGAAGATAGTTAAAATATTATCGAAATAAAAACTACAAAATATATCACATTGCAATAGAAGTGCAATATCAAAATAATATTTAATTCACAAAGTGTAATGCCAAATCATCGCAATTGATAAATTTCGGTCGGAAAAAACGAATAGTTTAAAACATTTAAAACAAAAATCTGGCGCGAGAAGCGACCGCTTCTCTTGATTTATCTTAAGACCTGTCTTGAATAAAATTTTAGTTTAATTTTTGTATTCATTCCCCCCTCCCCTAAATAGAAAAAGGATAACACAAATGATGAATTCTGAAACATTAAAAATATAATAAGCAATTTTCGAAATGGTGTTTTTTTTACAACAAAATGCGAAAAAAAATTTTCCGCATGGCTTCCTGTGCGTAAAGTGGCACCTTCGCGCACGCCGAGCGTAAAAGTAAATAACAGTGTGTGAAATCGAACTATAGCATATACCAATACAAAAAGTATTGCTATAAATAAATAAGTTTGCTATTCGTCCGAAAAGTACAACTTTACACACTGTTGGCAGAATGTACCTTTATCACACTACACCCTATACTGAAAATATACAAAATATCATATGATAAATTATATGACTTTTTATAATATTTCAGATAATCCAAGAAGCTTTTCCTGCAATTTTTCATATTCTTGAAAAAAATATTAAGAAGAGAAATTTAATTATCTTCTTGAATCATCTGAGATATTGAAGATTTTACCATATGATTTATCACATGATTTTACATTTTCCCCATGGTAAGGTATTTTCATACTATTATAGTTAAGACAAGAACATATAAAAGTTCCATGTCCAATATATTTGTTGGTCCTGTGAAAATCAGCAGACAATACCCTGATAGATTACGTGGAAACGTATTTTCAAAATGTTCGGTTTTACTCTTACAGTAGGGTCTCCCTTATTGCATACAGCAGATTTTTCAAAATGGCGGCGGTCTCCTTTATTCTCTACTTCCCCTTTACCCCCACTCTTAGTGGTCGACGGTCGACAACGGTTCGAGATTCGCTCAGCCGCGAAGGTTAGGTTAGGACGCAATGGAGGAGGGAAGCCGACCGAAGGGGAATATATGCAATAAGAGATCCTAAATCCAGAGAATAAGGGAGACCCTACTGTATTTTTAATGTACCTTTATTCGTCTTTTATATTTTGTACTTTATGAAATATAATATTTTAATTCAATGAATCTTTTAGTGATGAAAGAAACATTATTTTTAGAATTAAATTAGTTAATATTAAATAACATCAATAGCATCGTTTATTTCCACGAAAATAATTAAACAAATAAACTGTAACTCTTAATTACAGATTGAATTTTCGCGTAATAATTATACAGTACTGGCCATTCGCTGAATGTCAATTATTAGATAATGAAAAACAATGCAGTCAATGATTTCTTCATTATACATTGGTTTCATGGTATTTCATTACATATCGAAAATAGCACAGAAATGAAATAAGTGTCATTAGGGTAATTATAAGTGAAATCAAAGTGACAAGTAAACATAAATACAAAGCAAAATAAATACATAGCTAAAAATAGGTAAAGATGTCAGTACTGAAAGGATTAGAAATTGACAATATATTTCATTAAACCCATTTTTATTATAATATTTAATTTTAAAACTTTTGCATCAAATGAAATTTATGTAAGTAATAAATATTTAAACATAGATTCTATATAAATGTTTTTTAATTCTGATGCACATAATATGATGTTTTTAATTTAAAAGCGAACAAAAATGTCAAGAAACGTTTGACATAATTCGTAGACGTATATAATTGAGGTACGTTTAATATGTACTGCATATAACTAGTAATTTAATTTGACAAAATGCATTAATTATTTTATTTTGTTTACATAACATTTTATAATTTTAATGTCCTGTAGTTAATTTAACATAATTTATATCATTGTTTTATTTAAAAACACGATTATTCATTGTGTCGCAGTAGTATAAAGTTCATTGTATTTAAATTATGCAAACATAACATCAAATTGTACTAAAAATTGTAGTAATTAATAATTTTTCTAGAACTGAAGTAAAAAATAATTAAAAATTTAATTTATATGAAATAAATATTTGATCGTCCCTTACAAAATTTGTATATAAATATATCTTTTTTTTTTGGTATTAGAATAAAAAGAACAACGTCATGTACAAGTTGCAATCACCTTCTGCAGGTTTAAATATTTATAAATGCTCTAAGAAGTGATTCAGACGCATTTAAAAATAAACCAAATATAAACTGATGAAAATTCATTGACTGATTATTCAAGTTATTGATCTCGTTTGTTTTAAAAGTGTATTACGAGGTTAGAAATGTTTTCTTTTTCTTTGTTTCAAATAACGAGTAACCATTACTTCGGTATATCATTCAAAACTTATTTTATTTCTTCTACTTTATAAAAATTGAAAATGTTACTTAGTGCGATTAAATTATTACGTCTAATTTTACCAATATTTCTATTTATTGTAGAACAAAATAAGTATACTAAAGTGCGCATAAAAACTGCATGGTACTACGAAGGTTGCTTAAATTTGTCATACTGCCGATAAGGAGGTGTTACTAAAAATTTTATCATTATTGATTTCTCTAGAACAACTTTTACCTTTTTTGTTGTTTATTGCTGTTTATTAAAATTGACAGCCTGAAATCCTTTTAGAAACAAATATCAAAGAATACATGATTCATAAAGTTGAAATTATAATAGAATAAATACAAATTTACTCGATTGACAGTGACAGAATTTAGTTTGAGAATTTAACAGTGTTTTCAGTTGACGATTGAGATGTGGTAAAATTACATGGTTTAACGATTATAGTTGTCGTTTTCTCTCATTGTCATACGCAGTTAGTTGACATTTTTGTTATTTCGTTTAATTAAATGCAGACACTGTGTATTTGCTGTTACGATTAAAACTTAAGAATAAATTCATTTAATAATTTATTGAAGAATCATTCGTCAAAAGCATTGTTATAATAAAACAAAATCTGTAAATAAAATTGAGAACGTTTTCTTCATAAAAAATGAATGTACAAATATTTTTTCTTCCGTTTTTCAGATTTACAATTACTAATGTTTGTTTGAAAAAGTTATGAAGCAAACAAATATTTACGATATAAAATAAATTGTGCATAAAAGCATTATCTTGGTTTGGCGAATAAATGTAATGAAGATGTTAATATATAACAAGATCAAAACACGACCTTGTCTAGCAAACCGCTGTAGTGAGGAATACTTCGCTATTGAGAGATGACAAAATGGTTGATAAAGAAAAAACAATTATCATTCTGAGCATTTTATCATGAACTACCTCAGGATTTCTTTGATATTTACTTTTTGCGAGTGTTGACGACACTTGTACAATAAACGACTGTGTTATTTCATTCGAAGATGTTTGTTTTTTTATCAACAATACTTGCCAGTGATCAATTGCGTTATTACAAAGACAGGAGCTGTCAAGAAGAAGGTTCACAGCCACGATAAAGGTATGACAACGGAGGACTGACAGTAAACGTGTTGAGTGTTAATTTATAACGTTGGTTAAATGTTTGGCATTATTGCTTAACTTTATACCTGTAGCAACTAACTTTAGGCAGCAAACTGGTAGTAGTGATAGTTAAGTCATTTGTGCGTCAATAATCAACACGTGCTTTTTGACAGTGGTCTCAACTGTCATAGTAGCATGCACAACTAATGCATGAAGTGGTATTTTTACGTAAAAAGAAATAAGTAAAATGAATTTCTATTATTAGTGGAATGAAGTATAAAAATTACTTTAATTTTTTGCCAGTGATCAAGTGCGTCATTACAAAGGCAGGAGCTGTCAAGATAAAGGTTCATAGCCACTGCGAAGGTATGACAACGAATGTGTTCAGTGTTAATTTTTAATTATGAGTGTTAAAGTGTACTGCTTCTTTTTGACAGTTGCTTCAACTGTCATAATATCACAGTACAACTAATGCATGAAGTGGTATTTTTTCGTAGCAAGAAATTATTAAAATGAATTTCTATTATTAGTGGAATGAAGTATAAAAATTACTTGAAATAATTAAAGATAATTGGCCTAACAGACTAAGATTTAATTAGTATTTTTTGTATCGCCTATTTCTTGTGGAATCTTTGTGAAACTGAATATTTAATAAATTCTAGTTTCATCAAAGACGAATGTATTATATAATGTAATTAAATATATAAAAGTATAATTAAAAATAAACGATTATTTTTAATAAATCGACAATCTTATTTCTGTTTGAATTTACCATTTTTGGTTCTATTTATACGTTTCTCTAATGATACATTAAATAGTTTTTTAATATGAAAGTTCATCACACTTGAAATGGAAAATATTAAATTTATTTATGCGAAGTATTGATTATTTGTGTTTTTATCATTCTATTGGTAGTCATTTCTTGATTTTGTAATGAAAACTATAGACGACACATGTATAATAAGCGACAATGTTATTTCAATCAGATGTGTTTGTTTTTATGTCAACAATAGTTGCCAGTGATCAATTGCGTCATTACAAAGACTGGAGCTGTCAAGATGAAGGTTCACAGCCACAGTGTCAATAAT
Source organism: Trichopria drosophilae (assembly GCA_030407085.1). Taxonomy (NCBI): domain Eukaryota; kingdom Metazoa; phylum Arthropoda; class Insecta; order Hymenoptera; family Diapriidae; genus Trichopria; species Trichopria drosophilae. The sequence goes on along the minus strand of CM059582.1, from coordinate 162,677,745 downwards.
CACCACATCCTTTTTGACAGGTTACCTTAACTGCCATAATGACACGTACAGTAGGACCTCTCTTATTCTAATTAGTAAAGTTTTTCAAGATGGTGCTGACCTCTCTTATTCTAATTTTCCCCTTACCCCCACTTACTTTGCTTGCGAGCTTGTGATTCGTGGACAATATTTTTCGTTAACTTTTCGTGTGATAGTGGGAGAAGACTTGTGGGAGAACGATTAGAATAAGAGAGGCTGGACAATTAGAATAAGAGAGGTTCGAATAAGAGAGGTCCTACTGTACAACTAATGCATGAAGTGGTATTTTTACGTAAAAAGAAACAAATCAAATGAATTTCTATTATTAGTGGAATGAAGTATAAAAATGACTTGAAATAATTAAACAAAGTTCGCATAACAAACTAAGATTTAATGAGTATTTTTTGTATTGCCTATTTCTAGCGTGGAAATTGAACATTAAAAAAATTCTAGTTTCATTAATGAATGTATTAAAAATACAAAAAGTTTAATTTAATAAACGATTATTTGTAATAAATTGACGAACTTATTTTTCTGCTTGAATTTACCATTTCTGGTTCCATTAATAAGTTTCGCCAATGATACATTATACTTTTTTTTATAAGAAAGTTTTGCAAAATTGAAAGTATTCGATTATTTGCGTTTTTATCATTCTATTGGCAGTCATTTCTTGATTTTGTAATAGAAATATAGCAAAAATATGTATAATAAATGACTGTGTTACTTCAATCAGATGTGTTTATTTTTATGTCAACAATAGTTGTCAGTGATCAATTTCCGTCATTATAAAGACAGGAGCTGTCAAGATAAAGGTTCACAGCCACAACGAAGGTATGACAACGAATGTGTTGAGTGTTAATTTTTTAGTGTTAAAATGTAGTTTCTACCTGTAGCAACTAAGTCTAGGCAGCAAACTTGAATTAGTAGTGATAGATAAGTTATTTGTGCATCAATAATCACCACATGCTTTTTGACAGTTGCTTCAACTGTCATAATATCACAGTACAACTAATACATGAAGTGGTATTTTTTTGTAAAAAGAAATGATTAAAATGAATTTCTATTATTAGTGGAATGAAGTATAAAAATTACTTTGAAATAATTAAACATAGTTTCCATAACAAATTAAGATTTAATTAGTATTTTTTGTATTGCCTATTTCTAGAAGAATCTTTGTGAAACTGACATTAAAAAAAGTTTCGTCATCGACGAATGTATTAAAAATACAAAAAGTATAATTTAATAAACGATTATTTTTAATAAATCGACAATCTTATTTTTGCTTGAATGTACCATTCCTGGTTCCATTAGTAACTTTCGCTACTGATACATTAAATACTTTTTCAGCAAAATTGAAATGGAAAATTTTAAATTTATTAAATATTCGATTATTTATGTTTTTATCATTCTATTATTCTCTTGGCAGTCATTTTGTTGATTTTGTAATGAAAACTAGAGACACATGTATAATAAACGACTGTGTTACTTCAATCAGATGTGTTTGTTTTTATGTCAACAATAGTTGTCAGTGATGAATTGCGTCATTGGAAAGACAGGAGCTGTCAAAAAAGAAGAAAGTTACCTCATGATGAACAGGACAACGCCGCAGAAGCATATCAGGACCGCTAGTACGGAAAAAATGTTAGATAATTCCGCCACGGAGACCAGCATCGCCGTCATGATTAATCCGTCAACGACGATCGTTCCTCGTGCACTTCATCCACTGCTTTAGACGCGGCAGACGTCGCACCGGCGAGGAGTCCTTCATCGGTCTTGGACACTCCGAAATTCCTCGTCCCTTTTTTCTTGCCGCCAAGAATAAACAAAAACAAAGAAATCTAACTGGAAGCGGTTTTGGACGATCTAACCTAACAAAATGTTCGCGAGATCCGAATAATACAGCAGAGGCGCTTATCTCTCGTCAATCTTCGATCGGACGACGTCGCCCGACTTCACTCGACGCGCATTTCGCGAAGGCGAGACCCTGCCGTGATCGCCCTTCCCGACGAATGACAGATCGCCGCCCTCGACATTTCCCTACCCGAGGGTCGACGTCGGCGGATGCTCCGCTGGACCCTTCTTTATTGTCGTCGTCGTCGACGTCCGGCGGGTGCGAACGGTTCATTCGACAACATTGTCGACGACCTGTCTTTTGTTTTTTTTTTAAATTTCGAACGTCGAATTCGAAGCACCTTTTGATTTTTCAAAGTGACGTATTTTTACTTTTCGAAATTACGCGAGGCGCGTGGGCGAGAAAGAGAACGACGCGCACGAGCCACAGGTAAGTTTAGTGCACATTCGACGTGCGATTCAACACTGACGTGGGGAAATCGGTGGGGCGAACTTATGGACGAGATATATAAAGTACGAGATTTTTTGCCGCAACCGAGCCATGCGCACTCGATACGCGCGAGCGACAGATAGCACAAGAGAGAGGGAGATAGCGGCTCGACTCTGCCAACAACAAGACGCGGAATCTGCAGCCCATACTACATTCTCATTGGTCGGGGGAACGGAACTCCACCAATCCCGTTGCAGGGGTAACGGAATGCTCGAGTTTGAATCTGCAGTCTTAACCCTTTGTGTCAAATATGGATGGGGCATTCCACGGCAAATCGGCAACTTTTTTTCATGACGTTTTTTAATTTTAGTTTGTATATTGTTAGTACAGGCAAAAGAAGTATTCTTGACCATATGAAACATTTTAAAATCGACTGAAGTAAGAGTTGTGAGAATATTTAGGAACCCAGTAAACGAAAAGAGATTAAGGGCTTTTATCTTTTATTCTTTTATTGAACATTCGGAATTGGCAATTTTCCAATTCCTTTATAGGAATTCACGCGTGAGACATGTGAATTCCGTTGAATTCTGATACGCAACTTTTTTTCCGCGCATTTCCATTGAATTCCCTAACCTAACCTAAAATAATATGGATTCATTGGAACTGTCAGGAATTAAAATTATAATTTTTTATTCCGCGCAATTCCGTTCAATTCCCTAACATAACCTATAATGTTTACATCAATATTCTCGGGGATTCCTTGGAATTCGTGGAAATTGCAAATTTAACTTTTCTATTCCAGTGAATTCCATCCAATACCTTCAATAAAGGGATTCAACGGAATTCAAAATTTCAATCCCTTTCCGTTTGCTGGGAAAAATAAAAAAATCTCTTTCAATCGTCTGATAATAAATTAATTTTTCTAAATATATAGACTTATGTTTATTAATTAAGGTTAAGGTTCAAAAAGTGCACCAAATCCGGTGACAAACGAGGACCAAAAAATTAATGAATGGAACCGAAAACAGAGAATAATCTCTGCTGAAAATGTCCAAATAAACGTTTCTTGATTTATTTATGAAAATGTAATTTTATGTTCTGGTTTAATTTATTTAACCCTTTCCGGCACATATTTTTCTGATGAACCATTTTTCATGAAACTGGGTGGGTTTTTTGGGGTCGACAATTATGAATTTGAACTCAGGTTTTGAAAATTCAAAATGGTGGGTTCAATATGGCCGACAAAAAATATAATCTCAATCAGGTCATTTTTTACATTTTTGATCGGCCATATTGTATCCGCCATATTCAATCTTCAAAACCAGAATTCAGATTCCTAATCAGCAACCCCAAAAAAACCCTACTTCGCATCTTAATCTCGATCAGGTCATTTTTTACATTTTTGATCGGCCATATTGAATCCGCCATTTTAGATTTTCAAAATCTGAGTACCAATTCATAAACAGCAACCTCAGAAAATCACGAATTCGCAGTTTCTTCTCGATCCAATGGAACATTTGCCAGCGACTGCATTTTTTTTATAAAAATAATGATTTTTAGTTATTTATTTGTTTATAAATCATAGTGTTAAATAAATATTGACTTAAATGCAATGGTAGGCACTTATTCAACTCCTACTTACATTGATTTAAAAAAAAACGTGCGCAAATGCATTATTTCATCTTTAAAAACTCAAATTTTCATCCGAGTTCCGGTGGCTAATATATTAGCCATTTATATAGCCATTATAATTTTCGTAGTTTTTTTTATAACCTTTCTCGTGAAAATATCCGCTATCATGTATTGGGGTGCTGATCGAAAAACCGACAAATCAAAAAGCCGACAGGTCAAAAAATTAATACTTCAAAAAATGACTGTCCGCTTGTCGATGTGTATATTTTTTAAGTATTGGGGTTTTAACTGTCGGTTTTTCAATTGGCTTTTTGATTTGTCGGTTTTTGGACCCATGTATTGTTGCAAGATGAGGTTAAAAATCGTTTCGGAGTTTTTAATTTAGATTTTTCGAAGGAAGGACCCTTTTTAAAATTTTGAAAAAATTCATAAAAAAAGGTTTAATATGTACCCTTTATGGCAGTATATTTGAAATTTTGGTTATGTATCGGTTTAGAATAAAAACATCGACCTGAAAAGTTGTAATTAAATAGAAGTCCCATGAGTAACGTATAAACTGCATAATACAGGGGACTTATTTTATTCGAATTTAACCTGGATTATGTCGATCAATTTTGGTCGAAATAAAACATTTTTTTTTCATTTTAAAGTTAATTCAATGTTCTATAAGTTGCATTTTTTAATTTGTAAAATTTTTCAAAATCATAACATTTTGCTGATTACGAATCTGATCTCAGAATTTTGAAATTCGAAATGCCGGATCCAATATGACACACACAAATGTTTATATTGACTTAAATAGAACTCTGACTCATTTACATTCTATTGCACTGTCTATAACGTGCTACTTCAATGCCGTAAAATATTATAAAAAGATGTACACAAAATTTAAAAGAATCTTGTCGACTATTTTCAAGGTTGTTCTTTAACCCTTTGCGTCCCAGTGAGACAGACGTTGCGGTCGTTCTACTAACATTTACATACATTTTACTGTTTTTCTCTTTTTTTTATAAAATCTTGTTCTGTTACTTATATAGGCCCTAATAATCAGAACAAAAATGTTACTCCTTTATTGCTATCATATAGTTGTCATTAACAAAAAAAGTTAAAAAATTCGTTTTTTTCAAATAAATGCAGTTTCGAAAAAACCGTCGTATATTTTTTTATAGTGGATTTTGGGTCGCTGATTCCGAGTATGTGATAAGAATTTTCAAATTCAAAACGACGAATTCAACGCGATGAACCAAAATTGAATAACTGATTAAATTAGGACTCAATTTGGTAACAGAGGTTTTTTCAGGTTGCTGACTACAAATTTGTATTTGGTTAACCTATTTCGTCCCGAAATGTCCATTTTGATCATCAACTTTCAGCAACCTATTATTGTCTATTTTCACCCTCCCAAAAATATAGGACAGACATAGATAATCTGTTATTTTCGAAGTCGCTCTATTGATCTATGCTATTTAAAAAAAGAAAAAGAAAGATCCAACCCCTAATTTTCTTCAATTATAGAAAAAAAAGGGTATTTTACGGATATTTTGTTTTTAATGTGCAATGTCCAATGTGAAATACACTAAAATAAAAACAGGCCGGTCGAGATGCAACATAAAAATATATACCATGTGTTTTTTTTTTATTTCTTTCATGTAAGGTTAAAATTAAGGTTAGTATTAAATTTGAAAAATTATAATACTTACGCGACTCGCATCGAAAATCTTTATTTTTTTAGTGACGCACCATTTGTACAATTTGAAAATCCCCAAAATCGATCGCCATTTTTTTTAATATTTTTAAGTGTATGTCACTATTTTCATATGGATAAGGGCCACTGTCGCGAAATAATAAGTTAGACAACAAGAAAAAAAGAAGAAAATTATTATGTTATTTTGTATTATTTATTCCTTTATATTGATAGCACCCTTTAACCCTTTGCGACATAGTGACACTCTAGAGTGACACCTTTTTCACTCCACTTATTCTCAATTTTCGAATAGTAGTTGGTATGTTTTAACTCTAATTTTGTTGTGCCATAAAGTGTATGTAATATGTAATAAATAATAAAGTGTAAAAAACGCGTTTTCTTACAATAATTTTATAATTAATGTTACCTTATCATTGAATGTTTTATCTTTGCTTGTCTGAATGCTGATACTTTTCGCAGAGATTTCCTGATTAATATGATTCTTGCGATTATTTCTTTAACTGACCAAGTCAATAACTTTTTTATTATTTATGATATAATGCATGTTTAGGGAAAGCGAAATGTCAAGAATTCCAGAAACGCGTACAATTTGCGTGTTATGTGAATTGATTAAATGTGCCAATTGTAGTCTTGGGTCTATTTATGGATTTCCTCTTAACTTTGTCTTTAAAACATATTATATGTCGAAATTTATCTGTAAACATATGTGATAAATATGTTTGCACTATTTAACAATATAAATTGTGTAAATTATTAAGTTACGAAGCAAAAAAATGAAGAGTTAACTTGATTCTTATTTAAATCGTTAAATACATAGGTTATATTATCTTCAGCACCAATTGATTATTTATGTATACTTTGAATACATATTTCATCCAAAATAGCGTTTCCCATTGTAGTTAGTGATTTATCGTGTATTATCGAAGCAACTCATTCATTACAAGCATTAATGTTACTTTTAGTAAATTATTATTTGTATAAAAACGATTATCTTGAAAACATTTATTTTGAAGGGGATCATTCGTAAAAAAAGATTTGAAAATGCGTTTTTCTTTTCTAATCCTCTACCCAGACAGCAAAATAAAAAAGAGTTCAGAATGATTTCGAAATGTGCTCTAAAAGAAGTCAGATGTCCCACATTCTGAAGGTTTCCTGAAGATTATGTCATTGAACTCATGTTCCGAAAACCCTCAGAAAGTGGGACATCTGAATTTTTTTAGAGCACATTTCGATATCATTCTGAACTCTTTTTTTATTTTGCTGTCTACGTAATTTGGCAAACCCAACAATTTTGTAAACAAAAGTAATATACGCAGGGTGTTATAAACTGAGTAATAATATTTCAGATATAGATTCTGCGTGATACTTTTAACAATAAAGTTTAATATCAAAATTAGATCTGAGGCATAGTATTTGAGTGGCGACACATTGAATATTAAAAGAAAATAGTATATTATGCTTCAAGGAAGGAAAGTGCGCGATTCCTGAGCGGAAGGTTTGCAAGCCGAGTTATTGCCAAAAAACGATTTTTTTTTTACTTCAATAGCTCGTTACTCAAATTCTGAACCTCAGATCCAATTTTGGTACAGGACTTTTTTGTTCAAAATATCACGAAGAAATACCTCCTGCAATGTTATTACCCAGTTCTGGGACACTCTATATATTTATTTTATGTTTGGATTGCATCTATACTAATTATTAGAATTTAGTAAACCCATTCATTGATTTCAATATACTACATGTTGATTGCAATTTTGTGGCTTGTAACGAAACGTGACTAATCTTTTTTTGTATGGAGGTGCTATTTTTGCAATGATTGTACGAAATGCATATTTCCTCAAATGTGCCACAATAATATTGTGTGCTCAGTCAGTAAGATGGACATTTACTCTTTCATTTAAGTTTCGTATACATTATATATAAATGTTGTTTTTAGGCTGTTCGCACGCTCAAAATGAATGCGAATGTGTACCCTAGTACTCGTAAGAGACGAGTGATTTCTTACTTTGAATATATTATTCTGTGAAGGATTAATGTACACAGTCATTGACAGACCCACCTACGGAAGATGTTTTATCCGGCAATCAGGAGTACACAATTCATGACGTGTCTTTATTTCATCACTTCTTTAAACTGGAGTGACAATCACAGCACAATTCGGAAAGGATTGCTTTTATATTTACCGTAACCTTTTATTGATACTTTCTCCTTAAACCCTGTATATACATCAAGAGAAATTTGGCCATTGCAGTTCTTGTGAACTTGTCAAATTAATATTTTTACACAGTGCTTTTAGCAAGTTTAATCTCAGGTAAATGAAATTTTGCAATTACACCTTTTTTTATTTTCAAAATATAGCATTTTAGTATGGATAAACAATATTTACTTGAAAATGATTTAATGGAAGGTAGAAGCTGCCCAGTCGACTACTTCATTTGCCAACCTAAAACATTAAAATTAAATAGAAACTGCACAGGTCGAATTAGCCAGATTTGACCCAAAGAGAAACAGGGTCCAGCTGGGATCCAGCCTGATTAAACCGATTAAAGAATTGACGTGTTTTGAAAGCGGGTTTTGATCGGGTTCTGATCATAAAATACAACTATTGTAACCCAACTAGTTTCCGGTCAGAGCCAGGTTTAAAATTATTCTCGGGTAGACCAATCCATAATGTTCTGCGAGAAGTATTGATAGATGCAATACTTTTAACGTATTAAAATCAATGAAAAGTCTAACACATAAATAATTTAGTGGAAATTATTTTGGATCGGAATAATTCACACAAAACTTCAATGTCGTATAAGATGATAAAGTAATTAATAAACTAAATTATTTGGGAAAGTAAAATATATTGTCTAAATTTTTATTAGTTTAAAACTACTAAAGAAGTAATGAGAAGTTGGACGCTAATAAAATGAATAATGGTTATTACTAATAAAGCGTAAAAACTACTAATTCGTGATCAAATTTAACTGGCTTAGTTTAGTAATAAGTTATTAAAAAATACAGTGACTGCAGTTTACTAATAGTTTGTTACTCTTCATTAGTTAAAATCATGACTAATCAAATCAATCAACGACTTTTCACGTCTTCATTAGTAGTTTTTAACTACGAATTTTCGTATTTGGAGAGCAGCGTACGTATCTTTGATAGTATACTTATAGTGTTTTCCCGGAGTAGTAGAAAATTGTAGGTGGCGCTAGTACAATATGTAAAATCGACTATTATCATTTATACTGAATTCACAAATATAAACTATAAAGTCCTTAAAACAGTATTAAATGAGATGAAAGCCTAGATAACGGAATCAGTAGAATATTCAGAATGGCGTTGTGGTTCACTTTCGTTGTGGTTTATGTACAATTTGCAATCAATAGTTTTGTTCATAACTTTTGAACATACTAACACCAACAATTTGCTACCGGTCAATTACTTTTTTTTTCATTTCGATAAACTAGAATGTTGAGTTCATTAATTATATCACAAATTAGTAATTATTGTTGTAAATTCTCTACTTACTCTCGTGTATGTTTAATACTTTTGAAAAGAGATTATTTGAGTTAAGGTACAGCATTTAGGTCGTTAACCTTTGACCGTGGAATATGAATAAAGCGTGTCTAGTAATAGCCAAACTCGAAACAATAATGTCCATAGTCAAATATTTACGAAGTCGTTATCCGTTATGTAATTGACATGCAAATTCATGCGAATGTATGTGTCTATTGTGTATTTTGACAATACATTCTGGGAAAATTAGAAAGAATTAGAAAACTTCCAATTTGTTTCGTGTATATAGTATCAGTGTTTTATACTTTCAAAGTAATGACCATATTACCAACGATATTTAAATGCCTCAATCAGCATTACATTTATATCATTATTAGCGAGCTTTTTCTATTTGGCAAGAAAATCATTGTCAAAAACTGTTACGTTGCAAACAAATGAAGGAGTCAAGTTTTTTAGGGTTCATATGCAGCACGAAACCCAAGTGTTTTTTCCTGGAAAACTTGACGACGGAATCTCCATTAGAATATTAATTCTGTAGCTCGAGTGGTATTCCGGATATTATTTTTCACATCCAAATTTTGACCAAGAGAATTGAAGCTGTTAAACTTGAGGGATTAACTGAATACATATGCGACATGTCAAATTATTTATGGAATTGTCAAAATTCTCACTGAAATGTCGTTTAGGCTATTAAAATACCATCGAATTCCACTGACATTCGATTGGCTGAAGTTTGGATGTGAAAAATAATCGAAAGAATTATGAAAAATTAAATGATTCGTCAAATAAAGAAAGTTGTCGGAGCAGAGAATTACGAATATGATTTAAAACTTTAGAAATCAGTTAATATGGATTAAAAACAGATGAAGTCATCTCTACGTGCAAATTTAAAATTAATTGCACGTCACATAATTAAAGTAAACGGTATTTCTTATTTATCTGCTTGACTGCAACTGATATCATGGCCCTGTTCGTGTGAATTTATTTTCGTAGTCGTTCAGTTGATCACGTACAGTAACATTTGTTAGTAAATCTTCATTATCGATGTAATACTATTTGCAAATAATTAATTGTTAATTTAAAAGTTGACATGTTATCAAGGTAATCTTCGAATCGATTGAAATAATCACAAAGTAAAATTATATATAACATAAAAAATGTATGGTTGATTTAGTCATTTACAATTCATAAAATATTAATGAATATAGTATCTTTACGAATCTACATATGTAAAACTTGGGTCGATTAAAATAAACTATATTGAATTTCTTAATTATCTCTATAACATTTGTTGTGACTGATAAATTTAAGTTCTCAGTTATTCTTGGGAATTAATTTTGCAGTCGTTCAATTGATCACGTAGAATGATATCCTTTATCTGCAAAGTATCATAAAAAATTACACGTGTCTCTAACTTGCACAAAAAACTATTTGTTAGTATTGCAAAAGACTCATTCGATCAATTAGTAGAACCGGCCTGATTTGAAAAATGTAATATTGTAAACAACAAATTAAGTTTCTCTACATCCTATGGCATCCTCTAAACATTGCTATAGAAAAGTGTATACGGGCTACATATGTGCTAAAAGAAAGTTTACATAACTTGATTGCAAACGTCTTTTACTGTAATTTCGGAACTTCATAATAATTTGAATAGTTGTACTATTAGTATTTTTAAAATGACGCTAATCTTAGCCTTGCATTTTTTTATTATGAGAAGTCTGTGATGGTGCGTATCTCCAGAAAAGATGATTATTAGCCTCTTGAAAATCAGGTCCACATTCGTAAGCTGTTTTTTTAATTAAAGATGAAGCGAAGTTGTAATGATGGCCTCCCAACCGATTGACGATGACAATTTATTTTCTCGTGTGAGTATTGTTCCCATTGGATACTTCGCAGTTGCACTTTTTTCGTTTCAGTGTTCGTAATTTTATGTTCAACGGAAATATATATCCATTTACAAATTTGTTCGAGGATTGTGTACTCTTCAGAAGTTGATATTGCGGCGAATTTAGTCATTTTATCGGCTATTTAGTTTTGGGGATTTTCAATCGTATAATACTCCTATCTATGAGTTTGTAGATATTATTTTTGGCTTTGACTGGATCAACGATTGGTTTGAGGTACCCGCACTTTGAGAATCTGAAATGATGACACGTTTTACGTAGCTGCGGTCTTTAGTGTTATCCAGTAGCAAATTAATGGTCATTGCTTCCGCTGTAAAAGTGGAAGCAAATATACATATACGTCTGATGTATACGAAGCAGACATCGTCCTTTATTCAGGCAAAGCCAAACGAAGGGGTACTGTCTACTTTACTATAGTAAATACAAACGGTATACCGTCAACGAAATACTTTCCTAGAAACTTGTAAAACTTGGAATTGATATTTTCTTACCGAGATAAATGTTTGGCCAATGGAAAATTGTCTTATAATTCGCAGTCTCGCGCATTCGCATCTCGTTGTAGTGACTGGTGTTGGGTGTCTTGGAGGTAACTGTTGACACTATATTTATGAAAATCATAACAATTCTTTTTTTTACTTTTTTGTATTTATTACACAATTGACCAATGTTCTTTATGAAGAATTCCTTTTGATGGATAAAGCTAAATCGCTCTTTAATTGAGGTTAGTTTGGTTTCAGCCAGAATAACGTCTTGAAGTTTTTCGTTGGAGCTAGTTGATTACATTTTCGCTAGAAGATATATAATCTGTAATCAATTGTAGACCGTATATAACTTTTATTCAAAATCGCTACACTTTCAGGAGCTTTTTGACATTTAACATCCTCAACGTGTTGTTTGAATGTGAATTTAACATCACATTGAATTCCCAAAAATTAGGCGCAACTACGGAACATCTCTTTTGACCACTGAGGGCAATGAAGTTATTAGCAGGGGCTACTTTTTTGTAGTGTCCTTTAGACTTAAAACTAGTCCTAAATTCTAGAGCTTGGTACGGATTCTGAATTAATCTTAAAAATAATTGTCAAGTCCAAACCTCAGATCATAATATTATGAATTATTTAAGTGTAACGTTCATTATCTATTTTTAGACCAACCGTCTCATTAATATTTTGGGTTTTCATATTTTTCTTTACTCCGTAAATTCTGTACATTTTTATGCATTCTATAGGTCTACTTTTTTCACGGAAAGAAGTAAAAGAGAGGAAATTGAATTTACATTGACAGGTACATGAGTGACAAGCCGCGAACAAAATTATACAAAAGTTTAATGTCAGCTCTTCATATATATTGCCATATGAATTTACTGAATCGTTCATTTTTAATTAACTAAATCATAAATTGCTGATATAGCGATAAAAGAAAATATGGATTATTTGCGGCGATATCGGATATTTATACGCTTCAGTAAATAGAGCATCGGAGATAGCTTCAAGTCATCTGATAATTATGTATGTTTCGTAGGGGTTGAATGTAACGTGTTTATTTCAAGAAAGGGTGTCATAGAATACTAAACAGATTTACTCACTTCATTGACTTAACTACTACTTACCAACAGTAATCGAGCTCAACAATCTTGCGAAAACTGACAATAATTATATTTGGTATTACTCAGGCTTATTAATTAAATTACGTCTCATACTGTCAACATTAAATGGCTGATACGTTTTCCAATTATTATTTACTGTTAATAGTTGAAATATAACTGACAAGTATTTGGCAACTCCTTTTCCTCTTTTAAAATCGAATCAATAATTGATTCATTTTGAAGAAGGGGTTTTACGTTTACGTAAAGATCTGAACACTTTATATTCGTCCTACCCCCTTAATTCATCTGTTATCTGACTCATTAAATTTTCAGCCACTAATAATGTAACGATGGATGTGCGTTATTATGACAAGAGACTAGAGTAAGTTAACAAGTTCATTAACACTTATAGTGGGTTACAAAACGATTAATTATAATCAAAAAGTTAATTTCAAAAGGAGTTATTACTAATGGGTCCAATTTATCAGCAGACCATTATCGCGGTTTAAACGTATTAATTGCGTTATTACTCTTATGTGTATTACGATTTCTTACAAGGAAAATAATAAACACAATAAGGGTGAACCCAAAAATCGAATGAAACTTATTGTATGTGAGAAAATGTTGATAGCAAAAATTTATTTAAGTAATATCAATCCGAATTAAGTTATATTTTAAGTTATATGAGAACCCTAATAGAATTATCTTAGAAAGTTTGGGAGACAATATGCAATTTATTCCTTGCATTAATTATAAGAATGAAAATATGTTTTCAAGTCGCATTGCAATAGGGATTAAATTGTTTCCTTTATTCTACAACTTCTTTTAAGTTATTTGAGTACTCCATTTAAAGAATTATTGAAGCCATATAGTTAATATTTGTGATACTTTAAGCTATGATCAATATTTCTCTTGTTTTCACTGTAGAGATGGGTAAAATACCGATTTTCAACGATGATTTAGCTAAATAACTAGGCACACGTCAAAAAACCGAAATTCAAAAATCCGAAACATTGAAAAATCGACATTTAAAAAGCGAACACTGTTATCTTCATGAATATTACACGTTTATGACTCATTGCCTTTTTGTCAGTCATCGGATTTTTGAAATTCGTTTTTTATATAAATATCGTACACTTGTCTACGTTTTGACCTCTTGTTGGTCTTCTTCAGGACCAATTGCAACAAGACCTATTGTTACTTGAAAATTATAAACAAAATTAGTTAAAGACATCCAAAATCACCAATGATCGAAGTGGAAGAAAGTTGATTTTTATTATAATATTGATCTAATTTTATAAACAAATAGCTGTAATATTTCAATGACGTATCCCAACGCAGAATATGTGCAACGAAAGCCTTATAAAATGAACGAAACTGAACAAAAGATCAGAACGATATTTTCTCTATCTGTCACAATTTTTGAGACGATGGCTTGGCAATTATCAAATTTTTGCAATATTCTCCAAAATGAGCTTTATTGTTTCTTGCTGAATTTTTTGTAAGGTTTATGCAATTTCTGGTGTACTTATTTGAGCATAAGCGAATTTTGTTCGTTTGCGATCTGTGGCATAATTGGGCAACATACAAAAGCTAAAATCTTTTTTTGGGTTTGGATACCATGTTAGATTGTAAAAAGGAGATAGTAGATAATTGGTAACATCAATTTCTTGACATCAATTTCTGTCAGTATGTTTGCTGAATACTTATACTCATTATAATATTTATATGCAATATTCGATTTCGCGATCTGTTTTTAGACTTTAAAATCGGATTTTACAAAATCTGTTACGCAGAGAAAAATATGTATATGTTAAGAAGGGGACAATCGTCATCCTAATATTAACCGTTAATATAATAAATATATGGTCACTATCTGATATATTAGTGGGGTAGATACTTCCATGATATAAACATGTTCTAATCATCAATGTAGTATATCATCAAGGTCCTGAAGAACACAAGAGGTCGTAACGCAGACAAATAGCTTGTATTTAATAAAAATCGGATTTTTATTTTGCCATTCTTCCGAAATAAATGCCTGAAAGAACAAACAAAGTTGAATTGAAGATATTTTCATTGTTGTCAAAAAAACATTGAATTTATTAAAAAATAATTTCACAGAAAGTAAACAGTGCGATTTAAAAACACAATCAAAAACTTTAATTTTATTAAATGATTCAAGGAATTATTAGTATATACTTTACTGATGTTTTAAGTCGATTAGGTTAATATACTTAGCTCCGATGTATTTATAGGTCGTTCTTACAATTTAGTGTCTGAGTTACATTCAGTATCCATATTTATATAATAAATAAATAATTTTTCTGAATATAGAAGTAAAAATAAACTACTAAATTTCTTTACTATATATATTTAGACAGGGTATTTACCCTTAAATCCTCATTTAGCTACCGACTAAATTGTCGGGAGTAAAGCCCAAGCAACTCTTTTCTAACAATTTTAATTGCCATTCTTTTAAATATGATTTTTTATTTAAGAGTTATTGGGTTTTGGATCGTAAATTTTATGACAAATTGCGGAAAAATCTTTGCTCCTATCCGGATGTTCTGCAAAATATAGTTGTAATAAATAGTTTTATGAAAAAAAAACGAGAAGTAATATTTTCCTTCATGCCTTAAAACAATGCCGACGTGTCCGCATATTCAAATGTCTCTTCCGGTTTTATAATTACAGACTTTTTGCTAAGTATGCTAATTTCTGTGACTCGTCCGCGAACGAGCATCAAATTATCGTAGAATGCAGTTTTAACGTTGCATTATTAATGGAATTACAAATGAACATTTTTTTTTTCAATTTATGAAGACATGAAATGAGTTTGAACGTCTTAAAATAAGTAATATGTCAAACCTTTCTTATGATTACCAACGTTTAAGAAGTGTTTATACAATGAATCCACACGAGCATGAGACATTTTTTATAATAACATAGAATTCATACTCTTTGTTGACATTTTCGTTAAAAGATTTTAGCCTATTTAGGAATAATTTATAAGTATATTTAAAAAATAGCAGTTATTGAAGAGGCATAATTTTATAGAGAACATGAAGTTTCTGAAATTGATATGTACCTCAATTTCCAGACATTTTTTTCTATTTTATTAGGAGGGAATTTAATTTTATAATATCGACCGTTAAATTTGCTTTGTTTTTAGAATTAGACTGGTATATTGGAGAGAATTTGTATAAAAGTAAGGGAAAGACAAGAAAGTATATATAAGGTGGAGGATAACGGATAAAATTGTGAGGGTGAAAATTGAGTATACCACTATTTCTTTAAAATATGTCTTTGGCACTTCAAATCTGACGTTGACGGCGTTATTGTCTTTTTTTATGTAGTAGCTTTCGAGGTGACTTAATTTGCTCCGTTTTTTTCTTTTGCATGGATTTTTGTATTTGCATAATCGAAATCTTGTCCAGTTTCTAGTCTATGATGGGTTAGACCTGAAAATTTTTCACTTTTTTTCTGCAAAAATGTTTATTTTGTGTTCGTTTGGTCGTATTTTCGTCGCACTTCGTTTTTTTTCTAGAGGTAATTTATCTTTTCCAGGTTTAATTTGTGCATTTTTTCACAGTCCAAAAAATGCTGTCAAAGAGTCAATTCTGATAGGAGAGTTTTCCTGCAGAATCCAAATATGTATGCCAGAATATTGAAGAGACCCTACTTTTTGCCCAAATTGAAGGTAGAAGAGGTAAAAAATCGTATTTTTAGGACATTTTTACATCTATAATATAGAATGCGACGCAAAAAATTAAAAAAGGCAAAATGGAGGATATAATATGTCCGGCGAATTTTTAGAAATTCGAATCACTTCAATCTCGTTATTATTCTGGCAACTTTACTTTGTTTTTTACCAAATTGAAGGTCAAATGTGTAAAAAATAGTATTTTTGGACATTTTTTCCTGTTATTTTCTGGAAAAGTAGTCAAGACGATAACGAGTTTGAACATATCGGGTCGTCCATTTTTCCTTTTTTTATTTTTTGTGTAGCGTTCTGCAGTGTAGATATGAAAAATGTCCTAAAACAAGATTTGGTACCTCTTTGACCTAGAATTTCGGCAAAAAGTAGATCCAATTCAATATTTCGGCATACACATTTGGATTCTTCGGGAAAAATCATATAAAAATTGATTTTTACCGTTGGGACAGCAGTATTTTTTTGGGGTCTGAATTTCTACTAAAAAATACCTAAAATCGAATTGTTGACTTTTTTAACCTTCAATATCTAAAAACTAGAGCCATTTTGATATTTTGGCGGTCATATTTGGATTCTGGTACAAAAAACGTATCAGAATCAACCATTGCTTATATAGGGCAATAAATTTGGGCTGTCTCATATAACGTGGTATAAATGCATATACAATCTACCTATTTCCTACTTAACCCTTATTTGCCCAAAATGAGAGAACCAGGTACGTCAACATCAGCTCAGTTTCTATAGTAGAAAGAATTTTTGTAATTTTTGGAAAATACGTTTCTGCCTATTTTGAGGTGTGTTCTATCGATTCTCGTCGAGCTAATGGCTAAAAAACGACTATTTCTGCAAAAATTATTTTAAAAAAAATGCCATGTTTTTAGGTCGTTTTTTTTTTAAATTTTTCACGTTTTTCTCCACCGGAACGGATTTTAATGAATGAAATGCATATACAAAAAGTGATCCCAATTGTTGAACATAAATAATATACTAATAAAATATTTTTTGGAAGCAATGACCGATTCAAAATGGCCGCTAAACGATGCACGTTTTTTCAAAATTATTATTTCCTTGAAATAGAGAGCATAGAAAGTTTTTTTTGTGATATAATGATGATATAAATATTGACTGGTTATAGACGAAAACTATAATAATTTGGAGTTGATAAATCTAAAATAGCGGATCCATAATGGCCACCTTATGTAAATTGTACCTCTTGTATCAATCGTTGTTCCATAAATGTGTTTCAAAGTTGGACATTTATGTTAGATAATTATGAATATCATACATATTCTGACCTGACAAGATCAAAATCGCGGATTCAATATGGCCTCCGGTACACGGCATTGAATTTCATACACACTTTACCTTCGCTAATTAATAATTTTGAAAAAAATTGCTTCATTGCGTAGCCATTTTGAATCGGCCATTGCTTGTAAAAAATATTCTACTAGTATATTATTTATGTTCAACAATCGGGATCACTTTTTATATATACATTTCATTGATTATAATCCGTTTCGATGAAGAAAATCGTGAAAAATAAAAAAAATGACCTAAAAAACATGACAATTGATATTTTGCATTTCGTTTTTTGGCCATTTTCTCGATGGGAATCGATAGAGCACACTTCAAAATAGTCGGAAATGTATTTTAAAAAAATTTTTTAAAAATTTTAAAAAATTCTTGCTACTGCAGAAACTGAGCTGCCCTACTGAAAATTGTCATATGAGAATTTGTCTTATGACATCATATGACATATTATAAGACATATGAATTGACTTTAGATTTTATATCCGGTTTCAGAACTCAATTTTGTAGTCTAAATGTGACAACAATTTTGTTCATGACCCACTTATCTCACATAAGTTCAATTGTCAGCTGTATATCATGTCCATGTACGTCTCATATGACAAATCATGTGACATATCATATGATGTATCATATTATGACATATCATATGACAAAACATATGACAAATCATGTGACAAATCATATGAGAAAACATATGATATGGGAAATCATATAACATATCATATGTCTTTTGCATTTTTTAAAGGAAGTACAGAATCGCGTATCAGGGTTTGAGAATTTCAAATAAATTCAATTCATATGTCATATGATGTCATAAGACAAATTCTCATATGACATATCATATGATATATCATATGACAATTTTCAGTAGGGTGATGTTGACGTACTTCCTTCTCTCATTTTGGGCAAAAAAGGGTTAATGTACAAGACAAAAAGGATATATAAATAAAGTTGCAAGAATGGTTTTTAACATTAAAAGCCAAAAAACCAAATGAAAATGTGTTTCTCTTTACGATATGTGTAATTCTTTTTGCTACACCTGTATATATACCTCCACCGTTTTAAACTAAGAAAATTCAATTAGGGCAGTCTCCAGTATCCACGTGCCTTATACATGGTACTTGTGCGCCTCTGGAGGTGGTTGGCAAAAGTATCGAAGCATTCGAGGTACAAAATACTATACGTATACGCTGAAGCAGAGATCTAAGCAAATTTGCACTCTCAGGCTATGATTTCAATAACACAGTGAGTAGATGTTGGGCAATAAATGTAGATCTCTGGAATTACCAAATTTTTTCTGCGAACGGTCACACCATCTTGGAAATATGGTATGCTTCGGCATGTCTATGGCGCCCTATAAGTTAAAATCTTGTGTGCCGTAGGGATTTATAAGCATATGATATTACGTTGGGTTATGCCTTAGGCTTTGGGCTATCACGAGCGGCGACGAAAGGTCTAAATTTTGAGGTTAAGTTCGTCGAGTAGGGTAATCAGAAATTTAAAGCAAATATGCGAAACACAAAATGTGTAGACAATAGTAAATATATTAAAATACAGGACTCTATTTTCTTCCCTAATTTTAATATGCCTATATATATAACATGTTGACAATTTGACATACGTCACTTAAATTGGTTACCGGTTGTTTGTTTGGGCGTCAAGGAAATAACTGAAGGATAATTTTGAGGAATCCTGCTTGAGCAGTCGCTGGAACTCCAAATATTTGCTGTTTAGCATCGAATTCTTCTGGTTTTCGTGGAAATTTCAATACATACCAAGAGGAGATGTCAAAGGTCGTGAAAGTAGATTTTGAAGTATTCGGAAAAGTCCAGGGTAACTATTCGAATTATGTTTAATTTTAGTAGATGCGGGTGTCGATGGAGCATTAAAGAAATTATTTTATGTTTTAGGTGTTTTCTTTCGAAAGGTAAGTTTGTTTTATGCATTCTGCACCTAATATGTTTGACATATTGACTGTGAAGGTCAATTTACTTGAAAATATTGCACGCAATGATTTACCGACGGAGCGTCTCTCTGTTCTTGAACTCGTGCCGCCATCTTCGTGAAGTTTGTTGAAACGTTCGGATACCGGCGGGAAATATAAAAGATATATTTTCATTACAGTCGGCTATGTAGACTAGGATATCACAACAGATTATTACCAATGCGTTTCTCAAATAAGTTTATGGCTGATAAGTCCCATATTCTTTTAATTTTATTTTTAAATGGATCGCTATATTCTGTATTGCAATTTCCTACTCATTTCTAGCTTTTTTGTTAACGAGTGAATTTTTATTAATATATTAATCTTATTACAAATTTTCTGTTTCGAATAGATAATGCATAAATAACGGAGATAATTATGTCATGCGGTTTAAAAAACCGGAGTAAACAATTACACGATAATGAATTTGTTTGTTTAGTATGGCTTTAGTTTATATCCTGATTAAAAATGGAGATTCTATATGCGAGTTTATTTTGTAAATGTGTCAATGCCAAACAACATTTTTTTAAAAATTGCCCCAAAAAGAACGCCAAGATTTTAAAATATACATAATTTTTTCAAAAATCTTTCTTTGCACCCCGGTTGCAAGTGTCATCCCTCTTTTAATTCACGTTTATTTACTTCTACTCCCAATTCGTAATATTTGGAAATTACTAAAATAATGACTATTAAAATTATACAGTGCAACAAACATTTTCACTCCGATTCTTTTTTGCTCTAAATCTAAATCTAGCCGAAGAATCGCTCTAAACCCTGTATTTGTCTGTTTTTGAGGAATCTGAATAAGGAGGTTTATTTTGTACAAGAATGTACAATCAGAATCTCAACGAATGTCTTCCTCTTTCAAATGTTACTAAGATTGCTCAACTATCTTTTATTTTCGCTCAGATTATGCAATTTGAAGTTTGTATAAGGTTCCAAATTTTCCTGCATCTGGAGAATCCCGGAAATAACATTTTAGCTCGTGTCGAATTTGCAAAACCTTAACATATTATAACTCTAATTCAACGCGAAAATTAAATTATTACGTTACGTTTTTTACAGAAAACTCTTGAAAGCTGGTCTCGAATTTTTATGAAATATAAATTATTACATATAAACGCATTAAAATTTCGGAAAATTTCACACATCTTTTGTTGGTTAATCAAAAACATGATCCATTGCGTCATATCCATGTTATTCCAGATATAGGAAAATTTGTTAACTTAAAATTATACAATCTCATAAAAAAAATATTTAAGCGAACTCCTCTTGAAATATGTTTTTGAATTTATAGGTTAGGATATCACAAAATCCTGATGTGATGGATATTCTATAGCCATATTTGGTTTTAACGTAAACAAAATCTTCAGAAACGTATGACAGAAATTCCGCGATATTTTTAATATTTAGGAAACTGTACATAATAATGATAAATTTAGTATTATTGATGAAAAATTTTTTTTTTATAAACAGTGGATGTTGGAAAATGCCACAAAATAGTTTTAGTTGGCGAAGAATAATAATTTTTGCTTAAAAAAAATGTAAACTACGTTATTTTTAAAGATTTGCGTATAGGAAACTATCTTATATTTACTTTTCGGACGAAATAAAATATGTGCTTTTTAGAAAAGGCCGCAAAAATTTGTATGAAGTATCTCCTAATATTATACTTTTAATACATTTAATTTACCAGAGATCCTATCTTCTGAAATAAAATATAATATTAAAAATGGAGGAAACTAAATTTTCATAAAAATGAATTTTGTTTAAATACCATTTTAAAAAAATGTGCGTTTCGAGTTTTCGAAGAAAACAATGTTTTCTCTTCATAATAACCATTCAATGTAAATTCAAAAAAAAAAATTTGTAAGGCTTTAAGAATCGCCATTTTGTGCGCTTCTCGTTTTGAAAACTTATTTTTGTCTGGTACACCATTAATACAATTTAAAAACCTGCAAAACGCATTGCTCTTTTTTGTTTGATATATTTTTTTATTTTTTTGTCGCTATTCTCATGTTGCTAAAGGACACTAGGGCTAAAAGACAAGTTTGACAAATTAAAAAAAAAGAAGAAAATTAATTATTTTATATTATGTCATTCATTCCTTTATATTACTAGCGCTCTTTAACATGGCAATAAACAACAATTTTTTTAATTGATCAAATACTAAAAGTATCGCGGATTTAGTCATAGTCAGATTTTTGGGTAAGGAGGATGGTCTCGTTACGTTATATTTATTGTTATTTACATCAAATGAAAATTTTATTAAAAGTTACAAATTTATCAAACTGACCTGCATATGTTATAAAACTTTCCTTTTATATGTATTTCATATAATTAGCGTAGAAATTATAAATAGAATTCTTTAATTTATAAACAGGATAAACATGTAAAAATTAACACTTCTTAAAATAATAGATTAAGAGTGTTTACACTCAAATCAAATTCAAAGAACATGGAGATATTAAACGAGTGCATTGATTTTGCGCATAGTATTGGACGTGTATCCAAGTAATTTATGTGAAAATGATTATCGGTCATTGACGTATTACACAATTACTATGATCTCTTAATTAATAGGAACATAAATCGTTTAAATATCGCTTTTAAATTCACTGTGAACGACGGGCAGATAAGACCATTTCAACAAATGTTTGATGTTGAAAAAAATAAAGACTTTATAGCTAATTTCACATTTGAATGGTCTCTCTAAATCGAATTATTCACAAAATACACGCTCGCTAGGAACCGAATTTGGAGCTGAAACTCGAGAAAGATATTCAGATGTCGCTAACCTTACACGGCCTTGCAATCAAATTCTTGTTCTACGTTGTCATGTAAAATATTTATATGCTTACCGAGATGCTTACACGACATAAAAAAATTTCTATTGTATACATCGAAAATAAATATATTAAAAGATGTATCCACAGTTTTTGTATTCATTTTTTTACTTCGACCCAGACCATAGGTCTGGCGAAGTATTGAATTTGGTTAGTTCCCGCCAAAAAATTACCCTATAGTTTTTCATCAAATGTCGACGTTTCAGGTCCTAAGGAACCCAAAGCAACAATAAAAAAATTGGAGTCCGTTAGGTTGTACGTCCGTCCGTGGGCAAAATTTTGTATACGCGATATCTCGCGACTGGCAGGACGAATTTAAAAAGTACAAACGGATTTGGGTTTCTCTTGGCCAAACTTAGATCTGATTAGTTTTTGGAGACAATTCATACTAGATTATGGGGAGGTTTAACAAAAAAGCGCTCAAAAAACACGTTTTTCCATTTTTTAACAAAAAATACAAATCGTACAAAAAAAGTTTCAAACAAAAAATATAGAACATCGAATTCTCTACAAAAAAGGTTTTATTCATTTCTTCGTAAAATCGTGCAACCCGACCTGTCAAAAACTCGACTAAACCGCGTTTTTTTAAGCATCAGTGTGAACAAGACGTGCTCATTTATCAGTGCTTCGGCTGATCTGCGGTCGGGGTCGAAGTTTTGAAAATGCTCATTTTCAATTTTAATATAGGGTGAATATGCCAATGAATGGACGATTTTCTACACATTTCTATTTCTTAGGAATGTATGATGCACAACATGCAACAAAATACATATTTTTCTGTTCTTTGAACATTCAAAACAATATTTACAGTACTATTGATCTTCCAGTGTTTATTATTTTGTAAACGTCCCATTTGATTTAACCCGTCTTTTCATTGGGGTTTAGCGGATTTTTTTTACAAACGTATGAAGACGAGGTTAATAATTAAATAAAATCAAAGGTTGAACTACACGATCATAAAGAGCAGAGTCTAACGATTCTAATGGTGGTATCATAATTAAATTTTCATAAAAGAATTCAAAAGTTACAATCGATCAAAGTGTGAAAAATGCTTAACCGTCCATTCATTGGCATATTCACCCTATTTAAGGAACAAGATATTGTTACAATATATGTATAGAAACTACTCGAACCTAACGATGCTAGAACTACCCTCTGCCGCCTTCTTTCCTGGCAGTCTTAAAATGGGAATATTCCCGGAAGCATCAGCCTTTCGTCAGGGAACTGCAATACGAATTTAGCCAAAATTGTAGGCACCCGGGTCGAAGGCATCTAGTTTTGTATTCATTTTTTTTGTATACTCAAAAGATTGCAGTAACCATATAAACTAACCTAAAATAAAAGCAAACTTTTTTTATTAATTGCTACTTTTCTTAATCTACTACGACGGAAATAAAAAATATAAATTAATTGTATGTCAACCATAATCGATATTTGATTTTTTTCAAAACTCTTTAAAGGAAATTATGTAAAAAAATTAATAGAGGAGATCATAGACATTTAGGAAACAGGGTTATAACCGGTTGCGAGTCATTTAATCTCGTCAGTGCACGTATGGGCTGATCAACTCCGGTTCATTATGATCAACTACAGCGCAATTCAAAACTTAAATCATACAAATGTCATAATGTACGAAATATCTGATTGACCGTGTGGAAAACTCAGCTCAAAAAAATGTTCGCCTGATAGAAATTGCCGATTTTCAGTCCGTTACGCATGCATGCGATTTTTAAGGGGGTAGGGTAACAAAATCTCTAAAATGAGCCTGTATTCGGTGGATCCATGTTTTAACATTTCATTTTTCGTATAAATTTGTATGTAGAGGTCGTCAAAGTCACTGATTACGAATCTGAAATCAGTTCTTTTAATTTCAATATTTTTTTTCCCTTTTAATTTTTTAATACATTTTTACAATATAGCCATTTGAATTCCAATTATTACTTTGGTATAATAATTAGCAGTTGCAGTTCAAGCGTTGATGGTCATTATTTAAAATTATAATAACTGCCTTTATATTCATTAGAAGCGATCAATCACAACAAGATGTAATATATAAAAATCCCGCATTTTTTTAAATTGGATTTGTATATTGGATTCCTCATTCAAAATGTTTGCGCATAGCTCTTGACGCTCGTTAAAATCACCATCGTTTTGATCTAGATACACAATATGCTATTTTATGTTAATATGCAAAACAGCGGTAATAATGCAGACAGGTATTACAAAATTATGAACACAAAATATTTCTTGACATTCATTACGATTTATTGGTATCATTTCAGTATACACAACTCGAAGCCAAGAAACTAGGATTAAACGGTTGGTGTAAAAACACGGAAAACGGGACAGTGGTCGGTCAAATAGAAGGATCAAAATCCAACATTGATCAAATGTAAGTTTCTTATTTATAATTACTTATAGTCCAGATGATTTTATGATTTATTTAGTTTGGACTAGATAAACAATGCTCTCTCAAAAAGGCCCACAAAACTCTTGACCGGCCATTGCAAGCGGCCAATATTTTTCTCCGAGCATAATGTATGCATCTGCGAAAAGAGTATTGTTAATAATACTTACTAATACCCGAACAATATTTGTCTGTATATTTTATGGAAACCAAAATTAAAATTATTAGAAACATTGTAATATCACTATAATGTTTATTCTCATATTTAGAGAATTGACACCAAATTGACACTCATCTAGTCACTACTACATGTGATATAACTAAATAATACTAATAAAGTCACTTATTCATTGATTGATCAGCTGATCAAAACTAACATAAATCACGGTAACCTTTTCTCGTAATGTTTCTTCGCATGCTTGTGATATTGAAGTTACTGTACTTGTTTTTGAATATTATTTTACAGAAGAAACCGTATTGGGGATATTTTCTATTACTCCTCCTAATTTAGTTACATGTCATCGAGCATATTGTTAAAATTAGCGTTACGTTACATTTATTCTAAAATATTATAAATGTTAAAAGGGATTAAAGTTCTAAGTTCATGGATCGGTTAATTTTTATCATTTTTATCTTAATAGGAAATACTGGCTGCAAAATACTGGTAGCAAGGCTTCAAAGATCGAGAGCACTAAATTCGAGAACGAGCAAGAACTTAACAGTCCAACCTTCAGCAATTTTATCATACAACATTAACATTCAAAAATGATCTTGGGAGAATATAAGCGCTAACGAATTTCAAGCAATCTACTATAGCCTACTACAATGCCAATTACATAATTCTGAAAATGTCTGAACTAGACGATCATTATTCAAAATATTTTTATCGGACTATCGACATACACCTATAATATCGCTGAATAATCGGAAGCGATAAGATGCGCTAACATTTTTGATAACCGAGTACCTGTATGATGAAAATATTCTTATTTCAGGCCAGTATTAATTTTGAACCTGTGAGTGTTTGAAGTGTTTTGAGAAAAGTGTGCAGTCAATTTCTAATTAAACGTGAGTTTCTACCATGTAACCTAGCTTTAACTTAGTAGTAAATTGATGTATTATATTAAAAGTGCTTATAATATGAATTAAGTTTGTATTAAACGCACTGAAATATGTGATTTACATTAAATAAACTCGAAACATGAATGGAAACGAATCTTTTATTTCGAATATACATAAGTTCTTTTGCTTATTAACAAAAAGCTTGTTGAAGATGTTAAATTTCTAATAAGTAACTATTAGGAAAATTAAATTCAATTATACCAGATTATCTGTCAAATATATGAACGATTTATTTATTACTGGAATCTTATACAATCTCCGAATTAAACCGACGTAAAGTTTGGCGTCATAAAATATGTAGCATTGCTACTTCATAAAAATGATATAAAATATAAATGGATCACTGTATTATTTCCACGTTACAGTTTTATTAATTTCTATCTAATCAAGATCTTTGTTGTGAATAAAACTAGTCGATTTTTTTAGAGCTCGATTAGATCGTGGAAACTCATTAATATAGGTTAAATATCAAAATAGATTAATCACCTAACCCTGTGATAATCCGTCGAATCTCTGCATCTATATTCATATAAAGTTATTCTTTACTTATACAACGGATACGCATTGAAAAATATAATACATTTATGAAGATGAAAAGCATATTGGGCTAAACATCAAAGCTAATCGCTTTTATTTGGAGGTGCTTGGTTAAACCATTAATTATCTCTTGTTACATTTAATAACGTAAAGGCTGAATGTATTATGACGTAATTAGAGATTTATGACTTTTTACCGCAATATTGTAGCGATGCTCTGGTTTTGGACTGGTATTCTTCGTCTCTTGAAGTGTACTAATTTTTGTATTGTTTAATCCGAAAAATCTACAAATCAGTTGTAACTCCCAAACAATCAAACAAAAAATAACTTTTCATCAAAAGACAATTTCATCACTTTATTATCTTAGATACTCGAAATTAAAAAGATTTATAAAATCAGGTTTTGAATATTGCTGAAAAGATGCGGCTTCCATAGTAATTTTGAATGTTCGGTTAGAATCGGGCTCGGACGTAAGGAACACCAGATATTTGATGTAATTGTTTTTCTTGCTATTTTTGAGGTTATGTGCCGGATAGAACAAATTTTTTAGCCAAAGGTACATCATTAATAGTATTCTCGTCCTTCAATTTGTGCTATCAATCCATCATCTATCATTTTTTTGGACAACGTTACGGCTGTGTTAAATGCTTCATAATGCTAAAACACATCAGAACAGAATTTCAATATAAATTTCCAAGCAAAAAAATATAGATTTAATAGCTAATGTGAAAGCTTATGACGTTAATGTGATAAATGCTTTAATAGAACATTGTTGCGAATTAGACGATGGCCGCGGAATGTTAACGAGCATATCGTTATAAGACAATAACAGGTGCCTTTAATTGAAAGACGTTTGTTTTCACCTGAAGATTTTCCAATCGCATTCTGAATATATGAGGAATTTCATTAACTTTTAACTTTCGATCCCAATAAAAATCAAATTTTTATTTTAATTGCACATTAATCAATCTTACAGCGTTTGCGTTTGTGAGGTAAAAATGGATAAAAGAAACTGAATAGTATTCGACACAGTAATTTTTGCCATCTAAGTTGATTTCCATGGAAGCATAAAATACATATAGAACTATGGGAGGCTAAAACAACTGTGTAAACAATCTGAACTATGAAAATGATTCAATAGACTGTTTGGAAGATTATAATCCACCACACAGAGCATCGGAAAGTTAAAAATAGTAAAAATAGTTAAAAAATAATTATATATTAAAAATAATGAAATTCCTTGTACGCGATCTCGTGACCGTAAAATGTGCAAATACAATAATAACATTTTTGTAAAAGAAATTTTGTTAAAATAACTGAAGGGATAGTTGCTCAGTGGGAACTAAATATTTAGTAATTTCTACGCTAGATTTAGTTAAATCGACTAAGATTTAGTAAATCCAGCTCAAGTTTAGTCTGCTGATCTAAATTAAGCGTAAAATCTGCTACATATTTAGTTCTCACTGGACAAGTACCTAGTTATTTTAGCTAACACTTTTTTACAGTGTGGACATTTTTTATTTTTCGGTAAAAAAACTGATCATACAATTGAATTCTCAAGAAAATATATGTTTTTGACCCTCCGGCCGTAAAACTCGATTTGTCGGCCTAGGGCGAAACCTTAGGCCGTGAATTATCGAGTCCTATGACAATCGGATCAAAGAATACATTATTGGTCACGGGCGAAATATCGATCTTCGGCGAGTGTGATTGTTACCCTCACTTCGCCCGGGCGACAAACTTCACAATCGTCGAAGATCGATAATTTCGCCCTTGGCACATAATGTACTGTTAAAAAATTGGGCGAGGGTTAGAATGTCATTGCATAAACCGTGTAAACCCTTCATGAAACATAACTTTTAGTTTGAGCGGACCCAGCATAGTGCAATGTTTAGAGCATCACAGAAATATTCATTATGGGAGATACGTAATCCTAGTTCCATTTTCTTTCTCATTACAAGATAAATATTTGCCGCCGTGTCAAATTGATAAATATTAATTTTTTTAAAGATGATAAACATTTTTTTTATGATAAATCAAAAGTTTTTTTTAACAAAGATATGTTTCATTTTCCCTCAAATCGCAACTTCCTGGTTTAATATCTTGGGTTCAACGATAGGCACACATTAAGACAACCAATTTTCGATTAGATATTATTTCCAACTATAACATATTTCGATTTCAAATCATGTGGATAAATGTTTATTTTTTGAACAGACATGAACTGAATAAAAGGGTGATGAGTACGCCCTAAAAAAATTTTTACGTGTTTTTCTCCTGTTAGAAGGTGGTCATTGGCACGGACGCATAGAAAAAAAGTTTGTAGATACTTTCTTAAGTTGAGACAGTGAACAACTCACTATTAGAATCAGTGAATTAATACACTGAACAAAAAATTTGTTCAGACAATTAACGCCCAGTGAAATCTAAATATTTTGTCATTTTCACGTTGCATTTAGTTAACCCATTAACGCTCAGACGGACAAATTGTCAGCATTAGTTTGAACATCGATAATTTGTATATAAATGCCTTTAGAAAAATATGAGCTCTACTGTTTCTAACGTAAAATTGTATGCTCTTTCAGAATCTTTCAATAGAATTTCGAGAAAATGAACCGCAAAAAAGTTATACACGTTTTTCTGTTAAAAAACATGGTTTTTTACGTTTTGTTTTTCACAAAAACATCACTTTCACCTCGAAATGGCGTTGGGAACATATCTAAGTTCAAAATATCGCATCCTTGGACCCCCAGGATTAAAATGTACCATATCTGAATTCATAATTCAAGATTGCAGTTTTCAAAATGGCTCGTAGAAGCTCAAAATTCTTTTTAAAACTTAACCATTTTTTTCTTAAAAACTATGGACTTCAGAGAAAATTTTCTAACAACAACAATGCTTTGGAATGAGTCAAAGAATACTCTCAAATTTTATCAGCATGCAATAATGCACTACTTGATTTTTCAAAAATTTGAAAAATCGAAATTTTGAAAAAAGTTATTTTAAAAATTTGAGTAGGTTCTTTAAATAGTTCTAAAATATTTCTATTCTAAGAAAATTTTCTCTAATGCCTATAGTTTCCAAGAAAATAAATTATTGGTCTTGAAATATAGAAAAGTTTAATAATTTATTTTCATGAAAACTATAGACTTTACAGAAAATTTCCTTAGAACAAAAATATCTTAGAATTATTTAAAGAAGCTACTCAAATTTTTTTTTAGATATTTTAAATGGTTTTTTTCAAAATTTCGATTTTTCGAATTTTTGAAAAATCAAGCAGTGTATTATTGAATGCTGATAAAATTTGAGAGAATTCTTGGACTTATTCCAAAGCATTGTTGTTCTTAGAAAATTTTCTCTCAAGTGTATAGTTTTTAAGAAAAAAAATGGTTAAGGTTTAAAAAGAATTTTGAGCTTCTAGGCGCCATTTCGAAAACTTCCATGTTAAATTATGAATTCTGTTATGGTACATTTTAATCCTGGAGGTCCATGGACGCGATATATTCAACTTAGATATATTTCCCAACACAATTTCAGGTGAAAGTGATGTTATACTGAAAAACAAAATGTAAAAAACAATGTTTTTTAACAGAAAAACGTGCATAGCTTTTTTACGGTTCATTTTATCGAGAGTTTATTGAAAGATTCCGAAAGGGCATACAATTTTACGTTGGAAGCAGTGGAGCTCAAATGTTTCTAAAGGCATTTATATACAAATTATCGATGTTCAAACTGATACTGAAAATCCGTCCGTCTGAGCGTTAATGATTGACTAATATGTAGTTAATATGACATCTGAGGATTCAGTGAAACTTGTTGCATTTGAGTTTACTATTTTACCAGTTACTGGTACAATATACATACATAGTCAATTATTATACGGTCAATCGAACGAGGATGCTGCTCGGTATCATTTTTTATTTTTGTAGGTGGTAGGTCACGTCGGTATCGTTTATGACATTACAGTCATTAGACATACAGTTTTATTTGAATTTATTCCGCTCTCTTACATATGGCCACAATATGGTCCGTGGACTTGGTAACTCTAATCCAAAATTCGAGATAGGAACACATTGCTCAGGTTTCAGGAAAAACTGTAGATCTTTCGTTTCAACGGGAAATCGTCGCGGGCCGCTTAACCTAAGACTCGTCTAGCACATGACAAACATTCTGTAGAATCTCTCAATAAAAGAAAACCTTAAAATTATTTATTTTTTAAGGTTGACCTTTTTCCAAACAAGTCATGTCACTTAATGAGCAGGGTGGACATCAATGATTTGTTTGCAGATGCACCGTGTAATTGGTTGATGAATTTGAATGTTGATTTTGAAAACTTTGAAAATCTTACGTCGTGCGTGATAATCGTAATACAGTAGTCTTGATATAAGAACCCTATTTCTATCGTTATAGTGATTATGAATGTTCGAGATGTACCCCCTACACGAAACAGATCGGTCCAGCCAAAGCGTTCAGGCAAGGGAAGGGGAAGCTACACTTCCCCTCCTAAGGTTCTTATATCGATGGTAGGCGGGGAAGCTTGGAACGACAATAGTTCTTATATCCAGATTCTACTATATTTAAATAATGGAAATGGATCGTCGTTTTATATCGATACATGGACTGACACTCATACGTCGTGTGCGTTTAGAAGGAGGGGGGGGGGGTAGAAACCAGGTAAATGTAGAAAAACAACGTTACGACAAATTTGGTAATGGTACATTTACAATTGAATGTTAATACCAAACAGTCAATCCTTTAAATTACAAGATATTTGTAATAAACTTATCGGTCTCTCTTTGTACTCACTGCTGAATCAATGGTTTATAAAATCCCATTGTGTAAACAGCGAAATGGAACAAATAAATATTTTGTACGGATGAGCGTACTTGTAACTTGCTACATTTGAGTTCAATATTTCGCCAGTGACTTATGTAATTTAGTCAGTTATCATACGGATGCCATGGATTAATGTCAAACATAGTCAATATCAGTTTTTATTTTTGTTTAAAAACGTCGTAGCAAGTAGAATACGTACCATATAAGTATCTGAGCACTAAATGTGACTGATTTATCGAAACCGGAGTAAATTAATATTTTTGTCGTTGAAATAACATAGCAACGAATTAAAAAATGGAAACAACCGATTTCGGTTGTTGTGGTCTATATTTACTCTCTAAATCTGAATCAGCGAAAACCGCTGCGAATCAGCGATAAATATACCGCTGATTTGATTAGCGGTATAGTTATTGCTAATTTGCAGCGTATATACGCTGATTCGCAGCGGTTTTCGCTGATTTCGCTGATTCAGATTTAGAGAGTATATTCGGCATATTCGGAAGACTACAACGTTTCTGCTCCCATAGGCGCTCATGTTAAAATGTGCACCGTGCAAAAGTGCCCAGCGCAGTTACAGATTTAATATGGGCCGAATACTTGCACTACACACGTGTAACTATCAGCTAAATAAGCCATTAGTTATAATATTCAAATTTGTCTGTAGTCTTAACCAGACCGTCAAGAATGATTGAAATGGCGTCAAATCTGAGTATCGATTATTGTCTATGTATAGTTTTTGTCTTTCGAAACATATTTATTGTTTCGAGTTTAACGCGCAAGAATACCTATAAAAGTACGAATTCAATATTTTAAGATTTTCAAGGTTTTTGGATACTATCAACCTTCAATACTTTCCTGCGAATGGCATCTAACCTTTTTGCAGTCATATTATGCTACAAACTGTTATTTTTGTTTAAAGAGTTGTTTCTTATTATTTATTTATATTATAATTAATTAAAGGCAATTATTTATGCAATCTATGGTTTCAATCGGTAGTTATTCGATTATTTGCGAAATAGTCTTATAGCCAGTGTTTGAAAATAAATAGCATCACATTTTCTGGAATTCAAGTAGTACTATGTTCCATAAATTTATTGAAGTAGAGGCACCACCAACAAACTCAGCTTTATGAAATACACCTTCAAAAAATTCGCAAAAATGATTTCTTTAGTAATTTTTTACATAGAATAAAAAGTGTAAACAATTGGGAAAAAATGGAATATTTTTAAATCCATCGTTAAATATGAATAATGTTTTAATGGAGTTGATTTTTTCGGGTAGTGTTTCCCCTTAAATTTTCCAGAGTTATCTCGAACCATAAGAAAAAATTAAAAATAATTTAAAAAATACTTTTTAAGTTTTTCTGTTCAGATACTTCTGCTGTTTAGAAATGATGGAAACGCGTTCCAATAAAAAAGGCGCATTATTTAACAGTGTTTCGTTGTTCTATAACATTTTCATCAAAATGAAACACCATAAATTAAGCAATTAAGAGATATTTCAGATTTTTTAAATTATGTATTTTCTTAAAGTATGGGCCAAAATAAGGTAATCCACTATTCCGTTACTTGTGCATTCCATATAATTTCTGTAACCGAGAAGAAAGCTTTATTTTTAAAAATATAAAATGAGATTATGTTTTGAAATAATTATACAAGTAACATGCTGAGCGCGAATTACGAATATTGAAGATCAAATAATACGGATGTGGCGTATAAAATATGCAGGCAATTTTTTAACGAAAGCTTATCCTTGAAAATTCCGTCTGGATAATAATTTATAATGACATATTTCCCGCATACTTGCATAATCCATCGTCAAAATATTGGTTTGTAGGAAAGTCAGAGTGAACGTCAGTGAGAGGTGCTGTGTGTACGATCCTTTAGTACCCTCAGTTCCATTACGGACCACCTCCGTTAAAACACGCTGCCGGCATGTTTTCTCATTGCATGAGCAGCTCGCGTACAATGCGGTTCGTAGCTTCTGCGTTCCGCTTTTTATAATATTAAAAAAAAGCTACAAAAATTATTCAGTGACAGTAATTGAGTAACACTACCATTCACAGCTTAATATTGGTAGTCGTAAAAAAATGTAATAAAAAAACAACAGGTGACAGTGATTTTTGTGGAAATCGTGTGATTGATGAAGATGCTGGAGTGATTTAAAATATCTATTAACAAACTGCCAAGGATTTGGCATATTTGTCATTGATTTCAAGGAATAGAATGCCATCAAATATGAAATGCTTCAAGATCTTCTTCAAGCATACATGGAGGCCGCAACAGGTGGCGGTCAAAACGGTGCGTTTTATATATGGTTTATTTATAGTCACATAGTCATCGATGTTGTTTCATTGTTTAGAATATTTTTAATCGTTATTCAAATCACTAAGTATTTATTGAACATCCGTGACACTTCAAAGCCTCTCTGATATTTTTGGCCTTTTTACATTAACCATTACTTTCTTATCTTTACAGTTACAAGACAGAGGTCTGACAAAATTGTTACTTTTTTTACCATAAAGTTAAAACAGAATGCGTATATGCATTGTATAGAAAGAACGCATACTTTAATTAAATTAATTATATTATGAATTAGTTTTGTGCCATTAACATTTCTAATCTTGAAATGTCATTTGCTAAGTAATTATAAAGACGATTAAAAATTTTTCCAAAAAGTAAGAAACAGTGCCATTATAAGCTATTAGTAAATATTTTATTCGTGTTTATATTTATCCCTATAATTAATAATTCATTTTGAATTTCTACATTTGTTGTACGATGAGTAAAAATACTAACGTATACTATTCTTTCCTTATGTTATGCACGAATAAAATTTGTTTTCATAATGTTGTCGTAATGTTTATATACATTCATAACAATGTAAATTTATTAAAAAAGAACAGTCTCTTGTATAATACATTGTAGTAATACTCTATCATATTTGCTCGCGAGTAACGCCGCTGTGATGGAAGTCATAAAAATGAAACTAATTATACCTGAACGTTTGTGTCGTAAAATGATATACCGTACGTAGACGGCATGGACAAGTACCAACTTCGTTCGATTACAATATGCTGACACCAAATTCCAGGTCAATATGTCTCCAAGAATATTTTTTACTACAAAAATTACTTTCGAGCAAAAATCAACTTGAAGAAGCAAAGTAAATAAATCTAAGTGAATTTTTATGAACAATTTACTATTTTAGACTTGTCATTGGATTCATTTTATAATTGAATTTACGAGCATTGTTGAAGATAAGGTAAAATTGATTGTAATGTTAATTTATGGAAATTATGATAATAAATATTTGATAACATTGATCGAGTCAATGTACTCATCTACTGTTTATTTTCTTTTTCCTTGTTGTCTCAAGATTTTTAATATTGAAGAAAGATTATACCTTGAGGGAATTATTATTATTGTAAAACAGTTCAATTACATACAAAATAATACATTATAGCGCAAATGATACAATAAATGAATATATCAATTAGATAAAAATTATAACTTAATACACGTGGTTAAATCTTATTTATGTTTTTTTATTTAACACAATAGTATGCTTGGTAGCTTCTTATGAAATATAAATAATATAAAACGTAAAATGACAGTAATTTGACTTAGTTAAAATACGCCTATAGAAAAATTAATATTTCGAATGATAAATGTTGAAATTTTAACAATCAAATGTAGTTGTAAAGCGTATGTTCCTGAATTAACATTTTCAGGTACGACGAATTGTATTTATAACTTTTTAGCATTTTTTCCCTTCGCTAGTAAAATTAATTATTGATTGAACTTGTATACAAATCAATTTGTTTACTAATTGAATGTTATATAGATGTCCAAATTGTGATCTTTCCAGGGACGGTAAATGACTGGCAAACCTGAAAAAGAATATGACAAGCTCAAAATATATGTTGATGTCAGTATACACAAATTACTATACATTTGTCTGATTGATCGGTTTAAAATCGACACAGATGTGTGATCAGTTATATTGAAATGTTTAGAGAAAGTTTATACGTACTTTGAAAGTGTTAAAATAAGGTCAATCCTAGTTGCTTTTCGAAAACTTATTGAGTTCACAATGATTGAAACGTTATATGTATTAGAATTTAAGAACTATAGATTAATGGGAAACATTTTGAGAACCAGACCCAAAGATAATTACAATTACAATTCATGCAACAGTAACTCTTTTTCTAAAAAAAATTTGGAACCGTCAAACCACTTTGGAAGAATTTTAAAGTTAATAACTTCAGTGCCTAATCAGAACTGTAATGAAAATGGAAATTAAATATAAGGGGTTTTTGTCACATTGCCTGCTATAGCCATAATGAATTAATTAAAATAATTTTCGTTTCACAATATTGTTGTGAAAAAGCAAACTTTAACAAATAACAAAAACGGATAAAAAGATAATTTCGGCTTTTTTGTTCACATACTTATGCACGTTGGAAATAAATAATGTGAAAATACTGCAAAAAAATAAGTTATATATTTTAATTATGTACTGGTTAAAATATGCGAAAGTACATATTTTTAATCATATTTTCTCAATATTTACTTTCTTTCACTACACTCATTCATCGGTACAAAGTTGAATGTGAAATATACCCAGATTGCAGTACAATGACTGTTTGAAACAACAATAAAATATACTTCTACTAAAGTATGAATATTTTAATAGAGTAACATAATCTTGAATCATCCTTTGAATTAATTTTTGTAAAGTTTTGGAACACTTCCCGCTATAAATTTTTTCGTTTAATTTGGTTTATATCTTATTTTGGTTTACAATATATTCCTTTGTTTCACACTACCATCGAATATAAGTCAACTTACGTATATTGATGTATGGCTGTATTAACTTAAAATGAATATATAGCTTATGCAAAGTAAATCAAAATTCAATCTTGTAGGGTACATGAATTGGAGCAAATAAAACGTATTCGAAGAAAATGTTGTCAACAGACAATTAACCGTTTAAGGTTTTTGTTCCTTTTTCTAGTAAATTTGAGTGTCTTATAAATTTAT
Source organism: Trichopria drosophilae (assembly GCA_030407085.1). Lineage (NCBI taxonomy): Eukaryota > Metazoa > Arthropoda > Insecta > Hymenoptera > Diapriidae > Trichopria > Trichopria drosophilae. Next base: position 162,641,304 of record CM059582.1, on the reverse strand, counting down.
ATTTTTAAATTCTATGTAGCCTATATTTGTAGCGCAGATTTCTTCACTGATGAATCAAATTTAACCCCGGCACACTGAAAAAATTTACTTGACAAATTCAAATACCATTCAGAAGTTGAGTCGAGAGTAGTTAAAAGAAATTCTTTTTTCGTTAGTATAAATTTGTTGATGATATTAATTTTATTATTTTTACTTAAGTTAATATAATTTATCCAGTAAACGAAAAAGTATTCCGAGTGTTTGGAGATCAAGAATTGCAATACTACAACTGGCAATAGCTGCACTAAAAACAATTCCACTAAAATTCTTAGTTGATTTGACTACTTTTTAACTACGCAGAGTAGTTCGATACGAAAATTGTTTAAGTTGCAGTTACTACCATAAAGAAGTAACATCAACTAAAAATGTAGTTCTGCTAAATTCAATTAAAAATTTATCGCTCCAGCATGTGGAATAGTTTTTAGTATATACTAGGTAGTTAGACTCTAAAAAAATGTTTTTAAGTATTGTAGAATTAACTGCCAAAGTGACGTTTCCATAACGATATTTTTTATCGATTCAACTCCTGTAGTGTAACTATAACCTATTCCGTTGAGGACCTATTGAAATACTTTCAGTAGTTAAAAAGTAGTCAAATTAACTAAGAATGTTTTCAGTCCAGTAATTTTAATATTGGTTCTACTATAAATAAACAGTCAAGTTTCTTTAAAAATCCGGGTTTTTATATGTACCAAACATCAAATATTGATAAATATTTCAGCGGAAAATGTTGTTTAGGAAATTGATAAATGTAAAACACACCTTATGAATCTGCTTTCGGCTGTAATCGGCAAAGTACAGATTACTTTGATAATAAACTTTGATAATTTTTTGTTTGAAGATGCCTAAAATGTAAATTGTCAAGTTTTGTTTGGCTAATATCTTAAATGAGGTTGTTTGCTTACAAACCCGATGTAGGCTCCGATCAAGCACATGTTGTGTTGTATCTTGATGATATAATACATCAATGATAGTATAATACAGAATGATAAGTCGAACAAATTTTTAAAGATTTTCATTGATATCCATTTTAATTAGCAAAGCTTTTTATTCATGCACAGTTTCTTTTAATTTCTTCATCCCATTTTCGAATTCTATATCATTTTATATCTATATTATTTAAACTATTCATATAATATCAATTAGAATTAAATGATTCTCTTTGTATCTTGCTCTGTGCATGAGAATATAAAAATATCTACAAAATAATATCTAAATTATTACTTAAACGTTATCTGACGTAATATGCTTAAAGCGTATAAAAAAATGTATGTATTTCCAAGCAATATTTGAAATCAGCCAAAGGAGGGATATTGTATTGAACTTAACAATAAAAGTACACAGATAGAAAAATATTGTATCCGATAACATACTGCTGTTATCGGCTAACATACTGATGGTTCTGGATACCATCAATATGGTATCCAATAATATCTATTTCTCTCCGTGTATGCTAAGCATACTTTTGTTAAATATGCGTAGAGATTGGTACTTCATCAATACTAGTCGGTTCTTTATTTATGTTTGAACATAAACAAGGGAACCTTTGATTGATTACTTCTTCATTTCCTATCACGTAAGGTAATAGTAAAAATAAAACAAATTACTTCGGCATAACACTAAAGATCAATAGCCAAGACCAAGTGTAAAAGTCAAAATTTAGTTTGAAACATGCTGACATTATCCAGTGTAAGAGTAAACAAAGTAAATCCATGCAAGAATCCAGTTAGCAGAATAAAAAATAGTTTAGAATGGTCTCATAATATTTTCTATAAGAGGTCGGATGCCTCAAATTATGAGGTTTTTCTGAGCTTGAGGTCGTAATGATTTTATAATCATATCAAGTTCAGATAATCCCGTATAATTTGACGCATCTGAATTCTTGTAGAACACATTATGAGATCATTCTAAACTATTTTTTGAATCTGCTATCTGGGAAGGCTGATATTTGTATAGGACAAATATCGAGGCCAAAATTCTTACACATGAACAGAATCTTTAAATATATTGATTTTCTTCTAATAAACTAATAACGACGAATTATAATAAATATTTTTATTATAGATAAAAAACAACGGCTTTGGCTAACAAAATAATAAATTGTAGCCAGTATTGGACGCTGGAATAAATTTGTTTTCCCTCCACGTTTCGAATAACTAGTAGTGTTTTCGAGTAACGAGTAGTAGTAATGCATTAGCTAAAGCATTAGTCTATTGAAAAGGAGTACAATTTACTAGTATTAATTTGTAGGTCAAAGCTATTGTTTTTAATTTTGATTAGATCGCCTACAAAAAAGACATCCATGTATTATTGTTTCGTTAATTTCAAGTTTTCAATGCGCATTCGACATATTTGCATACCAACTATCCTAATAAATTGGCAAAAATGAAAAAAAGATTATATTTACTCCATTAAAATGCGACTAGAATCACATAAATTATTTCAAAATAATATTTGATTGTACTTGATAAATGCCAAGATAGACAGTAACAAAGGATGATGTATTTTTTCTATACATAGCTGTCGCTGGAAAATAAATTGTTGGCTACAAATGCGTCATTCGGTGAAACATAGGCTCATTTTAATTATTTTACCTCCAAGATTGAAACCATATGAGGCTTTTGCAAATGTATAGCTGGAAATAACTGAAAATATTTCAATATCTTTCAAGTTTATTTTTGGAATTGTGAAGAATGTCCTTCTCAACGTGAATGATCACAGAACGATCGGCATCTCAGGCTTGATCATAGATTTAATTACCTAAGTGGAATGCATATTTATCTTCGATCAAATGCAAGAGTAAGCTTTGGGATACGATTTAGTATATTTTTATAAAGATTAAATGACCAAAAATTTATGACAATACTAATGTTAACTCTCTCACGTAATTTTTAAATAAATTTTTAAGGTTAAAGAAATTAAGAATAATCTAATATAATTTGCTGCGAAATTTATATTACTAGCCACATTAACAACTATTTGCAATTTAACAAAGAAATAATGGTGAGAAAGTGAAACGAAAATAAGGGAATGTTTATAAAGCGATATTTTACTACAAAATATCCAAGTATAATTACAATATCAATTAAACGTCAATATTCATCAAAAGACTGCAAACCATAAATAAAAATACATAACATTTAAACATTTAATTTAAAAATTGAAAGAGTAATAATTAAATTATGTAATTTAATTAAAATTGTAGTAACAATAGCGTATTTTTAATGTGCATTCTCCTTTAATTGAATTATTAATGAATTTTACTATGAGTTGCAACTTAGTACATCATCACGAATTTTTCATGCACTTTACAAGTCGTTGACCTGATATATGCTGATCGTATAGACATGAGCTCAATGCGGTAATAACTATTTGCATGCAAATGCGGCAAAATTCCTGAGTGTACCAACAAAATATCAGTTAATTTATCACCGTGTTCATTTTTTTGAACATTCCTCAAACAAACGTTTCCTTTTTTATACTTGATTACATTCTGATTTTAATTGGTATCTTCTAACCAATTTTCTAACCTCTTTTTGTGATAGAATCCATTAAATCTCCAACTAGAGTAAAATGAATAGTGGAAAAATAAGCTATCTAAAATATTTTAACCGTAAATGAAATTAGAACTACAAGACAACTAAGTTAAGATATAAACAATGTAAATGCTGTAATTTCAGCTCTGAAATAAAACTGAGCTCCAAAATGAAACTATCTATCTTCGTTATAGATTATTTAACTAATAAGAAGTAAAATGGTTTATCTAATAATCATTAAATTTTAATTTATTCGTTTCTCTTTTCATTGATTTCGGGACAATCACTGCAACTGTCGAAATTCATTTTACAAATGTTCAACTACAATATTGTATGCGGTTCTGCTCGAAAAAAAAATGGTAATATAATGACAAGATAAATATGCTGTGTAAAAAAGACCGCAGAAGAGGTACTTCATAAATGGCTTAAAAACCTTTAATCCTCTTCAATAGCAGTATACTTTTCACTCATTGTAGATAGACAGTTCGCTTCCAATTGAACAATTAGTTCAAACTAAAATCAACAGGTACACGGATAAAATATCACAGTTGTAAGGATCAGAAGTATGGTCAGTTTTACTCCAAATCTTGTACAGTATAACCCAGAGGATCACAGGATTAACATAGTTATCTGAATTATTCTTCTGATTCTCACAATTACACCAGCCTATCAGTGTATTTGAACGCTTTAAGAATACTTTATTCAACAACAAGGAATTGTATAACCAGCTTATTAAAAAAAATTACCAAATACGAAGCTCACTTATCGACAATACTCATTTTAACCCAAATGGGAACAATAATGTAAACTTTGATACTAGTAGGCATAAAGTAGTATTTTTCGGGCGTAAAATAAAAACAGTCTGAAAATGGACAATTTTTCAAAAAAAAACCGATAAATTCGATTTCTTATCATTTTCTATATTACAATAAATTATGATAATGGTGGGAGACAATAGAAATCGACAATTGTAAATACAAATAAACGCGCAGTAGTAGGGTATTACACGAATTTTCCATTATAAATATAAACATTACTAATTGAGAAAAAACTTGCTAGTTAGTGTTGCGCTTCGCAGTGATTCGTAAACATCTTTAATTCGTGTGATAGAATTAATGGTCATTTTACTCCCCCTAAATCGAAAAATATTGTTGGCACCACGGGCGTAAAACGACCATTTCACGCCCTTGGTGCAAAAAGTACTGTACTTGTTAGTAGCTTATACTTCAAGGAGTAGTGTACTATAACTATACTTTCATCGTGTATATAATATAATTTTAGTGCCCATTTCTTTGCCACATTGAAATTTAAAATAGAATAAACTACGTACGCAGAAACATTCACAATCTTTATAATATTTCGTAATATTCCATATTAAGTATTCTTAATGCAGTCAAGTCGGCTTTAGAATATAAAGCAGATTTTTAATGTCCCGTGTATAATATTTGGTATTGTTCCAACAGTTTCATAAAAGGTATATAAAGTATAAAAAAACATATAACATATTCTCGGTAAGTTGCAAGTAATTTTATAGGCATAATAGTATTTATTCACTTTCAGAGTTTTTATATTAAAATATGGAATAAAGAATAAGACTTTAGGGATATGCACATTACTTTTCTCTTAAATTTTGTAAGATTATCTTCATGTGATTTTCTTCACATAATAATGAGAGGTTATTGCTATTTTATTATGTTTAAAATGTTGGTTTACCCATGTATGTACTTAATCAATATCTTTGAATGCGTTTTTCTAAAAATGTAATAATTCGTAATGTCCGAAGTTATTCCTTCTAATGTAATTTTGCCCAAGACGTTCGTTTTTTAAATAAATTCATACCTCAGGATTGAAAAAAAGTTAATTTTTCGTTGAAGCTTTCCCATAACTTAAACAATTTCATGTTCGAAAGTCACGATACAATAATATTTAAAATGTCAAATTTTATACTTACAGTAGTACATAATAAAACGTCTGAGAACATAACGTTCTATATATTAAAGAAATTGTCCAACACTGCGATTCGAGTGGAATGTGAGGAGGCGAAAATTATTTAATTATTGTAGACTATACTACACTATCATTTAATCGCACATCCTGGACCTTCATGACGGTTTTACAGCTACTCTGCTTATGATGCAATGGTCGGCATGAAAAACAAAAATATTACTCTGCGGGATTCTGTTGTACCGGCGGATGCGGTTGATGAGATTACACATTCGATTCGCTTTCAGCTAGACACGGAAAAAACATCTGTTTTTTATAATATACCAATATTAATTAATTTTAATCGTAAATGCGGAAACTTAATTAAAATACCACAATGATGATTATTAAGCAGTTTACAGGTTCATGAATTCGTCAAGGACATCAAAAAAAATTTTTAGTCATAGTACACTGAAAAAGATGCCCATAAAAAAAGAACTATATCAGATAACTAAGTTAAAAACCAATTATGAGTATTTTTATTGATATGATTTCTCATAAAATCTTGAGTGAAATATATTTCGGATTATTCAACGATAATTTCGGCTGAATATAAAATTACCAAATATAAATTTTTTTAAAAACTGACTTAATCTAATAAAGAACAGGTACTATATTAAGTGATATTTAGCGATATTCATCTCATTCGATATATTTGAAGTACACTTTAATACTATGCATTAATTACAGTGTGTAGACGTAAAGCACATTGAAACATGAGTTTGGATGATACCACCTAGATCTTCAGGATGCCCAATTTTCGCGATTTTTAAGAAATATCGTCTTGGTCTCGACAAATTGGAAAAATGAGAAACTTGGGTTGGTATTGGCGTAGCACAGTCGTGAAAATATTGTGGTCTTGTTATTGAAATACAATATTTGTGATTTTATCAATGATTTTGATGCATTGTTTGTAGCTTTTTGCAAAATATTTCTCATTCGAAAAACGAAAAAGGATTTAAAAGGATATAAGGGTAAAAGAAGTGTAATTTTTAGTCTTAACTTATTAATGTACCTGTTAATATTAAATTAACCTGGACGAAATATTAAGATCAAATTTGGACCATGGTCTTACTCAAAACAACTAATTTTATAAAGAAATTTCAAAAATGGTCTCAGACAATCGAAATAAAAAATTATTGAACCCATTCTTCCAATAAAAAATTGTGCTTTCTTTAAAGTAATTAAATGGAAGAGACATAGTCAAGAATGTTTTAGTGAACTATAAAAAATATATCAAAAGACTTTCCTAGTATTGTCTTGAGAAGACAATATTTCTGGGCGGATGATTTTGTCTTGATCTTGGTTTTCAAAACAAAATAAGTCAAGACGATACCAAAAACCTTATTGTGGTCTCGTAATACCACCACCTTTCTGTTTGTCAAAATTGAACTATTGGGTTAGTATTAACTAAAGTAAACTAGTTGTTGTAGCTTTTAAACGTATTTGGTTCGAAAAGTAAAATTGTTGGTACCGAACCGGTTTTGTTTACGAAATAATTGATGGAAATTGACTAGCCAAAATGGTAATATCGATTGGAAGTTAATTATTTAACATCGTGGGGGCTTAAACGCTAATCGATTGAATTTATTTCATGTTAATTGGGGAATCGAGTAATCAACAAACAAAAACTGACACCTATCCGGTACATGAATACGCACAATCCGGTATAATATTTAATAAATAAAAATATAAATACATTTTTATTTCCACTATTGTTACACATTCATAATAAATGCAACCGAAATATGATCGTAAATTTTAAAAAAGTCCATTGACCTCAAATTTTTATCCAAACATAGGATTAATTCCACAGTTTTCGAAGTATCATATGTACCAACAGTTATTTTATAATATTGGCGTTTTTTAATAAATCGTGGAATAATGCTTTAATAATTTTAAAGTATTTTAATGGCATGTATCGCAAGAAAATTACGTTAAAATTGATTACCTGAAAGTTGAAAATTGTAGATGTATTATTTTCAGTTTCATACCTTTTTTAAAGACGATTTTCAAAGAAAAATAATAAACAGAAAAATACGCGATATAGAAAAGAAAAAAAATAATAGTAAATCTATAGTATATCATATTACTGATGTCAAGTTACAGTCGAGATAAATGAAGCGTAAGGTCGTGCGTCAACTGGTACAGCGAGTTGCAGGCTCATGACTTTCACTTTCCTTCATCAAGTGACCGATTGTGACTATGCCTTTAAACACTTCAGTTTACTTTCTCTTCGTTAATATAATGTCAATTGGTAATCATCCCGTATTTGCAATTTGGATAGAATACTAAATACTGTGCCACACTTACAATATTGGTTAGGGTAACATGAATGTTTTGATTTTTTGATTACTATACTTTATATTAGATCATAACAAATGTTACATAAAAACCAGTTTGCTACCTTACACTACGCAAAGGAATAACATTTTTATACTATTAAAATCGTTGGAAACTCTATAAATAATTATATCTGCTCAAATACTGTTAGAGACAAACTATGGGACAGACATTACGGGAATTTTGTCTAATAACGAGTTACCTACTTAAAAAAGTAATTTGAAAATATTGATTAAATGATTTTATCTCTCTCTACTTTGTCCTTTGAACCATAAATGCCATGTAATATATTTTGCCGAAGAGACAAAAAGGCTTTTTTTCTCTGCAAAATAAACTTGGTTTCAAAAACTTCCTTTGATTTAAACTTCTGTAATTGACGGATTCCATGCCAATTGAACACTACAATTTTTGCGAAGGCTACGGATTTGGCTGTAATATGGCATAATCTTTCCTTGAGTCTCAAAAAACAAAATCCCTAAGTGTTTTTGAAAAATTCAAAAAATTGGCTGACATATTCAATTTTGAAATTTTTTCATTTTTTTTCAAAATGCGATACCTTCGGTTCTACTTAAGCGATTTTAATGTTAAAAGTCTTAAATTGTTCGTAATAACATGTACTTTGATTTGAGGAATTAACTTAAAAAATTTCTTAAATAACTAATTAAATCAATCATTAAAACATTAAAAACGTCGTATTAAATAAACTGCCTTTAATTTGCTTGATTTGTTCACTTAGGAATTTTATTTTTGATACACAAGCTAGATTATACCAAATTACACCCAAATCCCACGCCTTTACAAAAATTGTTGTGTTTGGCATGGAATGCACCTATTACACTAAATATAGCACTTTTTTGTGGCAGAGTTTTTATGCAAAAGTCAACGTAATATCGAGTCAGTTTATTTCTTTATTTAGTCGGTACTAATTTTTTATATCAAAGTAGATAGTACATTTATGTTTTGATCTCAACGTCAATATCTAAAAAATTAATTGTTTGATATGAGATGTATGTATCAAACTTGCATGTTTTAATCTATTTATCCGATGTAAGCAAAAATCGTTGTTGATAGCGTATGCAAACATTATCCATAGTTAAAAAACGATACCAACACTTTAACATGTGCTTATTTTCATTCAAAAATCTAGTATAACACTTGACCAGAAAATATCAACAAACTATTTTTATATAAAATCGTTTTTAATTGTAATAGCCTGTTGCCTTGTTTATAAACAGTCATATCAGAAGTGTAAAATCTGCCGCAGAGATTTTAAAATCCGAATATAAACAAAATGTTCCGCAGGTTAATTTTGAAAGCTGATGCCTTATCGCATAACGAAAACAATAATTACAAGTAGGAAGCGATTCTCCAGCCTAAACTAGCAAACCTCCACAATCAGACTAAGTTAGAAATCTAACGCTGGTATATTTGTGCAGCACACGGTTGATCTTATCGAGAAATATTTCCTTGTTAGCTATATATCGACTTGTGACAATTTTTAAACCGTGACTAGTTTCAGTCCTCTTTGTATAGTGCGACCGCACTCTTGCACATACTCAAGTCTCTTCACTTTTAATGAGCATCTAAATGGAGAAATTATTTGAAGAATAGTTACCGTCTTAGAAGAGACGGTGAAATCTGTACTTGCAACTGCACGAACGCAAGGTAATGTTGCGCATAAGCGCATTTTCTTCGTTTTAGCACTTTGTTACTCAAGAGTTAATTTTTTGATGTCAGCATAATCCATTGGCGAATAACGATATCGTCTCTTCGAATTCTTACGATGTATCGTATAAATGCACTGGCAAAGATTTATTTATTCAACATTGCTTTTTGTTAATAAACCAATAGTCACTTTGCAGACATTTTTTTGGTGAACTTCTTCAGAGTTTAGTGAAATGTGATATAAATCGAGAATTTTGAAATATCAGTCTTCTAAAACAAATCTCGCCCGTAAACATAAGTGCTCCGATGGGTTACTTCTGAAAAATGCAGCATAGTTTCAACTTTTTGTCAAATTTCACTAAACGTAAACGAAAACTTAAAAAATAAACCGTCGAAACAGCTGCATAAGCCGACTAAGGGTAATAATCTTATTTTTATTCCATCTTATCATGTATTTAAACACAACTACTAACACAAACTTCAGCTGACATACGCAGAAACATAGTTTTGGTATTTGTTTCACTTGTCAGATATACATTTAGAGACAAACTGTCACTATGAGAAGTATTTTCATTATTTTTGGTAGAGATCTCCGTACAATTTTGAAAATTTTACAACACAACAATAATAAAAATTAGTAATATAATTATTAAACAATTCAAATTTAGCGGGCTTATGACCTGTAATAGCGACTAATGTTAATGACAATGTTAGGTAAAATATTTTTCAGCGGCTTTCGATTTCTGAACAGCAGGCTTTATCGAAAAAAGTTTTTTAATGAAAATCGTAGCAGTACTACTTTATTATGTTAAATATGCTAAAAATATGGAAAAACAGATATTGCGTGAAAAAATGAGAAAAAATAACTGGGAACTTCCAGTAGACACTAGGGCACGATGAAGATGGTGGAAAAAGCGCAGTATCAGCAGACCCCAAATTTGGTTTTAGAGTTGCAACACACCCCCAAATAAGATGTAAAAGGTAACAAAATTCACGGTTGACCACATTTCCACGCCGAATAAATTCGGAAATACCTGCAGTTAGTAGTACGAAATAAAATAAACACTTCAAGACAATTAACATAATTATTATTCGATCATTTAATTGCTAGCATCTTTGCTCATTTTTAATGAATTTTAGTCGAATCATAATATATATGCATACCTTTAAATATTGATATTAAAATAATATTCGCAAATAAATTTAGTAGATATAGTTAATTGTACAGGTTGAAGATTCGACCGACAATCGAAAGGTCTTGGGTTCAACTCCCGGTGCATTAAATCTTTCCACTTTGGTCTTCATTTTTTTCGAAAAAATCTTAAAACAATCCAACCTTTCCATCTTTGTTATCATAAAAATATTGTGAATTTTTCTAGTAAAATTTGCATTAAATTCTATTAGAGCGGACGAGTTTATGTCATCAGAAATAAATTAGCTAAAAAAATTTAAAATGTGCATCAGAAAAACAACGCGATTTGCTAGTCAAAGACGTACATCATTTCTTTATTTATGGGTTCATAATTTTGAGCATAAAAATGTCTTTATTTGATTGTACTGAACTTAGTGCAATGCATTATGATATTTCTTACACGTTTAATACCGGTTAGTTTTTAATCATTGTTGATTGAACATACACACCAGAAGATAGTAAATTAAATTCTATTTATATGACAAATCTCTTGAATTTCTTTGTTCTATTTTGCGTAGGTAATAGATTTATTCAACCTGTCACGTTTTACTTTCTAATAAAAATGAGCTCCCTAAAAGATAACATTTTACGACGAGTTCAAGATCAAGAGCAAATTTCGATGTGTCGCAAATTAACTTTCAAATTATACTGCGTACTGCTTCTCTATCATCGGTTACATTAAAACAGATTTGTTTATAGTTTCAACGTACACAGGATAAGATGGATATTCCTGAATAACTTAAATTTATTTTCAAAAAAACCCTAAAATCCTTCGTGGGAGTTTTGAACCACCTCCAAAAATAGATATTTATAAACAGCATTTACAGAAAACTACTGTGTACTAATATGTTACTCATATTATTCTGTCGTATGAGAGGGTTCACTCAGAATATGAGTTTATACAAAATACAATATAAAATAACGATTTGTAAATTCAATAAACTCACATTCTGAGTGCACGATCAGGATGGAAACCCTGTATGACAGAATAATATGAGTAACAAGGGTACATTTTGCTCCCTAGTTGTACAATAAGCTGTTTTTTCAGTTGGTTCCAGTAGTTTTTTTAACATTTTAATGAAAATTAATTACTCAGGTGGTCATTTCATATCCCTACACTGAAAAAATGGATTTCTTTATTCGAATAAAGGTATTTTATTTGACGTATCCAGAATGTATCTTTAATGACTTTATGTGATAAAAAGTGCTTAAACTTCTTACGTAAATATATAATTGAGTTGAAGCAAATATGCATACTATATATATATATACATTATAAAAGAAGTTTTTTAAGGGAAATATTCCTGAGTTTATTGTTTTCTATTATGTAAAATTTGATTCTATACAAATATTTTTCTTCACACCGGGAGGAAAGCACCAACTTTCCTCCCGCAAGCGGAAGGAAAGATGCCGCTTATCCTCCCGGCCATAAAGAAAAATCGTATACTTCCCTCGGGAAGTAAAAAAGAATGCCTCAGACTGCCTGTTTCTCACCCTCGGCTTCACCTCGGGTAAAAATTACACGCAGTCTGAGACATTCTTTATTTTACCTCCCTCGTTGAGTAATATACTATTTTATCCAAACAAATCAGAATATTATTCCTAACAATTCTTATACTAACAATTGTTTGTTGAAACCAAATTGTTGGTTCTTTATTAAAAATCCGGATTGTTTCTTTACAATTTTTTTTCATAACATTCTCGTTGTCATAGGAATGTAAACAATATTCACCACACTTATGTCTCGATAATATTTAAAGGTGTCTGAGTGTAGATAAGGAAAGTAGGAAACTTGGCGAAAAAAAATAAAAATACTAACACATCCGATGAGGATTAATAATGTCGCACGACAAATAGTGTCGTGAGGTTAGATAATAAAGATCAAGGGTCGGGACAGATAACGTTTGATAACCGCGTCCTCTCACCGTTAACTGGTCAGTTCCTATGTCAACCACAGTGCGATGTGCCTCGCTCTTTTTTGTTCTTTATTTTTTGTCCCTGTACCAAATATACTGTGTGCAAAGATAACATATATGACAGGCGCAATGACAATTAATTCAGCGTATCCGTAATATCGATAAGTGCATCGCATTGGCTACTGAAAAATCGATCGATATGATGGCCGTTTCTTTCTTGTAGTGAAATGCGAGGCGTAAAACGTCAGCACGGTGATTAATATGATGGAAGATATTAGTTGTGCGAATCATCATGGAATACGGTTTATCGATTATAAAGTGAGTACAGTCTACAATTAAAAAATAATAATGAATATATTCTGTCCTTGAACTATTTGCTTGTCTTTTCCAAGAAACACTCGTTTTTTTAATACATTTTTAAGTACGTCAGAAGTGCATCAACGAGTGGTATTTTATTTTTCGGTATTAATGTTATGAACTTATTTTTCTATGAAACATTCACGGATTTCTATCTGTAAATTATAAGAAATGTGATCTCTTAATGTATAGAAACCATTTTAAAAAATGGTAATAAATTTCACTTACCATACTAATGGTAGTAATATAATACATTTAAATCATTCACCTGACAAAACACAAAATTCTAGACATAACAGTTTATAATTGTCTATTTAATAACAAGACAAATTACTAAGCTAACACTCGTTGATAATCATTTTTTTTAGTTTTTGCAATTTATATGTTTCACTTTTGTATATAGCAAATATGCTTTTGAACGACAATAATGAAATAAGATCATGTACTTCTCTGATCGTTATGTACCTAATTTTTAATATAAAGAAATTAAGGGAAGGTCGCTAGATTAGTAATTCGTGACAAACATGAAACTGCCATTGACACGTTTAGTATAAGTGTAATGAATTATTTTTTTATTATATAGTAAACTCACGTGACTTCTATTTCTATCTACTTCTAGTAAATTATTTTAATATACTAATTCTACGCGAACATATTGAAGCTTTTAACTCTGATTAAAAGCTGCTTAAATCTTGTCTGTGTCAAAATTTATTTGAAATGAAAATGTCCTTGACATAAACTAAAGTCTTTTAATAATGGTAATTGATTCATTCATTTTAATATTCGCAAATTTGGTATCATGCAGATTTTTATCAACCTCTTCTTTAATACCCAGATCCATTTAATTTAATGTATCAACAATTTTAATATTTTTCAATATTTTATCAAATACATCTGTGCAAAATAAAGAAGGTAATTTCAATTTCGTTCAAAACATATGTTCCTGTGAAACCCGAGATTACTGATAAATCTTGGGGAAGTGTTAATCAGTTATATCCTGTTTGTAATAAATCCCACAGAACAAATCCATTTCTTTATCAACCGTCGGTTGATCGGACAAACATGTTTTACAACAAAATTATTTACTAATATAATGTAATCTGGATGGTATACACGTTGAAGATACTCATGATAATTGATTAATGTCATTATTTCACAAAGAGTTGTTTCAAGTACCACTTGCATCAGGGCAGTATTATGTCATTGAAATTGATTCATTGCATAGAAAAATCTGCCTTACTGCACTCAGTTATACATAAGTACTACAAAAGATAAAGGACATTTCTTCACTTCAGTTTCTTATATCCTATGATATATTTAATAACTTCAAATTACATTATGTAATTTGAATACATAAACAATATCATGGAAATAATAGAAATGTGTTATTCAAGAGAAACCAAAATACAGTTGTATGAAAGGACATTTTTTTTACGATGTATGGGGTTTATTAATGTAAGAAAACAAAGAATAATAAAAAAATAAAGATCCAATGTCTATGGTTAGATAATAACTAAATATGAGTGTACAGAAAAAACTTGTAATAAAAAATGTTTATTATAATGGTGAAATTACCCTGGCAATTATATAGTTCAACCATGCCTATAAGTAGATACGTCCAAGTAAAAGAGAAAGGTGGGCCATTCTGTATGGAGTGATTATTTCACTACAATTCGAGTGAAATTTGAATAAAATGTTGAAATCCTAAATGCATAAATTATAATCTAATGCTTTAATTAGGTATAAGTTTAGAAACAAACACAAAACTTTATTATTTTTAACAAAAAACAATCATTTTCTATAAATTTTCATAAAATAAGCTAGTAGAGAAAGGCGGATGCGAATAAAATTGACACGGAACTTCTTTTGGAAACGTGATTTATTTCTTCAATTTTTATTATTATATTAACGTTTGTATTTTTGAAGTTCAAATTTGTTAGGCTAATTTTCTTAGATGATTTTCTTCGAATTAACGTATCTACAATATATATTTCATAATGAGATAATATTAATTTTAACGTCTCAATTATTGGAATATACTCAACAGTTTCATAAATTCCAGGTTATTGCCAAGATTGAGTTTTTTAATTGAACCTTTGATTATTTCGGTAATGAAGTGTTATTTCAATGCAATGAACATATATTTATAATGTTTTTAAGGGATTCACTTGACCTTTCGGAGTTTTGAATTTATCTAATAAATTACTAATTTGAAATTTACTCATAAGCATCTTAACGTTAGGGGCTTCTAAATTAATATTCTCTTTTTTAGTGACATTTAAAACTTCCTATTCCAAATATTGAGAAATGTTTGAAGTTAAGTCACTTGCACTTTTTATAAATATCGGCTTGTAGCTACCATTGTAGGCGCAGTGACAAAATGTCACTGTCTTTGGAGTGAATGTTAACTCCACACGGAGTGAACTTTCACTCCTCGCGAAGAGTGAATGTTCAACGTTTGGAGTGAATTTCTTCACTCTTTCATTTGGAATGACTGATTTCATTCTTTTAGAGTGGTCTCCCACTCTGTTTACAGCACCCCGTTCACATCAGGTTTGGAGTGAAAATTTCATTCCAAGAAATTTAGAGAGTTTACATTAAGAAGAAAAAAATAGGAAAAGAATGAAAAAAATTATTATGGAATATTCACACTATTAAAAATATCATGAAATTTAATGTTCGGTTAATGGTCTGTACATTAATTTTATACATGGTGAAAAATTAATGTAAACGTGCTGGACGTTTTTTGGAAGGATTTTTACTGCGTATATTACCTAAGGTAATTTACCTTTCTCCGTGTGGTGACTTATTTATTATCACATCTTTCGACAAAGACAAAACAGTTTTGACACCAAACCCTTATCTTATGAGGTTATATTTTAATTTATCCTACCTTATAGGAAAATGTATGTGGTTGTCCCTTTTGAAAAGATAGTGATTTTGATGGAACATTTTTCTTAGATGTATAATTTATTGATTAAAAAGTTAACATTATTTTCTCAGAAGTTAACATTAAACTCATTAAACTATTCGTCGGTACATACATATAATCAAAGACTCAGTTAAATACGTAATGTAATTTGCATTGAACGAAAGTACACTATGCCAAACATTTGTGCAACTATTAACTAGAACGAATTTCATTACACAAGAAAATATTTTTACACGTGTAATATTGCAAATGATACATACTAACAAGATTAGCATCTATACATATACAAATATTTGTTAACTATTCATATACAAATCCATTATTACTAAAATTACTATCTTATTTTGCCTGCTATACAAAGTTAATATAAACATGTTAAGAAAAAAAGAGATAAAAATATCCCAAACCTATTATAAATTTGATTATATAACGCACTGGAATGTTACCCCAACTAAACTGTATTTTTAATTATTAGGTATAATATCATTATATAATTATTGAATCGTCTCCACTATCATAAATGATTTGGCAATACCATTTTAAACTATATTATTTATCTTTTATCTTTTTGTAAATAAAGTTAAACAAACTATATTTAAAACTGAAAACATTCGAAGGTGCATATCTTGCTATTAACATACTTGTAAAAAATGCCTATAGAAAGAAAATTGAAATATAATATAAAAGCTGAAATATAATAGAATCACGGATAGGGCGGTACTACTTAAAAGTATGCAGAAATATATATGCTTGAAAAACTAAGAGGGCAACCTAATCGAGAATATTGTTTCTACATATTTATATTTTAAAGTTCCCTACGTTTTGAAGCATCTTAGGTGAGTATAACACGTCGTATTCGCGGTTTTTAAAGTCGCTGCTCACGGATTTCAAGTCAAAATGTAATTTAATTAAATATGTCGGAAGAAAATGTTGAATAAAATCGGGAATCAAAATGATGCGATCTTGACTTGCATGCTAGGAAATTGGTACTAGGAAATTTTTTTAGACCATTCATCCTGAAGTTAAACCCAGAATGATAAAATTTAATTCTGGTCGCATCCAGAATCCTACAAAATGTTGAAATTCAAATGTGTCGATGTAATATGGCGAGACTATGATTTTTAGATCGCTGATCAGAAATTTGATACACAAGATAGAAGAATTTTGAAAGTATAAATGGCGCATGTAATATTCTTAATGAAAATAAAAAAAAAGTCTGGAAACTTCAATGAGTTATGAGTTTTGTGGTATATTTGTTTACAAATGCAAATTGAAAATGATCCTAATAGGGATTTTATAACAAATCATACTTGTGTAACAATCTATTACGTTACGCTGCAAGTTTGTATTTTGCTCATTCTAACGGATCCTTATGTAATCATAGGATGCGTTTCCTATTAAATGTCTGGTACTGATTTGTTTTTTCGAAATGTCGAAATGCTTTCGACTTAATTTTATGTGAACCCATTATTGCATTTTTTTCATATTGGAATTGCCATTAATATGTACGGGATCAACCACTTCAAAACCACTTAATATAGTAAATACAGACAATTTTAAGATACAAATTTTCAAACGATTCGCCATATTAGCTGCAATTTGCAAAATATTTTCTTTTGGCCACACCTGCCAATGAAAATGGCACCTGCGTAAGCTACGGATAACCATAAAAATTGTCAAGAGGCCTGTGCGCATGCAGTGCGTTCTCGCCTATAAAAGGTCTTTTTGTTGCAGCATTAAGAAACTGCAGCAGTTTCGTGCACAAAAATTATTTTTTTTTAACTCCGTGCGCTAAGTGCTCACTTAGCACACTGTTTTCCGTGTGCAAAGTAGAACATTCATGCACCGTGCGCTAAGTAGTTACTTACTTACACGAATGTTCTAAATTGCACAGAAAACAGTGTGCTAACTGGGCACTTAGCTCACACGTTAAAAAAAAAAAGTACTATTTTGCCACGGTTTGCCTACTACTCGGCCTGCGATATACCCCACGGTGCAATGCGAACCTATACGCCCCAGATTCATAATAAATTATTTTGTAACATAATACAACACATAATAGAGATATAAAACAGCTGCACATTTAATTGACTACTATATACGCGAAAATATAAAATAATTCTAGTCAGGTTTTCTAGGACCCCAGAAAATTCACAAAAAATGTTCTATTGCACGCTTGAGCTGTTATGGTAATTGTATTAACTTAATACAATTATTGATTTGTTACAGAATTTTTGAAGTTTTATACATTCAGTTTTAGGGTGCACTCAAAAACCCGACAAATCACAAAACGGACATTTCAAAAAACCTGACACTCAAAAACCAAACATTTCGAAATACACACACCTTCAGTTGGTGCCTTCCCTATTGAAAAAAAAATGACGTCCGTTGTGACGTCCAATTTGACGTGAAATGTTACGTCGAATGTTACGCCAAATGGTACGTCACATTGGACGTCATGAAAGACGTCTTAAATTGAAGTAACATTCTTAATATCATTAGACATCACTCAGGACGTAACATTGGATGTAATTTTTTATAAAAGAGAAATTTGCTTATACAAAGAAGCAACTGAATGTCGCTTCGTCTAAATCAATTTATTTATCTATTAGAATTATACGTTGCGGATATATTTGAACATACGCAGACATTCGAACATTGGCAATTGTGTACAACTAAACACCAACGCAGACCGCGGTTCTTATGTAGGTATTCCTCGGGCCTTCAGCACTGGCGGGAATGATTGCATATTATAATGCATCGGATGTATGTTTCAAACGTATTACTCGATGCACTACTACGCGGAGTTCATTCGAACTATGCGTTTTTCGTTTCGGCCCGGACATTCTTACCCGTTCCCAATAGACGTTTTAAACGAACCCCACATATTGGTGCATCGAGTAATACGTCTTCAAATGTATCCGTAAAGTATAATTCTAATAGATAAATAAATTGAGTTAGACGAAGCGACATTCAGTTGCTTCCTAGTATAAGCAAAATTCTCTTTTATAAAAAATGACGTTCAACGTTACGTCCAATGTTACTCTTAAGTGACGTCTATTGATATTAAGAATGTCACTCCAATTTAAGACGTCTTTCATGACGTCCAATGTGACGTACCATTTGACGTAACACTCGACGTAACATTTCACGTCACAATGGACGTCACTACATAAAAAGATGAGCTGAGGTCCCCGTCCTTGAGATTGCACTGGAAGGTTATTTCTAGGTAAAAAATGTTTGATCAAGGGATTAAATTTGTAGGTCACTTGAAGGTCAACCCCCGATTATTTATGCAGCACATTTAAAAGAATTTTTGGTTCTCTGTTTTTTTAAATGTCTGGTTTTTGAATGTCGGGTTTTTAATGTGTCTTGTGATCACAATATCAATATATCGGATTTTTTAGATGCACCCTAGTTTTATATCTATTTACTACACATTAATCAAATAATCGTTGACTTCTTAGTCACGAAACCTACGAATTACCGTAGTAATATTTGTACCTATTTGCCCACCAAAAAACTAGTTCAGATCGAATTATGTCCCTTGGTATAAATATGTAAAAAGATCTATCAATACCGGACCTTTGATATATTGTACTTAAGTACTTTGTAAATTGATAGTGAATCAATTCTAACCTAATATGTGTCATTGATTTAAAATTTTTTTAAATATTTTACACCATCAAGAAAAGAACAATTTTTTAATTACTGTTTCATAACTTTTCAGATGGAATGTACGACTGGATTTCGTGCTGGGAAAGAATGTCGAAACAACGATACAGAATTAGGAGAGCTGAAAGTCGTACAGATAGACAGCGACGATGCGATTTCCAGTAGACCAGATCGTATACCATGTCGTAATGGTGCTTGTAAAGCATCCAGAAATCAAGGCGAACCACGTTCGGAAAGTCCATGGCATTTTCTCAAAACCGTCTTTCTCCTCTCTGTTATCGTAGCATTCATCTTATGGCTGATCGTCTACGCGGTTTTGGCACAATACGATATTTTATGACGTGTCCAACAAGAGTACGAGATTGATATTAATTCAATGAACGCCCCTTTGCATCGAGTCCGATAATGGATCCACCAATACCGGCAACATACGTTATTCTTTGTGATATCGGTGTAAAATAAAGAAATCTCATATTTTTATTAAATTTGTAATATATGTAAATAGACAGAGAAACCGACTATCGAAACCGTTAAAGAGATTATTGGTATATATACTATAAAATTGTGGCTTGAATGTTGCGAGGACCGGTTTTATTCTGTTTTCGATTCTTTAAAACAGCGACTTTAACAGTAAATTAATGAATTCAAGTCATCAGTTTATTTCCATTTCTTCTGTTATAGGTAAATATCTATATAGAACTTTAAAATCATCTAAAGATACATAAAGTATACGACACGGGACTATAGTTACGAAACATATAATTTTATTTAACATAGCAATATGTTCAAAATGTCTATTATATACAAATGTTGATTTTATAACTTATTGTATTTATTGGTTACATAATTTTTCATTTTCCTATTATATGATTTATAATATATATTATATTAGACGTTAATAATTTCGTTATACTATAATGGATAATACAATTTATGTGGAAATAAAATTTCGCTGCAAGTAATAGTCTTAGAGTGTTTTTAAAACATATTTTAATATATTTTGTCTTGCACATGTTCCCGTATTTGGATGAGACATTTGTCGGTGACTGATTTTCGAACTATACTCAAAACTTGCATTTGAAAACAGGCGATTGAAACAATATGTCCGTAGGAAACTTGCGAATTTGTCGATAACAGCGTCACATTATCAGATCCTAATACATGTCTCTCATAACTATTATATTATGCATGAAAATTTTCTGTAAAATTTTAATACCCAACTCATATACGTCTTTATGACATATACAATTATAATATTTGTATCACTATGACGTATAAAAACTCTATATAACTTCTCACTAAATATGCTGCCCTTACTAAGAAAATATGTCGAGATTGAAGTGAAATCTATTTGAAGTCCACACTGCCGCAAGCGAAATCCTCTTGCCTCAAGTCGAAATCCTCTTGTTATATGGTCAAACGGATTATTCCACTAGCGGTAAACGGATTTCATTATGCCGCAAGTGGATTTCGCTTGCACCACGATTACTTATGCGGATTATTTTAATTCTTATGTTACATCTTTGCTTTAAAAAAATCTGAACATTTGTAGGTGGGTATTTTCAAGTGCGTTCTTTCAGAATGCGGCACGAAAATTTTGAAAAAACCACCCCTTCCTACCGTATTTTTCAATTTAAAAAAGAAAATCATGATTTTTTAACGTAAATTTTTGTTTAAATCGTATTTTCAACGCGAAAGAGGTCTTGGCGATAGCTGAAACAACGAAAATTCCGACTCGAAATGTCAAAATAATAAGTGGTTGTGCAACTACACCTAAAATTAATGAAAAATATGATGAATACCGTGCGATTTCCGGTCTTCATCCCTAAAACTATCAATAATGGGTAGACATTAATTTATCATTTTGCCATAAGCATTGTCTTTAGTATGTGAGGGTATAAAAGCTGCTCTTATTTCTTTATAGAAATTAATTTATTTCCATTTTTTGGTATAAAAATAGTATTTTTGAAAACTCCCGATTTTCAGCCCTATTTTATGGGGTGGTAACGAAATTTAACATTGGATAACTTGGAATAAAAGATATTTTCTACTGTATATGATATGTTTTCAATAACCGAAACTATTTTTTTTTTAGAAAAATTCGCATAATACCAATTTTTTGTGTGTATAACTTTATTATTTTGACATGTTGAGCCGGAGTTTTCACAGTTTCAGCTATCGCCAAAACCGCTTTCGCATAAAAAATACGATTTAAACAAAAAAATCCTTTGAACAATCATGTTTCTCTTTTTTAAATTGAAAAAATGTGTAGGAGCGGGTGGTTTTTTCAAAA
Organism: Trichopria drosophilae; assembly: GCA_030407085.1. Taxonomy (NCBI): domain Eukaryota; kingdom Metazoa; phylum Arthropoda; class Insecta; order Hymenoptera; family Diapriidae; genus Trichopria; species Trichopria drosophilae. Next base: position 162,619,373 of record CM059582.1, on the reverse strand, counting down.
TTTTCGTGCCGGATTCTGAAAGAGGACATTTGAGAATACCCGCCTAAGGGGGCTCTAAAGTCCTTAGATGATACATTAGTATGTATTTCTGATATATGTAAAAACATAAATTAAAAATTACTGAAACAATTTCTCAACATTCGGACTGCTATTCCGACCGCTATAAAGGGACCTTCTAAAAAATACCACAGACCGATAATTGCAGGAGGTACATGATTTTTGTTTAGTTCCAAAAAGTCTCAATCAATCCTTGATAAATTTCTTTTATATTCTATATCGTAAATAACGGTTAGAAATTTGGTTGCACAGCCTGAATTAAAAAAAAAGTTTTAACCATTTTTAATTTAGAAATTTTAACATAGAGAAACCTTGTCAATTGACCACTTAATCCTTTGAAGCATGAAGTCCCTTCTGTAGGACACCTTTTTGTAATTCATATTTTTTTATTTTTTAGTAGATCAAAATTGAATTTGAATGCAAATTTTTCTTCCGTACTTCGATAACATGTTCATAAATATTAAAAAAAATAATATTTATTATTAATTATCGTGATAAATTGTTTATAATGACGAATAATGTATAGTAATTACGTAATTTTTTACAAAGAATCTATGCTGAAAAGAAACAGTCGTTAAAATAAGAACAAACTGGGGGTTTTCGGAGTCGCTGATTACGAATCTGACTTCAGATTTTCAAAATTAAAAATGACGAATCCAAGATGGCCGACCAAAATGTAAAAATTTAATTGATCGAGGTGAAACTGGGTACTCGGGGGTTTTCGAGGTTGCTGATTACGAATCTGGTCTCCGATTTTCAAAATTCAAAATAGCGTATCAAATATGGCGGATCAAAATGTAAAAATCAACTTGATCGAGATGAAACGGGGTACTGGGGGTTTTCGAGCGAATCCAAATGACGGTCTGAAATATAAAAAGTTATTTGACCGAAATCAAACTGAATAACTGAATAATGGTACATTTTCAAGATAAAATTAAGCAGATTCAACAAGCGGTCACGAATACTGAAATTTACTAGTTCGTCTTAGCGACTTCGAAAATTGTTTACATTTTGGCTGTCATATTGAATACGTCATTTTGAATTTTGAAAAAGCTAAGATTAGACTCGTAATCTACGATCCCGAAAACTCCCGAGTACCCAGTTTCATCTCGATGAAATAAATTTTTACATTTCTGTCGGACATCTTGGATCTGCCATCTTGGATTTGCCATCTTGAAATTTGAAAATCTGAGGTCAGATTCGTGATCAGCAACCCCGCAAAACCCCGAGTAACAAGTTTCAGCTATTTTCCATGCAAATAAAAATGTATACTTCAAAGGGTTAAGAGCCCCCATAAAAATTTAATTTTTCATTTAATAATACACATATCATACTTTTAGTTTAATCAGGATACATTCAACATAATATCTGAGCCAATATTTGAACATTACGCTTTAGTTAGAATATTATAAACAAACAAAAAAAGGAATAGAGATTATTTAAAAACATATATACGTTTGGCCATGTTTAGTATTAACCAATACATACCAGAATCTCTGCTTAAATTACTTTGTATCTGCGTAAATTATTGAAAATCTAGAAATCCTCTACAATTTGTACTAACGCACTTCTACCTTGAAAAGGGAAAAGTATTATCATATACTAATTTATGGAATGCTGTTGTTAATTATTGTCGGAGGACCAGGAAATAGTGCAGTTTTTAAATGAATTCTTCCTAACAGTTCGTAAAATGGATTATTTCTTTCCTATTTTGGTAATATTGAGAAAACAAGTTGACTCAGTTTTATTAGTAAGTAATATATGAAACTTTTGTAATTACAAAATAATATACAGAACGTCCATTGCGTTGAACTTAAGTCGCAAACAACAGTTCTAATTAATAATGCATGTTTTGCATTATATATAACACTGAAGATAATGTATAAAATTTAAAGTATAAGCAGTAAAATGTCCTGATCAAATAATCACCATCGCTTAAAATTTACATTTTTTAATTATGTGCTAAAGTGTATTTATATGCAGACCATTCCATTCTCACATTTTATGATTTGATTAAAAACCGCTAAGTGATATATTTTATTTGTCGATTTAACTACGTACATTAGTTAAAAAACTGGTTTAATACATCCATTATTACGCATTTTCGGAACGTATTATTGCATGTAAAAAATTATGATACTCTGTGGCGGAAAAGGCATGTAAAAATCATCTTCTTGGAAAATTGTTTCAAAGTACAAAATATAACTTTTTAATGCAGTAGGTATAACTTTGGACAAGTCAAATGTATAATTTAGGATAGATATATAACTTTGGACGGTATAACTTAGGGAGGGACTGTATTGGAATCTCAGGCTTCATCCTCATGAACCTATAGAGGCTTCGCCGTCCCTCAGATTCTGTCGTCGAGGGGTAAAACTCCATTTACGCCCTCGATAAAAAATAACTACTTTGTATTATTTTTAACACTAGTTTTAAAATACAAAAAATGATTTTTCCGTGTAAATAGATTTTAAATTATCGGCTGTCCACCAGGTGTTCGAAAGTGTGCACCTCAAGGGGTCCATGATTGAAGATGTATCGTATAACCTCCTAGATATTCGATTTCTATAGCAACAGTAACAGATTTAAAAAGCAGGATTTTTTGGTAGTTCGTTTTTTTTTCGCGAAAGGATACACATTAAATAAAAAGTTATAATTTTCATGATAAAAATGACACCATATGATAAACTATAAACTATGTGCATGGTAAAAAATCCTACTTACTTCCTAAATGAAAGGTATTTCGAATATACTTTCAAAATTTCAAATCAATCGATGAAAATTGCTCGCGTCATGTCTTCTGCCAGTTCCAAATAGTGATTGAAAGAAAAACGCCTTTTCAACAGCTCACAATGATATCAGAAGGCGATGAGTCAGATGCGTTTTGGTATATTGTTTTTAAGACCCTTCAACAATTTTAACATCAAAAAATTGTTCGGTTTCTTCAAAATTGTATATGTAGAATTTATTTCTCACCTTATAATTGCGACTAAAGAATATTACCATAAAGTCACTAGCAGTAGTAAGGTATAACATTACACACTGAGTCACTTGCCTCATAATTTTACAAGCAAAATTAAAATATGTTGTGAATCAACATATGTCTGAAAATATCATATGGGCCTAATTAATATTATTTACTAACACTGCTATTTATTCAAAGATGTATTAAACCTTAACTACTTCACAATAGAAACACGCTCAAGAACTATTATTTCTTTATTTCAATCAACATTAAAATTTCTACGTTTACAATATAAAATATTCATTGCCTATAACAATATTATATAAGATATTTAAATATTTTATTAAAAGAGCTTGGATACATTTTTATTTATTTTATGTTGCGATTCCGCTTAGTTTTTCAAAAATAATTTGTTGGCATTTTTTATCACAGTAGAAAATTTGTTAATCGTTTATTTAAATAATTATATTATAATAATACATTACATCATATTTTGTCGATTCATAACATATAAAAAAAAATAAATATTGCTATGAAACGACATGCTTTAGATTCGATGAATCTCATTTACATGAAGTAAATAAAATGTTTCCTGATCAGGGCCTTAATAAACGTAAACTCGTAACTATTTTAGGTTACAAACGTACTAAAACATGATAATCAATGCCTAACAAAAATATGACGCTGAAAAGCCTCGTATTTTACTAAATAACTTTTATTATATCACCAATTAAACACTTTCGAAATGCATACACCACAATATTAATATATTTTTTCATTAGCTAAGATCTCTAAGTTTATAAAGATTTAAATATTGTTTTCATAAATGTAATTTGCAAAAATACATTTCTTTTATTTTGCTGCAAATAAGATAAAAGCGGAGAATAATGTTAAAAATCGAAGAAACATTAATAATAACTGCAGAGTGATATTTTTCATCGATTGTAATTAAACGATGAAGATCTACTGACAGTGGCAACTTCATATCGTACAATTGTCACGATATTGCAGGGTTGAATAGAAAGTGTCAACGCTCATGAAACACGATTATACCATACATTATTCAGGATTCCGAAACTTCAAAAAACCAAGAAAGGTAAATTGCTTCATATTACAATTTATTTAAATCTTGTAGCTATGCCAAATACCTTTTTAGAGGTTATCTTATTATTTCGCAATTATAAAATTAAAACATATCTTTGGATATTAATGATATTATCATGGACTTACAGTAACAGCTTATGATTATTTAATCATTCTTCATTAGATTAAAATGTATTTCGCTGAGATGTACATATCAATTTTTATATTTCAAGGTGAAGAAAGCAATGATATACCGTACGAAACGGACGATAAGGTGCCTACCGATGCTAATCGGACAGACCCGTCCTCTTCACGTTGGACACCATGGATTTACAATTTCTTCTCCTTTTCGAAAATTAAGAATTCAAGCGAAGAAGAAATACGGGTCGATATGCCGGATGCAGAATCAGATGAAATTATAGTAATCGTATATATTAACTTAATATCTGGCATCGTAGTTTACTCTTAAAAGTGTATTTTTAATTTGTATTCATTTTTATTCTTATAGATGGTATGCAAAATACTGGTTTACGAATTTGTTTAAGACTATTCAGAAAATCTATCGAAATATCATAGTGGCAAGCTCAAATGTTTTATACATTTCTGAACATTGTACAAAAAATGTGATACAATTATTCACAATTTTCATAGCTGCCTAAAATAATGTTATAACAATTATCAAAACATTTATTTTTAAATTGAAAAGTCTCTATTAAATTAATCTCTAAAATGTAACTTGTTTTTTCTTTCTTTTAGAGAACATTTATAAATAATTGACATTCCATTGTTATTAATTTATCTTTATTTGCAATGAATTTACAGAAGCAGCGCAACTCCTTAATAGTACATCACAGAAAACATCTCCATCTTGTAAGGGCCTGGGATTCATTCAGGACGAAAGTGATAATAGTTCTGGCGATTTTCTTCATTCTATGGGCAGCGATATTCTTCCCTTTATTGTCATCTAACGCATAATTGCATGTGTTATCAATAAGGATCAATGTATTTTTGGGCCAACTTTACTAAAGATTTCAGAAAAAAATGTGTTGTTTTTCATTAAATTTTGTATCATGTACATCTCTGAAACAAATGGAGAAACTTTGAAATCGTATTAAGTATTTAAATTACAGAATACTGTTGTTATTACATAGTACATTTGTTATTACATGTGAAAATACAAAAATTTAATTTCCCTGGGATTACTAACTTTAGAATAAAAAGAGAACATGGCCAAATGTGTTCTGAGTAGTATCACAATACCAGGATATTTTTCGGAATTTTGTAAACAATATTTGGTAGTATTTTGTGAGATGAATTGTATTTATAAATTTATTTATAATTATAATTATGTTCTTCGATTTTAAAAAAAGGTTCATAATTTTTTTTGAGAAAATGTTTGTTAACGTAAAATCGATCAAAAGCTATCTTTTTTCGTTACTCACTAAATTATTGCTAAAATGTTCGAAATGCATCCAATTATTTTTTTGATTGGTCACTTTCATACTAGTCAAAAAGTGAAAAATTCGACATTGTTGTGTTCTGAAAGGCAGCGTCTCTTACCGCTATGTTCAGAGTGAATATTATAATTATCTTTTTAACCAAAAGTAATATCAATTTCATATCGAAGATGTTAAAAATTGCACAAAAATTATGCTTACTAAATATGCCATAGACGAGGAATTTATAAATACAATTGATTCATCGGGTCAGTCACAAACCAACCTAAGATTTTATCAAAGTTAAAATTAAATGAATTACAATATATAACTATAAGGAATTATTATAATAAATTCATTATTTCAAAGAAAGTAATATGTTTATTTTCAAAGATTGTTATCTATTAATGACTACAATATACTACGGTGGTGTGAATAAGTCCAATTTACTTTGTAAAGTAATAAAATGTTGGTCTTTATTTATTAATTAGTCTTCATTTGTAGAACATACATAAACCAAACATTACAAAAATTACATATGGGTTGTAGAAATAGAAGTACACAATAATTAAACAAGATGCAAAATTAATTTGATGAAAAGTCAGTTGCTAATCATAATAAATAAACGATCTAGTTTTCAAGTGTTTTATATGTCAATATTTTAATACTAAAATGTAAAACCGTATTTAAAATACTGTTTATTCTACATTGTAATTATAAATATATACAAAATTTAATTTCTTGTCAGTTCGAAATATTTATAAGTATATGCCAAAGTGTTATATATTTTGTAAAGTCCCAATTTTTTCATAATAAATGTAATACATGTAATGCAAAATGTGTACACTTTGGCATATACTTATAAATATTTCGAACTGACAAGAAATAGCAGCCTGTAAATTGTAATACTATTTTTAATTTATTACATGTAATTTATGACGTTAAAACAGAATTAAAAGAAAAAGGATATAGCTAAGGTCTTTCTTTCAGCTTACACTATAGAAGTACACATTGAAAACTGTAAGTTGTGATGGGCAGAAAAGAATAGTAATATGCAAATCTTGCAATCAAATTTTTCTTTATAAAATTCGTAGAAGTACAGATAAATCGTCTTGAAAATTTTCGTTTAAGAAATGTCAATACATCTTCATCTTGCACCTAGCTAATCACGAGTTTGAATTAACGAGTTCCATTGCTTAGAATACAGATAAAATTGTGTGAGATTCTGTTCTACGATGAAACTAACGTTATTGTTATTATGCTTATTTTCTTAAATTATGGTAGTAATACTTCTTCCAACATATTTCTGAAGCGTCGAATAGTTCTTGTCTTCCAACAATCCTGTAATCATCACCTGTAATTATATGAATTATTTTCATTTTATGTTTGCAGTGCAGAATAAAATGATACAAACAAAAATGGTAAACAAATTAATAAATCTAACTTAAATGTCAATGATTGGTTAGCACCATTGATTTTAAAAAAATCAGTATTTTACATTACACATACTTTATTTCATATTAAATGGTCTTATAGTATTAATACCGTACATAAAGGACATTAACTCGTTTATCGACGGTCCGTAAGAAGACTGACATTTTTCAGATTTGCACGAAGAAAAGCATATTTCCAGGGTGCCCAACACATTACAAATTTCCCGACGGGAAAACTCTTTTAATTCCTCAGGAAGAAAACCACTTGCTTTCGTTTCCACATGACACCTAATACTTCTTGACCGACGAAAAAAATACTTTTCTAGTTTGCACTGTGAAAATGTAGACGTATAACTCTTACTTTCGGAAAAAAGTGTATTTTCTACACTGAGGCAGCGTAAGATTTGTTGATTTTCATAAGGATTATGTTAGTCTTCGTATGGCCCGTCGATAAATCTGGGGTTGATAGGAAAACTCAAGTAACTTCACAAATTGAAAAAAATCGAGATTTTTTCACTTATATTTAATCTGTTAGACTAAAATTTAGACTGAATATCATATTTTAGGTACTTTCAAAAAAGGAAAATAGCATTTACACGGTTTTAGGTGAATATGATTTATATTCCCATGGTAATGTGAAACATTAAATGATTTTATCTCAAATTTCTAAGTTGTTGCATATAACAAAATTTCATACGATTTTGGATATCCATTACACCTTAATTCATTTTAATGGGGATTTTGGTGAGCCGAAGTTGTTTTACAGACTGATGAAATATGATTTCATTCGTTTTTCCTTAATATATATGTGTTCAAACTTCAGATTATATCAAATCGCTGTAAAATATCTGTGGTGGCATGGAAACAAAGCATGAGTTCATTGCACGTGATTTTGAGTTATTTAACGGAAATTGTGAACCTTTTAATAACATCAATTTAAACTAGTGGCTTTAACCCTGCAGCCTTTAGCTCATGAACTCCTCGATTGGCCAGGGTTTTGTAGGTCCAGCTATTATTAACTGACTATAAAAAAAACTGAAAATGATTATATTCAAAACATCGACCCTCAGCACAGTAGTCAATCGGAGAATTATTATTACAACACATTAATACACACGAATCTTCTTAAGTAATTTAATTTCATATATTGAGGAATATTTGTGTGGTTAATGGTATTTATTATGATAACAATTAAATAAGTAAATAATAATAATAAACTAAGAACTGAAAAACTCTACTTCGCAGATACAGTCCCATTCCCAGATAACTGTATTTATTTTTAAACTCTTATGATAGAACATACTGGACACTTCAATTTGATTTTGTTCTTCTTCATTCATCTTCTGCGGCATTACCGTTGATTTTACGAAGAAAGTGCATATAACTTTTTTATGCAGAGAATTTGATAGTCTATCTATTTTTGTTCGAAACATTTTTTTTTTATTTGCATTTTTGATAAGAAATGCTACTAACTATTTTTCAGGTTTTTTGTACAACCTCCATCTCATAATCTAGTGTGGATCAACCGAAAATTAATCAGATCTAGGTTGGCCCATAACAAGCTCAAAAAAGAGATTGAACCAGTCTTTAAAATCAGTTTCACCATTCGCGAGATATCCTGAGACAAAAACAATGGGACGATAATGTAATTTTCGAGTTCGGTAGGGTCCAAAACTTCGATATTTGATGAAAAATATAGGGTAATTTTTTTTTGTTTAAGTGACCAAATTCCATACTTCGTTCAAACCCTTGGTCTGGGTCAAAGTAAAGTTATTATGTTCGCCATTTTATAGTCCATTAATAATAAACAATGCCCTATACTATTATTATTAAGTATTTTTATTCTGTAATAAAATACTCCAACTTTTGAAATTTCAATCTAGAAAAATGGCATATGTCCGTGTGATTTATGGCATTTCTCCATAACGATTATAAAACTCTACTTTTAGTAGTTTAAAATGCGGTTATTGTGTTGGAGCTATTAAATATTTGTTCCAAAAAAATTATTTTATAAACATGAATTGAAATTGAATTTAGTATAACATGAAATTTAAAAAAAAATCATTCATTTTAATAGAATTTATCTAATCAATTAATAGACTGTAATTTGGTTGTGGAATTAAACTCTTTTTAGAAAAAAGGTATAACACGCTTTAAAACACAATTTCAATTGTAGCTTTTTTATGAACAAAAAATTTTAAAAAATAATGCCCTTTTTACGCGCCACCACAGGTATATGATAGTGGAAACATACTCTACTTTGATTAACAAAATATAGAAACAAAAATACTTATTGCTCAGGTCAACAAAATTTCGTAGTCGGGAATTTGCGGCTCATTTCGAGATATTTGAGGTTCTACATGAAAAATATATTTTTTTGCTACTTTAGCGGTTGCTGTACAGAATGCAACAAATGCTTGTGGTCTTTTTTAGTAGTCACATCATTTAGTACTACTCTTACCCTTCAAACTGAGCTATTAGTCGATTCCGGTCATAATAAATTAATACATTTATATAGCAATTACCTTATGAGATTCGAGTTACATCTGTCATTTTACTTAGGAATTTTTATTTTTGTTGATCAGTGTTATCAATGATATAGTTCCTTATTTGAAAATGTAAAAGAGTTTTCAATTACTTCACTAGACTGGTGTCAAAAATTGATTACTAACAGTTAAATCTACCGATCTGATGTCTGATATTTTAGTGCTTTCCATTTCGGCACTGCATTTTACAAAATTCCCTAAAAAATGTACCAAGGTATCAATATTTAGTTCAATTCTGACGAGACTGACTCGATTTTGTAAATTTTAAATTTAATAAAATATGAGTTTTAATAAAGTGCCTTTGAGCCGTTTAAAAAATGCTTTGCTAAAAAAGGAGTATCTTATTTAACAATTTCGAAATAAGTTAATAAAATATAGTAATTGCAATGAACTAGGTCATAAAAGTATAATGAATCAACAACTGCGATTTATACAGATATTTTTAATTAATTAAATTACTATAACTATTTGCAAAAGTTTAAATTTAGTATAGGGCTTAATTATTAGCTATTATTGTCCGAGAGTGGGTTATATATTACGATTCTCATTTATTGCTAGAGCGTGGATCGCAAATAATTAATAATTACCAAATATTCTTTCAAATCTCACATATTTCTGTGTGTGTCACTTGTCAAAGTGGGATAGTGTCGTATTTAGAAAATCAGGATCTCGAGAAAATAAAACGTGTTATTGAAATTAATAATGGAACATTATTGACGGGACAGGAAACGATTACAACAATCTAAACAGTCTTGGTTTGTAGGTAGCAAACTACTAATGCAACTACTTTAAAAGGAGAAATATGATTCATGCAATTTTGGCTGAATAAATAAAGTTAAGTCAATAAAGAAAAGCTACTATACTGCAACCATTATCAATAACATTTATCATCGTTTTATATTTATTTACATCATTTATAATCACGGTAAGTAGTTGTTTGAGTAATAATCACGGAAACAATTACTTAGCGCAAAATAAACTTATTAAATATTGAAATACTTATTTCAAAGCGATTAGTATTATTTGGATTTATGGATTTAACTAACTTCATATCTAGATTTAGGATTTTCTCTTTTCCCTATATAATATTCCTGTAACTATATTTTTAAATCTACGATAAACATCTAATTCACATTTAATTTAGAACTTGTTGACCTTTTTTATTGAATTTATATTATATTTATACTCCCTTTTTAACAAAAATAAGCAATGACTCGATAAAATATTACAGTTTCGTTAAGTTTTCCAATAAAACATTTAGACTGTATCAATTAAAAGATCAACAACTAATAATTCTTACTTTCCACAATATTTAAAATCCTTGAAATATATTGGAAATAATTAACGAAGTAAAATTCACTGTCGATATATTTTTTGGGCATATTTAGTCATGTTTGAAAATGAATTTCTAAAAGATGAAACCTTCACCGAATTATGAAAGTTCCAAGAGTTGTAGAGGATATCGCTTTTCAATTTGCCGAAAGGGATTCTAATGGTTAATTACACAATTTTCCATTTGTCTGTGAGTGATGTTTATGCGACTTTAATATTTACAAATACAAAATCATTAAGAATGCCCTGCATTTGTGCAATTTGCCCTTCCAGTTCCACAATTGTGCACACAATGGCGTAGGCGTACGAAAAGAAATCTATACTAAATATAGCCTATCCCGTGCCGATTTCCGTTACATCATTAATGACCAATACTTTAGTCGATGGTCGTTTCAATTGAAGCCAAGGTGTGGCAGTAGTCAACTTTGAGTGCCTGAACGTCCTGCAACCTGACATACTTGGCTTTTATTTATGTGAAACAATTTGAAGTACGAATTGACGATCATAACATAACGCTTTTTGAAATTTTTATGTAAATCGATAAGAAATCAGGATTATTTAGATGAAATAACCAATAATTATAATACTGATTCCAAAATATTTGTCTGCAAATCGTGCTACGTCGGTACAATGTGCACATGTATATACGATTGCAGGACATTCAGGCGCACGGAAAAAAATGTTCAGAGGATACAGCCAGAAATATGGTTACTTCTGGCAAAAATATAGCTGGATTTGCCATATTATGGCTGAAATAACCATATTTCTGGCTGTACCCTCTGTACATTTCTTTCCGTGCGCTCCTGTGAAAGCTGTAAAGTATTCATCGTTATCGATCATTTGGCTATTTATCATTTGCCTTCCTAAATTTCGAATTTGGGTATTTGATTTTGATTTGTCAATAACAACATATTACTCATGACATTATGTATAAGACAACTCTCTTCATTTAGTTAGTATTTAAATACAAATATGTCAAGTCATTTTAAATCCCAAATAAGACATTGAAGTATAAACAAAATAGGAATTAAAAATGAATTTAAACAAAATAAATGAATGCCGCAAGTAATAAGTACATCTGTAATTAGAGACATAATAGGTATAGTATTTAATTATAATTAGGACAAAAAATAACAACACGTAAAACTTGCTTTTATTTGCTATGGTGCAAAAATACACCTCAGAGAAGTAACACATTGTTATTTTCAATTGTGCGATTATATATATATATATATATTTCGTTGCTTTACCTTTTACATTAAGAACGTAGTTCCATTGTCGTTATGTGGAGATAAAGAAACATTTGTAATATTATGTATTATGAGATTCTCGTACGAAACCCGATTGAAGGTTAAAATCTTGATGTGTTCGGTGCAATATAGTTATTTTTGTATCAAGGGCGTAAAATGCAGTTTTACGCCTCGACAATAGAACCCGAGAGACGGCGAAGCCAGCTCGACGTTCATGAGGGTGAAAATTCTACGCCTAAGATTCAAACATTGTTTTTTGAAGAAGTAAGCGTAAAATATTTTACGCCTCGATTTGCGGGCCTAAAATGCCAAATTCATGACTCCGTGGGCGTAAAATTTATTTTATGCCCCAGGAGGCGTGAAATAGGCGCTTTACGCCCGCAAATGAGGGCGTAAAATAGACATTTTACGCCTGCTTCATCAAGAATGTTGCTTTATCATATTGGCACTTAAGTATATAAGAACTTCTTTCTCCTTTTAAATTGAATTATCCGATTTACACAATATAAGCAATTTAATATATTATATTTTAATTGTTTACTATAAATTAGGAATCATTTTTTTAGGTCGGAGAAGAATTGAAAAGAATTTGTTTAATGTGTTTTAATATTTAAAAAAAATGTTAAGTAAATTCATATATAATATCTTTAAATACATATATGATTATATGTAACAGATAATTTTAAAAAAATGAAAAGAAGATATACTTAAAAAAGAAATATTTTTCCTATGAGAGAGTAGGATGACACAACTCAAAAATTGATTGATGAAATGTCATATTGATTTTGAAATTTGCATTGTTAAGTTTCCACTTTTTGTTGATTACTAACTTTTCCAACCACTATCCATTTAAAAAAATACTTACGAGTTATTTTTATTCTTGTTATTTTTAAGATCTGAATGCGTTACACATCTAATTATGGCTATTTCGTTTGCTACTCCTTCAACAGTAGGCTCTCTCAATATTAGCCTTCCCGTTATTACGCTCCTCTCAATATTAGCTCCTATAGGCCCATCGTAATATTACCCTATATATACCCTTAACAGCTGTTCTCCACCACGGGTAATATCACGCATGAGTGATGTTTTACTTACATATTCCATATCCGGTCAACGCTTGCGCGTTCTTTCTGGAGGTACAATTTCATCCCCTTGCTGGGCCATTATAGGGAGGAGGGTACAAAAAGGCTAGACAAGACGACTAGAGTAATATTGGGAGAGAGTACTGTGTATATGTCTTGCAGAGTATTGCTCTTGGGATACCATTACATGATCGTATCTGATGATTTCGGATTATGATATTGAATAATAATTTAGTAGGACCAAAGTCAATTTATTACCCTCTCATGATAGAATCGAACTATAAATATGAATGTTTATCGAAGTCGTAATTTTTCATTGGTTTAAGCCATATTATGTTATAATATCACATTATTGTTACGTTTAATAGCAAATAATCATTAAAAATGAAGCAAATGAAAATGTTAATGTTTGGTTACTATCATTTAGAGGGTATTTAAAATTATTGTCATTCCTGCGTTGAATTTTCTAATTTTATATTTCTTGTATTCTACATTTTTTGTATTATTATTTGTAAAGGACTTTTGGTCAGTTTATTAAAAAATAAATAAATAAATAAATAAATAAATTGAAAGTGTCATTTATGTACGTAAAATTTCGTTTAATGACAAGTGCACAAAAGTTTAGTATCAAATTTATAATATGACATTAGGTTTTCAATTATATTATTGTGCATTTGCCCCTTCAATTCTTTTTAAACTCTTTAAACCCCAAACCTATAAACTTTGAATATTTTAAGATCCTATCCTCAGTTCTACAAAATCGTGAACTGTTTTTATCGGATGTTCATTCATTCTTAGGTAGATCAAATAAAACTTTCCCAATGGATCTTTTATTCTAGAAAAAATATTCTCAAAATAGAAATATACAAAAATATATTCTGAATTACAATAAAATACTTCAGGAACGAACATTTAAGCTTCCAAAACACCATTAAAATAAATGTTACAGAATTCAATGGTCGAATTAAATACAATTATTATGCTCGTGCAATTTCTTTAAAAAAGAATGTATGATATTTCTAAAAATTAAGGAAATATAAAAAATGGATAATTTGAACAACTTTCAATATTCCAATTGTAAACAATTTCATTTTTTTTCATGGTTGTAATGCCAAAGTTTACGCACTCGTGATAAGTATAAAGCATACACTAAGAAAATATATATTGGAATAATTACCAGATTCTTTCACATGCTGAGGATATACTCGGAAATGATCTATATTTTAGAGAAATAATTAAAACAATTGTATTCTATTTTTCCTAGCCAATTTTTTCAGTGTTAATATACGCACTGTGACAATTTATCTTATTTAAACTAGTCTGTATGGCAATTTTTCCGTTAAATATTTTCTTTGTGTAATACCAAACATTTTGTTATACACAATTTTCTCAGGAAATTCGGAGACATATACTGTAATTTTAGTCAATTTCTACTCTAATTTCGAGGATTTAATAAACTTCATTTGACCTAATATAGGATTCTTCGTCCTCCACTTCTATAGTCGCACATCCAGTGATATCGACGAGTTCCTTCGCAGTAAATGTAGCTACAATTTTCCTAGATCCTTTTTGGGGCGACACCAGAACATGCTCAACATACACCATTTCAAGAGGTTCGACGTCATGATGTTGCAATGTTATATTTCGGATACCACCTCCGCTGAAGTTGAACTGACAGTTTGTTAGGCGTTCTTCCAATGGATTTTTAAAACTGAGACTAATTGATATTGGTCTACCGGCGATAAGTACGTCGTCATTAATCTGTAATCACATGAATTTTTATTTTCAACAATATTAATTATTACGTCATTTGGCGAAAACAATCATTCTCTTATTTTCATAAAAATGAATAAATAGAATCAATGCATAAATACTACATAATTCCCTAAATATATTTTAAATCTAAGGAAAAAACACCGTTTCAATGCAAAATAAATAAAGCTCATCGTCGGACTCCCAAATTTTAAAACAATAATTAAATACAGTTTAATATTAATATACAACATGACATGCATTTACATAACCTCCTTATGGTCTTCTATCCTAATATTATATGATAATTATAATTCACAGGCAATCTCTAGCGATTAGTAAGGTAGCAATGTATAAAAAATTGAACACATACCTTGACATCGATGTTAGGTTTCAGAACTTGAAAGTCGTCCTCGTCTGCCCAGGTTTGGCTTGTTTCCGCTACTGTTGCAATAGCATACAACTTCATATTGCAGTATTCTACGAGTTTGCTCATGTAATCGTTACTATTCACCCTCAATCGTAGCTGCTCACCTTTTTAAAATTTTTAGAATTTCAAAAATTATAGATTAAATGTTCGCAGTAATAATTGCATAACACATGATTTGATCGGTGTTTACTATCATTTTATACTATTGGTGTATATTATATATAAATATTTATTTTAAATTTGTTAAAATTTAAATGAAGACTAGCAAAAAATAATTAGAAATAATAGTAAGATCACATTATACCGAATATTTGAAACTGCGTGTCCACATATGATGGTATTATTGTGTACATACTAAATGTTAATGATAATTGTATATTTTATATCGTATACTTACTGGCCCTTGGAGCTAGGGCAAATTTGCCAGACGCTCTTTTGACATTATGCGCCTTTACCCCTGTATAGAATACGCTACCAGCAGTGAGAATCGCATTTATGGTACGCTCTTCGTCCGACGCGTTAGAAATATTAACAACCACGGAAAACGGCATGCCAATTTGAACTCTTTCGATATCTTCCAGTTCAAAAGTGACATCTTCTTTACCCTTCGATGGCAAAGAATAAAATTTCTTTGCCATCTCTGTGCCACGCACTCCACGATAAAGTGTCAGCCGTTCCTCCCTTGATCCTAGGAAAGAAAAATTTTCAAAATCAATCAAAAATTTTACTACCTGTTTATTACTTTTTGAAATGGAGAATATGTTAAAGTTCATAAAAAATCACAAATGTTACTATTAAAATATTCTTTGATACACGGACTCTTTTTAGTCGTAAACAGTGATTTTACGGACTGATCTGTAACCTGATATGTTAAATAGCGGGTCTCGTAATACTGAAATACTTGATATTAATTATTTGGCATAATTTTCTAGGCTCTGTCTTATTTAAATTTGCCATTGCTTATAATATAGGATTTTCAACTAGTATGATGCAGTGGCTTAAGAAATATATATATGCACTCGAAAATAATTTTGTTTAATACTATAAGGGAAGTTGTGCATTTTCCGAAGGAAAAGTACATGGAAAATAGTTAACTGCCATGTAATTGAAAACTGTTAATATTTATTAATGAAAAAAATTACCAATTAAACAATACACCAAGCTAGTCTCTAAATTCCTTGGAGTGAAAATTCCTTTTATTAAGAGTGAAAATTTCACTCTACAAAGAGTGCCGTTTCACTTCATGAAGAGTGAAAGACGAAAAACTCACTCCTAGAAGATTGAGACATCACTCTTAATAGAGTGAAAATTTCACTCTTTGTGAAAGAGTGGCTCAATTTTCACTCCAAGGAATTTAGAGAGTACGATTATCTCAATATGCGCAAAATTAATGAATGGTTTTTCAGAT
Source organism: Trichopria drosophilae (assembly GCA_030407085.1). Classification (NCBI taxonomy): domain Eukaryota; kingdom Metazoa; phylum Arthropoda; class Insecta; order Hymenoptera; family Diapriidae; genus Trichopria; species Trichopria drosophilae. The sequence goes on along the minus strand of CM059582.1, from coordinate 162,602,599 downwards.
TTATTTCAAATGTATATGCTGCATGTTTATTCTGAAGAATATAATGGAAACATACATAAATAATAGGTGAAGTGTTACAGATTACATAATTATCACGTGTGCAAATTCTTGAATATATAAGAACAATCACATATTTGAAAAGGGTTAACATTCCATTAAAATAAATAAGTGGTTATAGTGAAATTAGTTAGGCATGTATACTAGTTAGTAACTATCTAGCCTATTTTTTAAGTCTAACTACTAATTTGTTGCACGAGCCAACTCTTTACCTCCGTGCTGATATAAAATTATAATCTTACATTTTTAGTAGTAATAGTAGAAAGATTGTCTATGCCAATTTAGTACGTATAGAATTGAAACTTGACATGTACTAAACAAAAATAGTATACTATAACAATTTTGTCACCATCAGCAAAATGCGTATTCTATACGTATCTTTTAACTCCCACTTATATGTCAGACCATAAGTCCTGAATGACACGTTCGTTCGAGGACTAGATTGTGATTAAGATTTTACAGGTTTAATGTTAACTATGAATAAAACATACATATCCTGCAGCAGAAATCAGGAAATTCAAAAAAAGTCTGGATATTGCCATGAATTTTTCAGAATTATAAGTAATTTATAGACAATTTTTTTTTACAAAATCCATTAATACGTGGAAAAGAATCCCATCTTTATATGTATGTGCATTATAATATATAATATCGAAATTTTAGTTCGTAATGATCACGATTAAGTGTGGCTATTTTAGAATAATTGTATCTAAAATCTCAGAACCTATTCTACACGTTTTCATAATAGTTTTTAATTCATCTACATTTATTATCATACATATTTTTCTTCAAATTTGAAAACACTTGGATTTACGTAGAATTTACATGGCAAATAAATAACTGAGTTCATTTTTATTTGTATCTTTGACTGTTTCTAATATGAATACCTTAACAATTTAAAAAGAAACTAGATGCCTTCGACCCGGGTGCCTACAATTTTGGCTAAATTCGTATTGCAGTTCCCTGACGAAAGGCTAATGCTTCCGGGAATATTCCCATTTTAGCACTGCCAGGAAAGAAGGCGGCAGAGGGTAGTTCTAGTATCGTTAGGTTCGAGTAGTTTCTATACATATATTGTAACAATATCTTGTTCCTTAAATAGGGTGAATATGCTAATGAATGGACGGTTAAGCATTTTTCACACTTTGGTCCATTGTAACTTTTGAATTCTTCTATGAAAATTTAATTATGATACCATCATTAGAATCGTTAGACTCTGCCTTTTATGACCATGTAGTTCAACCTTTGATTTTATTTAATTATTAACCTTGTCTTCATACGTTTGTAAAAAAATCCGCTAAACCCCAATGAATAGACGGGTTAAATCAAATGGGACGTTTTCAGTACCAGTTTTGGATGGCTTTAAAACTTTGCTTTGATTTTACAAAATAATAAACACTGGAAGATCAATAGTACTGTAAATATTGTTTTGAATGTTCAAAGAACATAAAAATATGTATTTTGTTGCATGTTGTGCATCATACATTCATAAGAAATAGAAATATGTAGAAAATCGTCCATTCACTGGCATATTCACCCTATATTAAAATTGAAAATGAGCATTTTCAAAACTTCGACCCCGACCGCAGATCAGCCGAAGCACTGATAAATGAGCACGTCTTGTTCACACTGATGCTTAAAAAAACAAAAATTGATGAAATTTTTATACTAAAATAAAATATAATCAAATTTTTAAAGTTAGCCATTTTTAAATGAGATCTGTTCTATCTACTTCGATATAATTTATATTTACTCAAATAACGCGTTATTTTACTTTTATACATACAATTAAACGTAACTTTCTTCCTGTCTTGAGTAAACAACTCATTCCCCTCATACATACAGAGACTTTAATCTTACCTTCCTTATTTTTATACATGTAAGTGATATCTTCCTTGTCCGTGTCTCCTCTATGGTCAAAAACAAATGGCTGCTTCGTCAGAATCATGCGTCCAATACTAAAACAAGATTATTTTGTTGAATCATATTTGAACACACATATACATTATATAATAACTAAAACAAGAGATGAATATCCACTATTATTTTCCATATTTGCAGTTAACGTTTTAATATTAATAGCAGATATTTACAATAAGACTTGTCAGTACACTGTCCTCCTCTAATTAACGTAACCTTTAATTTGGTTGACAATAAATTTCATATTTCCACTGCCTATTATTCAAATTTGTTACCCTCCTTTTACTGTTATGATAAGCATCATACGTAGTTCTTGATATCGCATAAAATTACAATCCACAATTAACAAATGGTGTAAATTATTGTAAATAAATAATGTAATTTATGTTCAGTATACTTTTATAACAGCAGATATCATTGGCCTTATAATGAACGACGATGATTTTATTTATTAAATTAGATACTCATCTGGCCAATTTGGATTTATTTGCGAAGTTTTCTTAGAAAATATTTGTGAATTCTTAGAATATGATTGATGGAAAACATTTTGCAATTTTTTTGGTCCTATATTTTTGTTATTGATTGATACCGTAAACAGGTGCTAAGCGAGCATGTTTAGGGTACACTAAGCAGCGCATGAGTTGCTATTTGTAAACTGCGCATTTCAGATGTCACCTTTGCATTCGTATCTAAATATTCACAGTGCTAGTGTAAAAACAAGCAATCGTTAATCAAAAAGAAAATATACAATCTACATAACGACGATTTTTGCGCTGATCGATTTTCCCCATGGTGCTCGCTCAGACTCAGTTTCCGGATTTATTATTATTGGTTAGTAAACCTATTTTAAACTAAAACAAACGACAAACATGATAGATAATAGACTTACTGGTACTTGTCGCATTCGATTTTCGAAAACCCGAGTTCACTATGAGGATCTTCCTTCCACCTCATCAAATCAGCATTGACTGATGCCAACATAAATGGAACGTCATAATTGAAGCCTACCGCACCCTGCCGAATAGCTTCTACAGAAGTTGGACCACATTGATAAACTCCATCAGACCTCTCTTGTGGTGTCGCATCGATGGCTTGCCAACCTCCATATCCCTTGGGGAGATCAGGCCTGAGCATCCATACATCGTTCCACACATGATAATTCCAAATCGAATCAGCACCTTCGTCATTAAAGGGATCGTAATCGAGTTCTACGTTATTGATGTCATAGTATCGATCTACTGACAAAGTTTCATTAGCATCGTGCGCCGATACTAAATTAGAAACTACCCTCGAAGGGATGCCTAAAGCACGACAAATCGTGGTTACGACGCCTGCAAATACCCAACATTGTCCGTATCTGACTTCTTCACCGGTTTCATAATATTGTTCAAGAATTTTCGAACTTCCAGTCCATCCGCTGGGTGGTGTACCATCTTCATAGTGGCCATCCCATCGGCCCATCACAACACCTTTATCGTCATTCGAATTTACCTTGAATTTGAAAATTTGAATTTCGTAAAGTATCGTAAAGGAAATGCCATAAATATATAACTTGTATAACAATAAATTCTTACAATTTTGGAAATAGCTCGAGCTACTCTGATTGGATCACCCCATGAATTTTCCTTAAGACCTGATCTTTCCAACACAGCCTGACAGGCAGGAAGAATGCAGGCATCGAATTGTCCAAAGACCCATTCTCTTCCTCGGCAACTGCCCCATGGTCCAACCCAAATTTTTCCAACATCGTTAAGTACATACTCCTCTAAGAGATCGGTGTCTTCCATATACACGGGATCATCTAAATTTATAAAATAATTTATAGAGCATGTTTAATAACATGGAATTAATCTCTATTAATGTGATTACTGCGTAGGATCTACAAGTTTTACTGTGAACCAGTTAGCATATTTAGTTAGAACTTTCTTATGTAACTTATATGATCAGTCATGATCTTTGAATCCAATATTAACTAATTATCAAGTTTAGACTTGCAAAAATAAATGTTATATTACCTTTGAGCCAAGGATTGAATAAAAGATAAATATCTCTATCGAAACTATACGTATTCGGTCGATCTTTCCAGCCAACCATGGTAGTTTCAATATTTAACTGCCAAATTCCAACTGGACTAATATACGGATTCGTTACTTCGATTGAAATATCTGTTCCTTCGTATCCTCTCATTCGTATAGGCCATTTTTCTAGATCCGTCATGAAAGATTTTTGTTTATTGCGATGAGAGCGTATGTCCCTTGGTTCTCTAGTAATTTCTGTATTGGTGCCAAAAGTGAAAAATAACCGTACTATATCGGTATCATCATTGTAATCTCGATTGAATCTCAACGCCATGTTGAAAGGTTGTCCTCGTCTTAAAACAGGATTTGGTGGATCCAGCTGGACCAGCTCAAACTTATCCGTATGATGAAGTTCGGCATTTTCTTGCTCGTACATGAACACATTTGTCACATAAAGTGGCTTGTGGGAAGACATCTGAAATTTAGTTCGAAATGATTAATACATTTAAAACAAAATATTGTTTCCATGCCGAAGTAGATCATTTCAAACGCACTATCACTCTAAAGTTATTTTTTAGTCTAGTCAATGCATATGATGTGACGTGCTGTTATAGAAGCAATTAATATTAAATATTCATTTTCATCACTTCCTTTCGAAAATATTGTACTTTTGTCTCAGGTAGAAATCGAAATCGAATTAATTCTCCTACACTGAAGTTTTATCACAGAATTAATCAGAAAGTGATCTTTTGATCTATTTCGCTGTATAATGAATGAGGTTGCAATTCCGGGCAACATCCTTCATTTATAACGAGATATTTCCAAATTTCTAGAATAATCCTGACCGAAAAGCTTATGTATAGTATGGTATGATATTCCATTTCTACTGAGATCAAGATCAGTTTAATGTAAACATGGTTACAACATAAGAAATTATGTATGTCTTTGTATTGGAAGTAAATCAATTGTACAACATTACATTGTACCGACGTCTACGTAATAATGTATTTGGTACAGATTTGAATAGTCAGAATGAGACAAATGTCGCATGTTGGATTTTCTACGTTTTTTATTCTTAAAAAATACAAATTTTTTAATACGTAAAAATGAAGTATATCGGTGGTAGGTTGTTGAAATCTAACTTTGTCTATGTAAAGAATGTTAATGTTTGTGTAACAAATTAGTCACTCTCTCAATCTGTAACATGAAAATCGCTGCTGATTCAGTGAATCAACAATGCTTGTCAGTAAAAATCATTGTTTAACTCAGTGTGACTTTATTCCACTTGAAATCAAATGGTATTCCACTTTATTTTTAAAACAGATGTGGTTTAACATTTTTTCTTCTAGAAAACTGCAATTTTGGTTTCATCAAGGTAATTCATCAAGTACTTCGAATCTCAACTTGATTCTAAAGTAGCCATGGATTACATTATTGTGTATAGATAATCAGTAATAAAGTACCAGTACCACAATATTCGACCATAATAGTTTAACGTCCGAGAGCAAAAATTCAATAAAATATATATTAAGATATTTGGTACTAACTGGTCTAATAAAACCGAAATGGTTGGAAAAAGAAATACATTTTTTCAGTAGATTAGCTAATAATTTATATTCTACAAGGTTATAATTCCACCAGCACCACACTTTTCCGAAATGATCTAATTAAATCATACCTCTAATTAATAATGGATTTATTATTTTATTAATTTACGCAATAAGTTTAGATTTAATACTAAGCACTGCTCTGGTATTATTGGCATGTGTACAAAATTTTCTACTTTTTGAAACGTTAAACCTCGAAATTCAACAATGATTATTTCAAATACAGGTATTAACTTTTTAATTAACCAAAAACTCACATATTAGTAATGTATTTTTGCTAACAATGTAGAATGATGAAGAGAATATAAAATGTATGCAACGAAAATTAAATTACAATGCCCTTAACATAGATCATATTTTATTTTTTTAATATTTTTAAAGACTATAAAGCACTTTTGCCTATTTTTAAACAAAACACTGTCTAAGAATAAATACGTAGAAAACTGCGTGCAGAATTCGTTCTCAAAAGACATTCCCAAGTTATACCAAATACCACGAAGAAATTTTAAACCACCTTCTAAATATGAAAATGTATTTAAAGTAATTTAAAGTAACAACGTTTTTGTTGAATGTAATTGCTCATATATTCTCTAGTTGAATAAAACATATTTATTTTCCACACACTATGTAAAAGCAATGGACTAAATTTCATGTTTTCATTTTCTATTTTCTATTCTACATGATACTAATATGTTAATTAAGTTAAAAACTGACAGCAGTGAAATTTCAGCGTACGGTATAACACACTATGTATGATTTCGACTTTTTTGTAAAACATTGTTTACTAAACATAATATGTACTTTTTGTTTGTAAATGTAGCCATAAAGGATGAAAAATTTCTATTATTTTAATATTTTTCAGAATCTACAAATATATATTTTAAAAGATCAAAGAACAATTTCCTTTTTTTACTTATAATTTATTTCATATATATATATATGATAAATGATTGTTCAAAGTCTATTCCAATTTCCATACAACTGCCATTTCACTAATGTCTTCCATTAGCTTTAATTGAGAATAATGATAATGAACTATAGTTAATGATTAATTTGTTTATGTTTGAGTATTCAATTGCATTATATAAAAAATGAATACATATTGACAGGAGCAGCAACTGTTGCAATTCTTTTTCCAACATGAGAACATATTCACCGGCGATGTGTATCACAGTATATGCGAAATATAAGATTGCTTCAAAATATATTCTGCAGTTTTCGAAGTACTTTTGGATACTTCATATAAGGACCTGTGAACACCATATTTATCAATTAAAACAAGAAAAATCTAATTTATTTTGTTCGTCTAACCTGTTTGTAACTTATCTTTTTAAACTATTCTCGATAATATGGGAAATAGCGTTGCTCGTGAATGGATACGGATTCAGTTGCAAATACAATAAAGATTTTAAGGGGGCATTTTTTAAATGAAAATCGCCTCCATTTTGTTAATTTTTGAAAAATATAAAAAAGGTGAGATACCAGATATAGTGGCGAAATATCATCTTGCTTTAAATCACCTGGAGAGTTGGAATCACCTGCGCCAGCAGTTAACATTTTTTTGTTGTGATTAGATTATAACTTTATGGGGACATTTTTTGAACATTCATAAATTTAGAATGCCCCCTTAAAAGTATTGGAGAGCATTGAAACATATATGAATGGATGGAAGTATTAAAACGTGTTTTGTATTCACATCCAAAAGGATGTACAGAAACAATCTGGTTATATTCTTTCAATTTCATGTAGAAAGATTACTTTCTTCCACCATTTACAGTAGTTCGAAAAAACTAATCACTTTTGAGACAATCCACAAATCCATCTTCTTTTTCAATTTTTCAAATCTACGGATTTTCAAAAACGTTGGTTCGCAAAGTGTGTGACTACTCGGATAACGACAAGTAGTGTTCTGGAGAAGCAAGCGGGGATAACTGGACTTCCCATTGCAATGTTTCCAAGTATATTTTTACAGATCTTGCAATATGAGACATTGATATGAAATAAAACAATCCTATTCTATCCAAACGAAAAAATATCAATAACGTTCTGTACCAAAAACTTCCATTATCAGGCGGACAGGTTTCAACGATTTAATGACACCAACTTGTGATTGTTGGGATTATTCAAATAAAAGTTTAAGGTGACTACAAAACTAATATATAAATACTCACATGGCTATGAGTATCTTCTGCCATGTTAGTATCAAATATAACCTGTGAATTTAAAGACATTTCGTAATTGTAAATCTATTAATAAGTGTAAAATTCTTCTTAGGGAATGTTGAAGGTTTACAAGTATGAGCATAACACCTAAATTTTTGACAATTTCGGTTAGTTTGAATATTTTATATAATACACTACCTAGAGCTATATAGACTTACTTATACCAAACAGGAGATGATGACCTTAATGCGAATATTAATTTGGTCGATTACGGAAAATATGGTTAAAAGTCCTATAAATCTCATCGTAATACAATAACTTTAATTTTGCCTTGTAGGTGACAATGTACAGAGAACCAAAAGACGTTCAACGTCCCTTAACATACATGTCTCTAATTTTTCTAAATTTTTCATAATTTACATTTTCCACGTTTAGGTGTTTACAAACGCAATCCTGCTGATTCTTATTACTCCTACGAATCTATAAAATTCGACCAAAAAGAAGCCTTGTTCTACTGAAAAGTATTCTTTTTCAAACGTCATAAAACTAGCGTCCCATACGACTAAAATGTAGTATAAAAGATTAGCTATTAGTTAGAATTTGTACTGAAATTAAGCCAGTTGAGAATTTTCGATTTAGATTGTTCCGACTAAAATCGAACCTTCATACACTAACAAAATATTAATTGCGCAATAAAACACAAAATCGATATCGCAATGAAAAATATTCTTACAGCAGATGAAATGTTCTATTATCAACGCAATTAAATTTTCATAATAATATTAATATATTTCATTCGTTTAAAGAATACATGGCATTGTGACTAACGGATACATGTATCATCAATTTAATTAATCTTTTCTCATTGCAATAAATTAATATCGTTCTATTCCTACATGAAAACAAAAATTTCGGTTCTATTCTCTTCGATTCAAAAAAGAAGGATTTAGTTTAAATTTGTTTAATTTTATGTTTAACTAGTGAAGGTATTTAAAAAACCCCCTATCCCTCCGAGAAAAAATGTTGAGCACCGCATTGATACAGTGCTTAATTCAAAACGGAAAGGGAATACTAACTTCTTAATGTTTATAGTAACGTCATGCAAGACACAACTTCACATAAAAAAATCGTAAAATTTTTCGTGTGGTGAGCAGCATATAAATAGCTTAACTTCACACCAGTATTCTCCTCAGTCAGTCAATCATTCTAAAAATCTGTCTCTATAGACACAGACAATCAACAAATAATTGAAAAAAAAATGATAAAACTGATTTCTTTTTTTTTTAATTGGAACCGGCATTTTAAATTTCTTAATAGTAACGTAGAATTCATAAACAGTGTCCCTTCAAACCTCCGACTAACGATCAGAAAAATGCGTGCCACAAAGAGTTCAAAGAAATTTTTTAAATTAACGATTTGATACTGCAATTAATATATCAACATATAAAGTTTTCGATAACTAGCATCCATATTTTTGCTCAACTTTAAACCAATTAGGCTATTTTATTTATAAAAATTTGGATTTTGCAATTCCTGTATGACGCGTTAACCTTCTGTCCTTAGCACATAACACGTCTTCGACTGACATTCTCGAAGCATGTTTTTCTATTTATAGAGATCGATCGTTACATGCTCTTGAAACGCTCAAAGATCTTTTTATATTTGGATAATTTGCGGAAAATGATACGTCCCAAATATCGTTAATGGTTTTGTGGGATGAATAATATATGACTTAAACGCTACAGTTGAAGCGGTATTAAGAAATAGGCAAATAGTATACTAAATTGAGTGGATTATAAATGAAAGATGTGCCAAAAAACGATTACAAGTTCATTTCTTTAAATTATCTAACTTTTCCCTTACAAGAAATTCTTGCAAATTGCTTCCATAAATTTCAAAAACTTTATACAATAACACATTAATTCTTCGTATGTATACCAGGTAAAAGATACGATCTTGTTAATTCTAAAAGATGAATATCTCATTGCAGAGTAAATGATAAATACATTCTTGAATTAATTAAACGTGGTTAGGGGGAATAAATGGAAAGCCCTTGTTTTCCATATTGAGGATCTTAACAGTCCTTTCGATGCATTCATACGATTAGGGCCTGCGTTTCTAATACACAGATATAACCCGATAAGCAAATATTTTCTCAATGAGGCCTTCGTTGCATGACTGTTACAATTTCTATACTTGGATACGGTAATTCTTGCTACGCACGATCCGTTATTCTATTTAACTCATGACAAAATTAATAAAGCACAAGTCGACAACCGACCGAATTACGTTTCGAAATAATAGTAAATATTGTATTCATGAATTGACAGTTTTGGAAAATTCATTAAGTTCAATAAGCATAAGGCACTTAGAAACTTTAGAATGAATCACTTTAAGACTTTTTAAACAATGTTGGTATTTTTCTGTATTCTTTGAAACGTAACATATACTACTTACTAATAAAAATGCAAATGTCGAATTGCATAAAATACGTATCAATAAAGAAACTAAAAGTCATACAAGAAGTAAATCATGCTATTCGTTTAACTTTTAAACATTCCTTTCCTGATTGCAAATTTTATAGCCACAGGAGATCATATATTTTAAGTATGTGTCAATTGATTGAATCACTTGACAGCTCAGGTGTAGCCGGTATTTCCATTCATTTCTATACAGAATTCGATTTAACCATCACGAAAACGAAAAGCTCATACATTTGTTATGAACATTGCAAATCTGGTTCATTTATAGTAAATAAATGAAATTGTATTTGATTTAAATTAAGGACATTAATAACTTTTATAATTTTGTTTTTAAATGATATCGACATCAACAATAAGTATGGATGCGATGAAGGTAATATTTAGCTATTTGAACTGTTAAGATTAACGTAATAGAAATGTTGGTGGGTAATTGTTTTTGAAAAATTGTGCAAAGTTTGTATGGAAATACTACTATTAAATCACAGGGAAAGTAACAATATTTTCATTAAAAACTGTTCCCGCATAAAATTAAAGTTGAAAATCACGACAAATTTGACATTTGTATTGCATTGCAAAGAAAAAAGTTGTTATTTAAACAATGCATTCCTGAAAATGGCACCTGTTATTGATGATGTTCATGGGAATATCTACATATCACTTTTTCTAGATTTATCGACTTAAGCGTTACTCAATTTGTAAGTATTTAATATATTATTATATGACAGAACTAGAATTAGATCAGGTACTAATTGAACTAGAAATAGGTCGAAGAGAAAAGCAGAGTGGCATTAATTAAAAATTACAATTGGATTATAAAAGAGTGAAGATCGAACAGATTTTTATGACAAATGGTTTCCCTCAAAACTAATAGAAAAACTAGATGCCTTCGACCCGGGTGCCTACAATTTTGGCTAAATTCGTATTGCAGTTCCCTGACGAAAGGCTAATGCTTCCGGGAATATTCCCATTTTAACACTGCCAGGAAAGAAGGCGGCAGAGGGTAGTTCTAGTATCGTTAGGTTCGAGTAGTTTCTATACATATATTGTAACAATATCTTGTTCCTTAAATAGGGTGAATATGCCAATGAATGGACGGTTAAGCATTTTTTACAATTTGATCGATTGTAACTTTTGAATTCTTTTATGAAAATTTAATTATGATACCACCATTAGAATCGGTAGACTCTGCTCTTTATGACCGTGTAGTTCAACCTTTGATTTTATCTCTATTCGAGATTCGAGATTTAATTATTAACCTCGTCTTCATACGTTTGTAAAAAAATCCGCTAAACCCCAATGAATAGATGGGTTAAATCAAATGGGACGTTTTCAGTACCAGTTTTGGATGGCTTTAAAACTTTGCTTTGATTTTACAAAATAATAAACACTGGAAGATCAGTAGTACTGTAAATATTGTTTTGAATGTTCAAAGAACAGAAAAATATGTATTTTGTTGCATGTTGTGCATCATACATTCATAAGAAATAGAAATGTGCAGAAAATCGTTCATTCATTGGTAGTCGTCCATTCATTACCGTAATCACTATATAGTAAAATTGAAAATGAGCATTTTCAAAACTTCGACCCCGACCGCAGGTCAGCGGAAGCACTGATAAATGAGCACGTCTTGTTCACACTGATGCTTAAAAAAACGCGGTTGAGTCGAGTTTTTGACAGGTCGGAGGGGGGGGGGGGCATAAGCGCCACGCTCCCCCGCTTCCTGCAAAGCCCCGAACTCCCCACCCCGCTACCACCTTCCCATGGCTACCCGATACCAACATTACAGGGAATATTTTGTTATGCCCCCCACCCCCCCGCCCTGATACCGGCCTCACTCCCCTGCTTCCTTTGTGTCTCTGTTTTTCATGTAATGTATATAATATACATATGCATTGTATATGTGTATGTACAATTTATGTTAATTTCATGTTAACTTGCTTTTTACGGCATTATCGTTGATTTTACGAAGAAATGAATATAACCTTTTTTGTAGAGAATTTGATGTTCTATATTTTTTTTTTGAAACATTTTTTTGTACGATTTGTATTTTTTGTTAAAAAATGGAAAAACGTGTTTTTTGAGCGTTTTTTTTGTTAAACCTCCCCATAATTTAGTATGCATTGTCTCCAAAAACTAATCAGATCTGAGTTTGGCCAAGAGAAACCCAAATCCGTTTGTACTTTTTAAATTCGTCATTCCAGTCGCGAGATATCGCGTATACAAAATTATGCCCACGGACGGACGGACGGACGGACGTACAACCTAACGGACACCAATTTTTTTATTGTTGCTTTGGGTTCCTTAGGGTCTGAAACGTCGACATTTGATGAAAAACTATAGGGTAATTTTTTGGCGGGAACTGACAAAATTCAATACTTCGCCAGACCTATGGTCTGGGTCGAAGTAATAACAAAAATATGAATTTAATACTAGTGAATTAAAAAAAAAGCTGTTCCATTAGATTTCATAGGCAAATTTAAAAACATAAAATAAAATCACAATTAGCGTCTGAAACGTCTATTTTTGATGAAAGGCTATAGTGTAATTTTTTTTTGTCGACATGAGCATATTCAATACTTTATGCAGATCTATGGTCTGTGTCGTAGTAAAAGGTATAATAGCAAAAGATACAAAAAAACTATTACAAAATAAAAAAGACCAAAAAAAAGGACCAAAATCGGACTGAGGAAACTCAATATGGTGAGTTTTGAGTATTACAGCTGGAGTAGTACAGCTACAAATCATAGCGGTACCCATATATGTCTATGTTCTTAAGATTAATTGAGTTGAGAGACATAATTAATAAAATTGCAGGTTTTCCATTTGAAACTAATGATGGCGATAAATTTAACATAATTAATTACATTTTTACCTAAGTAATAAAACTTCTCTCGAATGGAGATATTTTAAAAATTAATATTTTGCTTTCGTCATTTTGAACATAGTAGAATTGATATGGAATTTGTAATCAGCGATCCTGAAAACTCTCAAGTAAGAAGTCTTCAACAAATTCAGGACTGTTTTCCAGTTCTTAAACAAGTTAAGACTCTGTCACCATATTCCACCCACTATTTTGAATTAGACAAAACTAACATGGTTCATAATCAATTACCTCGAAAACCGCTAAGTAGCGATTTTTAATTCAATTGCATGAAAAAAAATGCGTAATCTAAGGAATTCATTATAGGGGCGAAACCGTCTACAGATTAGGTTGGGGGATCACCGATAATATTCTACTGTTTATGTTATCAACCTTCTACAAGATTACAAATTTAATTAAACTTTAAATGGTACAATATTTTGTAGCAAATTAAGTGTAGATGCTCTCAATTACAAATTAAAAGAGCAATCCTAGTAAACATTTTAGCATTACATTTAGTGCCCTGTAAGTATAAAACTAAAATTTTTAATTGCCTGGCACCCATAGCCCTATGTAAGTTATTTCCAACCATGGATGAGGTCTTCATATGACCAGGGTGAGCGTTGTATGAAGATATTATTAACCTGTTTCTGCTATGGAGTCAATATTTTTCAAAATAGAAACAAATGTATAGTCTCTCGAATTAATTATTCCGTATAAAAGCTATAATTAATATAAGAGTATTCGCGTTTGAAGTACATTCGTTTTACTTACTTCCAATAAATTAATAAATTGTATTAATTCATAACGTAAAATCTAAAATATCACATATTGATCAAAAAGGTTTTTATGAATAGACTCAATGTCTGACATCGCCTTATGCACTTAACTTTTATAATCAGAGTCATAACCTAATTGAAAATGAATTCGAGTAAATATGAATAGTTCAAGTCAAAGTATATGAGAAATAAATTGGCGTTTGAAATGCATCAAACACATACTGAAAATCCTGTTAACCAAAACAAATGAATATTTCAAATAGAAAACCTTGAATTCAAAGAGGAAATGTAATTTACATCCTAATATTGGACACTATCTATTATGAATTGGATTTCGAATCTGTTTAAATCAAATGTCAAATCAAACGAATATCACTCCGTAAAATTCGCAGATTAAGAAATTAATCGTCATAAATTTTGCCATCCAATGTGACTTTAATATATTCAGGCTATTAGAAATAAATAGTTATTTAATAGCTCTCAATAGTACATTTTAGTAAAGATTTGAAGAGGAAAAATGACAAAACGGAATTGAAGTGCACTGTATATTCATCACTTCAGTCGGCCGGAGAGATCGCAGTAACTACGTGTTTTAACGTAATGTCTTTTAAATTAAATGCTTAAATAGGAATTTTTCGGAACGTTTTTATGATAATTCAAGGAATAAATATATATCCTGTTCCCAGTAAGATACACAAAAAATCCCTGTGTTTAATAGAATTATATAACACTTATGTCAAAAAACCTGTTGCTTATACGACCATACCTATTCTACTTAAAATTTGAACATTTTAAGAGAATTCCGGGTATAAGAGAATTTTACAAAGTGGATGATTGCTTAAAATGAAAAGGTAGAATTGCTCAATGTAAACAAATATAAACTTACGCATACGATGCTGAATTGAAGATGGAATAATTGTATGCAATTTTTTAGAGGAATTTATTATTATTTATTATTAACGATATATCTATACTTTACAGTACGTAGGAAAATGTACGTGGATAATGTGAATTTCAATGGAAATCAGTTTTTCATAGTTTTTTAGTATATATAATTTTTTTGTTATATACTTTTTTATTTACGTTTCAATTTGAAAATAAGCCATGGCTCTATAAATATTATATTAAGAAATGCTCTCTAATATAAATGAGGCTTTTGAATAACAATAATGTGTAGAGATAAATACCTTAGATAATATATTAACGGCGCACAAAGCAATTAAAAAAAAAAGGACAAAAATCTTCTGAATAAGTGCTCTTGCGCTTTTTCATAATTTGTATTTTTTTTCGTGGCAAATTCAAAACTATGGACACTGATTTCTATTCAATTTTTTCGCCCAATCCGTCAGTACATGGAGCGCCCACATATGCAAATTGATGTGAAGTGTACAATTTTTTGTATTTTATTTTACACCAATGAAAGTTAAGATAAATCCGTACAGGTTAAGCAGTAGCAGGTGCGGTGTTAAAGAAGATTTCTCAAAAATAATTTCCACCTTCTCACTTCAACATAATGGTGAAGTAGCACAATGTTTACAATTTTAAGAGAAATATATTATGATAAAGAATATAAACTCCGCCGTTTTACCCTGCACAGAGTGTGAATCTATAAAGCTGTCACATCAGTATTAAAGTTGATACTCATTTAATTCAATTTTTTTTGCATTCAAAAATTACAGACAATGGATGTTGAATTCGCACACCTATTTTATAATTGAACAATTGTTTGATATCTGTAAAAAAAGTTCATCATTCTTTATATATAAGTACTTGGCATTAAAACTGATGTACACTACATTGCATGCAATTCGTATTTAATCATGCGGCTATGTAATAGCATAGAAGGAATCAGGAAGTTCATTGCACAAAAATCGCTTTAAATTATACTATACATTTCTGTAATTTTTGAAAAGTTACATTGTTATTTTTACAGTTTAAAAACTTTCATTTACATAAGTTATGTAAATTTTAATTATATTTTTTACAACAAAAGTATGCCACACACAGGAATGAAATAGATGAACGAATCATTACATACAATTAGTAGATATCTAAAACGAGTTCTTGTAGAAACTATGATTAATTTTACTTTTTTCTTATCGACTGTAACAAAAAATTTCTGAGGTAAACTACGAAACATGTAACTAAAGTTTAATGCAGATACCGTTACTGAAAATGTTGATATGTTTCGTAATTTTCAAAGTCGGTATGGCAATTTTTAGAACAATAATTCAAGTTTGCATAATTGAAAATTAGGAAATATATAATGTATTTTTTTCATTAAATCGATCTTTATTAAAATATTTCTTGTATCTTGACATACATTTTGAGGAATATGTAGATTGTTTTTGAGGTGGCTCAATACAAAGCTGTTATTAAATTTTGGAAATTCAAAATGGCCGATTAATATGACTTTGAAAACATCTATATACTAAATTCTACACAATTTTTTTTAAAATTTGGTTATCCATATTGGATTCGCCATTTTCAATTTCCAAACTTTAATAACGGATTTATATTCATCAAGCTGAAGAATAAGCTAGAAAAACATATTCATCAAAATACACGACAAGATACGAGAAATATTTTAATAAGACGCATATAACAAGAAAAATTCCAAGCAATAACGCCGTTGTGAGGACGCCATTTTGTAATTTAAATCTTAATATTGACCAACGTTTAGCAAAACTCATTATGGCACAGGATTCTAAAGCCCGACATGATCAAACAATTCCTTCGCAATAAAAATTGCAGTTTACTGAAAATTTTTTCGTTATTTTCCATGTTTTCTTTAATTTAAGTGGTCATATTTAAAAATTGGAAAGTGATGTCGAAAAACTGACTCCAGATTCGAAAAGAGCATATCCAAAAACTGTAGGAAACCTAAATTTCATAACAATATCTCAAAGATATCCATAAACTTACGGAGGATGAAAACCGGTGACAAATTTTGTCGTTTTGGAACGAAACGGGTTAATATGGTAATCATTAACGTATGCAAGTATCTATGTGGGAAAAAAATATATGGATAATATACTGATATTCCTTTATTCTTTTTACTGGCAGATTCAGTTACCATATTTGATTCTACCTGTACAAATTGGAATCTACTGTAGATTAAATCAGTTACCATCTCGATATCGAACAATAAAATTACACAAATTTCAAATAAAATTTATATTTTTGAGTTATTCAGAATCTTTTTCTGGCTGATTCCAAAAATTACTTGTATTGTGACATACGAAATCAGACAGATTTTAACAGTTTTATCAATAAGTATTGTTTCCAAATTCCATGTAAACTGTGACTCCTCAGACAAATGATGTGAAATTAATTGTTTTTGACTAAAAAATAATATGGCTGAGAATTTTTTTTAAGAATTTTGTTAAGCTTTTTAAAAATTATTCAAGGAAATTTAGAAAAATGCATAATTTCCTCTCGACCTGACGTACAAATTTACTTCCACATTTTTTTATCCGTTAGCATTTACCGGCATTTGAATATGTTTATTTATGCAAATTACCGTAGCTAAATAACACAGTCAAACTATGGGATTTATTTACAAAATGACAATGTTAACATAGGTTAAAAGTGGAGGGTACCCGATCAAACAATTGCAATTCACCGAGTCAATAATGTCTTTATTGATAGTCAATCATGTAATTGTCGCGTTAGACTATTACGCTTAATGTCATTATTATCTTGGATAATTCATTATAAAACAACGCCATAGAGTGGGCGGTGGCACAGCAGTATATTTGCTATAAGACTTTTATGAGATTCTCAAGGTAAAAGATCAAATTGCGCATTACATTTTGAATAAACGCATCATCATAGAAAAAAATAGAAATTGTATGAAATGATATTGATACTTAGTAAGTCAATTCAGGAAAATTTGACTCTTTTATTGCAAATTTGAATAATGGTGTCCAGCTTGTCTCCCAAAGGGTAGCCGATTTTTGCATCTGCTTCACAAAGAATACTATTATGCCTACTTTGACGTGATGAAATATTCTATCACACAATATTACAAAAAATTGATATAATGTCTTTCAAAAAATAAAATTCTGATGTAAGTTTAAAATAGATGATGATATGTGAGCTATTAAGTAATATTGATCCAAATGTATATGTACTCGTATATATTTGTAGAGAAAGATGTAATAAAAGCATCTAAATCAAGGTTTTGTCAGTGTTAGAACCTTTTATTACAATCGAAACATCGATCAGTACAAGAGCAACGAAGGAATTCCACATAACAATTCATATGCATTGTGTATTGTAAATTTGTGTCATTTGCAATTCCCATTTAATTAACGGACAATGCACGTGATGCATCATTCGATTGAATCATCTAGAACACCATGGGTGAGGTGGGTTTTTCCTCGAACTTTCACGGTAAAAATTGCACCTCTTCGCAAAGTAAAGGGCGAGGACACGTCAGCATCATTTTCGATTCGTGCATTGCGTAAATGCAGTGATGAGAGTTTCGATGCGTGTAATTCCATCAAAGGTTACACTTGAGAAATGAATCATCGTTCGATTCTGTGGAGTTACGCGACACTCTGATTTATTTTCCTGACATCAAGTGGGAAGGCGTATAGGACAAGACTATTTGTAGGACACAAATAGTGTCATGTGCATTTCACATTTCAGACTACTTATGAATTTACATGATTCGTGATGTCCTTAACGAAAACTTTGCGAGAGTTACAAAAACCGATTTCCAGACTTAAAATCTTATTTTCAGCACATATACCTTTATGTAAGATCGGTAAGTGTAATATATAATTGTTTTGCAACATGTATACTCCAATGATATGTATATTTATGTACTACCGATACCTTAGTCGTTAATTTTTTTTCAGTAGCATTTCCTATTTAACCGTGCATCTATTTACGTCAACGTTGTTGTAAATTTATCATTGTGCAATCAACATTCTCAGAGGAAGAGTTTAGATGTTACGAACTGGCAATTTCATTTTTGTGACCTTTTTATGTTTTCTCATTTTCGTTTAAGTAATGGTATATGAAGTTCAAATGTACATTTAAAATTTAAGTGATACGTTTAACATCTGTAGATTTTATAGTGCTAAATTCAAGTGCATATTTACTTAAATTCGTAATTTAATAATTTTACTTAATTCATCACAACATTTTCTTCATTTGAATATATATTCACTTGACTATACAAATATTAAGAAATAAATTAATATATTGTCAATGTTTTATTGAATGGCCAATACAGTTCCCACCACTAATCCTAAAGGACATCACCAGCCCAACGTTTCGACCTAATTGCAGGTCCTCATCAAGATTACTATTGAAATTAATTGTAATTTAAGAACCATTTTTGTTAGATTCTTTATAATATATTCGCAAAAATAATTTACATAAAAATATGGATGTACAGCAATAATATTTTAAGTTAATTAAAATTGATTTAATTGGATATAAAATAGGCAGTTAGCTACTACATTATGCACTCAGAAACAAAGCGCAATAAGATAGTACGAACCTTTTTGGATTTATGAGATCACCACTTTTTAAGCACGTAATTTAGCTGTGACATCAACTGCTGTAATATTATGTACCTAAATTAAATATTTTACAATTTTAAATTTACAACTAATTTATTCTTTTCAATATTTACTTTAATTTATGGAACTCTATTGATGGCAAAAATTCTGTACAATCTTGGTCAAGTTTTGAGGAATATAATGTTTAATCGCAATAGATCATTTAATGAATTAATTATTTAATTCAATTCATACGTCTATGATTAAAATATGATTCAAGTATAGGCTGAAGCTTTGGGTCACTATTTACTTTGCAAGAGTTACATTTTTAAGCATGTATTGAAATATCCTGTATAATTAACATTAAATTAAATTTTCCTATTAATATATGTATATGTATGGTCGCTAAGAATAATCAGAAAACTACATTTTTGAAATCACCGTAAAGAGTAAGGATTTTTTATTCACTATCTTTCTATTCATTCGACGATATAATGAGCATAAACTTTTACAAACGTTTAAAAAATAACAATGGTATAAAAACAAAGTAATTGCGTTCGATTTTGAAAAATTGAACAAACCTGAAAATAATTAAGAAATTGGTACATATAGTAATTTTGAAATTCGGATATGTAGAATGCTTGAATCCACTATAAAAACAAAATATCTTAAAGTGTTTCATTTAAAAAAAATCAGATAACAAAACTGTCTAGAAATGAGCCACTTTCTCTTCAACTGTGAGATTGTCTAATTCTCTCGAAGTGAGACAATTTGTGATGTATTGTGACGTATATTTTCAATATACAAATAAGGAAGAGAATTTCTTTATTTGTAACAGCAAACAAAATGTGAAATATAACAGGTAATAGTTTTAGTTACTGGCCACTCAGCTCTTTATCTTATAATACAATGAAATGGAATGAATATGCTATGAGATGATATATGAAAATAAGTTGAAAAACAACATTTTTAGAAAAAATCAAGGTACCTGTCGTTGGTTAATAACGTTTGACATCTAAAAATTTGTTTAATGCAACCTGCACCGTGAACCAGACTCAAAATTACTTTTTGGTTACGATTCAACTTTAAGTTTCATGAAAGATTTGTAGAATTGCAAGTATTTAATATAAATGTTGTTCTTGTGAAAATATTTTGTTATAATATTATTTCGTGTGACTAATATTGTCAACTTAGTAGAAGTAATGTCCATTTAGTCTATGCAACATTACATACATGAGATTATAATAAGAAGTTTAATAAGAACGTAAAAGATATTAAAAATAAGAGACTAAATCTTAGGGCGGTTCGAAAAACACGATTATTCTCCAATCGATTAGCCCCAGGCAGAGAAGTCTCATATTCTGTACCAGATTAAGTGTGCTAAAGCCCAGTTCTATAAAATAATTTCTTGTGCCTCCACCACGCAGCTGCAATTTAACATTATTTTTAAATAAGAAAAATTGTCTTTCCAATAACTTTTTCTACAAAATATTAACAAATTTGAGCTTTCGTATAATTTTTTTCAAACTTCTTTTGAAGGCTGCAGAATTCCAATTAAAAAATAATTGTGCAAATAACGATTTTAATGACGGTTATTTTTTGCTAAATATATATTAAATTCTTATATAAAAAAATGTACATATTAAGTTCTTAATTTCACATAGAATGATAAACTTATATTATTAAATGACAAAAGTGAATAACAGCAACAAAAAAACATTAACATTTTTATATTAATGAAATATGTTGCAAAATACACTTCAAATTATAATTATCTGTCATGTTATATACTTATCAATTTAGTTCTTATTATCTGACGTTTTCGTAAGTGAAATCTTTTGAATTATGTTATATACATATTACAACTCCTTTATCTAAGAACTCATCATCAAACAGATTTTGTGTGTGTTTTATTATTTCGTTACTAGTGTAATATCGACGGTATCCACAGAAACAAAACTGTCAATTTATCAACTTTACAATTCGATAATAAATTTTGACAAATTTTTAAAAACTGGCCACACACACACGCAGATATATATACATTCTTTCGGAACAAAATGTTATCTAAGAAACGGCGAAGAAATTAGTTACTTCGTTAAATCTTACGAGATGTGCTTCATAAGATTCCACAATTATGAAGCATAATATGTAATCAATATTCCTGTTTGGATATTTACTTTCAAAGTAATTAGTGCACCTTGTAATTTTTTATTGAATGCCATTCACGTTTTATATCCCATAATTGGTACAACATGTCGTTGAGATTCGTATTAGCTGACTATAAGTAATTGCTCGTTATTGGATTCTCCCATGTGTTTTCTTGAGCATGATTTATAGTATAAGATATACTAATTGCAATATTCATTGCAAGGAAAATGTTTGTATATTATCAAAATTTATGCACATTAATAGAATATTGATTATGATCATAATTGTTTTATTAAAAATTAATCGACAATTAGTTCTAGCAAGTAAGTTTTCCAGTATTATTTTTAAACCATTATTGACATTTTTGCCATGAAAAAACACTCATAGTGTAAAAAATTGGACATTATTTAAGACGAGATGTTCTGTTCTATAGTGTCACTAAAGTCATGAAGAGAGGAAATTTATTCTTAAAAAAGAATAGTTAACTTCTCACTCTACAACATGTGACCTTTTAATTGCATTGTATTGTATTAATTCAAGATATTTGGACAATTATATTAGTTTTAGGTAGTTTAATGTGTAATGCAGTCTCGGAAAATGATATTTATGAATGTTCATCACTTTACAAAGAAAAAACAGTTTGATTTGTAATTAAGTTTTCATTCAATTTCAAACAATTAATCAGAAGATATTTGCAAGTATAAAATGACTTGTTTTACAATTGAGTATTATTAATCTTCTTTACTATTAAGAAAAACATTTGCTAAATTCGTGTCAATAATTATTACTTGTCTAGTCGCACTTAAATATTTTACATTGAGTATATCATATAAATATATTTTTGTATTAATATATTCTGGTAGTAAATATAAAATTGAATGTCTACTTATTTAACTGAATATTTTAGTATAGATGACTTAAATTTGACATACACAATTTTGTTCAGTGTATTTTAAAGTAATAAATTCGCTCCTATACTTAATTCAGGTATGGTTCCCTTATTAATCGAATTTGTCATATCTTTCACATTTTGCTTTCAACCGACGGAAACAATTTAACTTTACGAACTTTGCATGCACTTTTGAAGTTATTTTCTCTTTCGAACCGCTCAAAATGAATACAAATGGACGTAATCAGACTCGTATATCAAAAGGATAAAATAATTATTGTATTGTATCAACTTTATTACCGGACGTCAAAATTATTAATTATATTCACCAAATTATAAATATTGAATGTACAAATATTTTCTCGTTTACTTAAAACATCTACACTTTACACCCCTGTATAGTGTATAAAAGGCGAAGTTGCGATTCTAATTACATAAAGATACAAATACAAATATTTGCGATTCAATTCATGTATCATGGATGGATTTACGTAAAAACCGGTAACCACATCTAAATTCAAATTGTCTTCACTTACAAAGAGAGAATCTCATTATTGAAGATTCTCTAAGAATGTTCTTGTTAAGAACATTGTCTTAGTGTCTGTTTTGAGTGTAATATACACTCAGAACAATATTTAGTAAATGTAACTTAGTGATGAGTTACCTGGTGAGAACTAAACATTTAGTAGTTAGCTATAAGCACTACAAAATAATTAGTCCCAACTGGGTAACTCTTCTTTTAATCAAAATTTCTAAATATTGGCTTAATGAAAATTTGATAATTCTTATATTTTTCTGAAAAAAACTACATTATTATACATAGAAATTACATGTAATATCTTGTAAACTAGTATAACTATAATAGTAATAGTAGAACTATTGTAATTCCATTATTAAAATGTAAATAACTTCGTTTTTACAGCATAACTCATCTACACAAGATATGATGGCGATTTTTTAAATTTCACGCTATTGTAATTTAAAAAAACGTAAGTAACGTGTAATAATTCAATTTACTATAAAGAACTTACATTTAAAACTGGTTGAACCAGTAATAGACGATTTAATTGCTGTTAATTATAAATTTAAATTATTTTATACATGGAAAAATATATATACATACGTCAATTTACAAGGCTTCAAATATTTCCGTGGCTTATTCGAAAACTTCAATTTCGCTTCAGAACTAAATTTGACACCGTAAATGATTAAGTGACATAAAAAACAGCATTTATAGTTGCAACAATATACAATTTCACTTCTCAACTTCGGCAGTCACCAAAAATAGCAGGATTCCCAACGAACGAAAGTTATGGACGAAATTGGAGTTATTCGACTTTTCTAATAAGCCACATATAAGATGTGTCGAAAGTAACCAACCTTGAAACTTTCGGTAACGATCGAGTCGGAAAAAATAAAACTATAATCAACGAGATACTATACGGCACTAAGTTATCACGGAATCATCGCCATCGGTTTAAACGAAACTGACGATCTTAAGCAAGGCTCTTACTTTTATATGACTTACTGTCATTCGCTAAGCGGCAGCAAACCCAGCCCCCTCTTCTAACGATCTATGATCTTCCTTTACTTCGACTGGCCAAGAAAATTTAAAGATTCAAAAGTTGCAAAAAATCATGAAAATGATTTTGGTTCATCTGATATTTACAAATTTTAATACTTAGTGCAAACATGAAAATAAGAGAAATATAATTTATTCTGACACTGACAACTAAAGCAATTTATCACTCGCACACTTTTTTAACGTTGTTATTATAATTGCCAATAATTATTAGCAACGTTTCTCGCAATGCGTTTCATTTAATTGGCAAAACATTGATTTTTGAAAGATTCCATTGACAGAGATATATAACATTATGGTACTCGAATATTTAATTTTTAATACTTAATAATTGGAAATTTGTATTGTTTTCAAACTACCTCTTTTTAGACGATGATTAGTAACCATATAATATAGCCCAGGTAGTCATTTGATTAGATTATCTTCGATTTTGTAAAGAAAATGCTGTATAGAATCTATATATAGAATAAATATGATTTTATATAGATACTTTCTGGCAAAGTATTAATATTTTGATAGAAATATTTACTAAAAAACGTAATTAGTAAATTATCAAATTTACATATTATCTAGAA
Organism: Trichopria drosophilae; assembly: GCA_030407085.1. NCBI lineage: Eukaryota > Metazoa > Arthropoda > Insecta > Hymenoptera > Diapriidae > Trichopria > Trichopria drosophilae. The sequence continues at coordinate 162,577,997 of CM059582.1, read as the reverse complement.
AGAAACTATTGTCGATAAATTTGAAAACTAAAACGGTTCAAATTCACTAAAGGTAGACTCAATTTAAATAATTTTGATTATAATTACATAACATTTATTTTATGCATGACCAAATTTATAAGTTATAAATAAATCTATATATTTCGTGAAACAATGCTTTCTTTTAATCCTTTTCGACCCAAAAGTCCCGAATTTGGACACAACTTTCACCGCTTCAATTTTTATTTCAAACGTCGTTACAAAACATTGAAATAATTCATAATCGATAGACTTTAACCTCCTCTTTCAAATACCGTGGTCAGAATCAGTGGTAATTTCAAAAAAAATAGTTATTTTTTTGATATTTTTCTGACCATTTCAAAAGATACTAATTGCGTCTTTTTGCACCCTTTCTTCCCTCACAGGAATTTTTCAAAAAACAGCGGCTTCAAGATGGCGATTGCAAGTTATAATTTTGAATTTTTTTGCATAATTATCGATTATTTCATCACGTAACGGTTGAATTCATGGAGAAATAGGATGAAAAAATAATTATTATCATTTATGAATACCTAATCTCATTATTACTCATTCATAACCTCAAATTAGTTACATACAATGGTCTTTCATCTTTTTTTTCTAATTTTCACTCAATTTTCGACATTTCCGCATTACTTACAAGTGAAATTGAAAATTATGAAATACGATTGTGACTTCTCAATAATCGGTTTATAACCTAAAAATTGAGTACAGGACGACAATGATGTGCGCATTCCTACCTGGTACTATGACGTTTGTAGGCTTAATAAAAGCGAATATAAGAGTAAATTTCGATGTATGTGATACTGCAGATTACATACAAAGAAAGTCTAAAAAACCTTCGAAGACCCGCATTATCAAAAATGAAAAGTCAAAACGATACTGTTCTGGTGACAAGTGTGAAAGACGAACATCTTATTGTTCAGAATGTATTTCATAAAGTTACATAGATTTACCATATTACTATTGACTTCATTCGCCCTTGTCATTTCTTGGAAAAATTCAATATAAAAAATGTTATCAAAATGAAAGAATAAAACAAATTGTTAAAAAGTGAAAAAAATACAAACAAAATTTAAAAAGTACTAAAAAATAGTCAAAAACATGACTCTCCGAATAGCGTTTATTTCCCGTGAGAAGAGTCGGACAACGGCAAAATATGTATTGACGGCAAAATAACGTGATGTTAATCGTTGTGAATTAGTGGTGAGTAGGTAATGTATTATATTTATCATCGAGATTAAACAACTTTGAAATTAGGCATTGAAGAATCGATGTATTTACTCCGATATTCACGTTTATTAAATCTACAAACGTCATAGTACCAGGTAGAAATGCGCACAAGATGTGCTGCACTACATTTTTAGTGATAGGTCACAATCGTATATAGTAATTTTCAATTTCACACGTATGTAATGATATTGAAAAGTCAAACGGTTATGAATGAATCATGATGAAATTAGGTATTCACAAATGATAATAATTACTTTTTCATCCCAATTCTCCATGATTTCAACCACGTTTAAATACTCGATATTTGCGCCACAAAATGTAAAATGACAACTTGCAGACGCCATATTGAAGCCGCCATTTTGTATTTTGAAAAATCGGACGGCACGAGAAAGGGCTGAGCAAAAGATGCGATTAGTACGTTTTGCAATGGTCAGCAATGCTCTTTTCAACGCCAAAAAAAGCGATTCTTGCGAAGAAACATCGAAAAAATCAGTATTTTTTTTTAACAAAATGATCATAACATTTTTCTTTGAAGTTGCCGGCTGATTCTGACTACAGGCATTTAAAATAGGAGGTCCAAATCTATCTCGATTTGGACTAATTACAATTTTTCTAACGCCGTTTGGAACAAAAGATACAGCGTTGAAAGTTGTGACCAAATTCCAGACTTTCGGGAGTAAATGGTTAACATATAACTGAAACTATTCCACAACAATCATCATGATTTTATTTTGTGATCGGTTAACGTTAAATAATGTACTAAAATTTGAGGTTATACGGAGACAATGTTAATTCATGGCGCAAGACAGATAGTCATCTGCCTTCGTGTATAATGCAAGTAATAATTCCAGTCATTCTAGATGTAATCTAGATAGCAGCAGCTTTTAATTTTAATATTTTGGAAGTCAATGTAAACAGTATTCACAGATAAATTAAGGGCAGTGGCGCAGTAAAAGTCTTATAATTTATTGGTAGTCCGAATACAGACAATACAGGAATTTTTCCAATTTGACATGTGCAAATATGATACACCAAAAGTTTTCGTAAACAACGAAACGATTATTAAATGATATGGATGTAGCGAGAAAAATATCGTCATGGTCCATTCCATCGAATATTCAAATGTGTAATATGATTTAACAGAAAAAAACATTTAACAGAGAAAATATCTTCATTTATAGAGCCAAACCATTCATATAACATTATTTTAGTACTTAAAATTTTTTATTTTTATCTTGATAAGATTTTGAAATTACGAATTTCGAACATATTACGCTAAAATTAAATTCTCATTTTATAAAACATTTATAAGTGTATAATTTTAATAATACTTGCAAATTTCGTATCATTATTTTCAGGAGCTTGCTTCTCTGTATTCAGATTTTTAAACATTGAAATTTACGTTTTTTCTAATGAATTAGAATGTGGGCATTTTCTTATTAATAATAATAATAATTATAATTACAATTTATCACACGTAAAATATTGCACAACTAAAAACAAATTCGCTGCAATATCAAACTAATTCGCGAATACAGTTTAATTTGATAATATAATGATATTGTTAGTTATCGGAAATTATAAAATTAAAAGGAGCAGTAACATTAAAATATAATTAATTTTATTATGATTATAATGTTTTACTGTAATCACCGAATATTGCACACATAAAATATTTTTATTTCATTAAAAAAATATACATCATAGTGCAAACATCATTCGTTAAGTTCCTAAAATATAGAAAATTGTCGTTCAACTGCAATTTCAATGATAATTGGTAGTCTAATAGTAAGCTTTAGACATTTCAATTACAAAGCAGTTCATATTTAAAGGTATTTTTGTCACAACTGCTCAACTTCGCGGTCTTTACTTGCCGGTAAACTGGTCGGGAAGGCGTCGATTGCTGCCGAGTACCAGAACTGCCCTTCTGCGCATGCGCAAAGGGCGATCGCGCACGTTTTGCCGCCCGCCGAGTTTCTTCTTTGCACGACCGCGAATTTCCACACAGGTAAATATGTGTTTATGGTTGATTGAAGCGTTTCTGAATACCCAAAGATATATTATGTTTAAATTGCATTGCATTGCATACAAATCTATTTGGGCTAAATATCTGGTTTGGAGTGATGTATGCAACATTGATTTTTTGCTAGTTTATGGATATTTTATGTTAAAACATGTATATGTGAAGTGTTTTTACGTCCTGAAATTGGTTTATTTCGCAGTAAAAATACAAAAATAAAGGCATGTAAAGATATTTTTGAAATTACAACTATATCCTAGTAAATTTATTTTTCATCAGATTTCGATTAAGTGGCTTTGAAAAATCATAGATTTAACATTTAAAGCAATTTACATCGGCATCATGCATTATAAGCGATTTGCATCATTAAAATGGTAACTTTTTCTAATGCAAAACTTGTAAAACAGTACATGTCGGAAAAAACTCTGCGTATATCTCTTACTGCTGTTTTATGAACAAATTTTTTATTATATAAATTTTAATATGATGTTTAAGATGGTTTCTTTTACATTTATTAAATTAATGTCTTCTGTACAATAAACGAATAAGCTGTATGCTCGTCGTAAACTGAAGAAGCGATGAATCAACACAGAGGTGATATTTTTCATTCGATTATTGTAGCCCACGTTTTTCCTCTTTAAGTATAATGTATATTGTCTTATTCAACTGCTAGAAACCCCGATCTTTTAAAAAAGTATCAATCAACCTTACGTCAGATATTGTCCGAAAGTATGATAACCTAATTTGTATGCATTATCTTTGCATAAACTGTCTTCTTATCATTTTTCCCTCATTACTGACAGTCAGAATATAATTTATAAAGAAAACGAGATGTATTTAATAACTAACAAGAATTGTTGGCAATGATTTTGTGTTGACCTACATGAATAATATCCTCGCATTAGTAGTTTCTATAGATATTATACCCTCGTGGAAAAAATGTCAAAAAACGAACACTGGATATATTAAAGCTAACACGTGAATTTGTATACTTTAATCCACTATTCCTGTTTCCGACATGCTGCTCTTTAAAGTTAGCTCTCCTGGAAGACTTTCATTGAATCACAATTTCAGTAGTTAACGATGACGTTAATCGACTGTTCCCTCCTTTCTCCATGCTAAATTGAATTATTTGCATCGAATTTACACTAAACATAAAGAATAAAATTCCACTGTTGATTTTCTAATTTCTAAATATAAAATATTATTACTTAATTGTGATGCCAAGATTAAAATTTAACTTTTTTAAAACAGTCGAATTTATCGTAAGGTATAAAACAATGCACATTTCTGTAATCTCTATATAAGGAATATCACTATATTTTTAATATTTAATGGACTCACGTGAAAAACATAAAAATGAAGTTCTTTTTATAGCGGTATTTAAAAAAGATCCTTTTCCATAATATTTACAAATTTGTTCATATGCTACCCTGTCAAGTAGCATCTTATAATACGAATGCTAAACCTACTAAATTTGCCGCATGTTTCCCATACAGTTTTGTTCAGTGTTCAAGACGAAAAAAAAAGCATTTATTCAAACATTCAATTGTTGAAGGTAATATTTAATATGAAATTGGCTTTTTTAATTTCACTTTTCTTTTAATGTACAAAACGAACTACTTATTTCACTTTATGATTCTAGAAATGTAAATGATACGATGTTTATTGAGGTAACATAAAAATACAAAATTGAGCTTTGTATAGTACCGATTTTCAAAAGTGCCTCAGAAGTCCCCATACATATATTTATACTCAATTTCATTGTTACACAATTGAACATGAATTGTATTCATTCTAACAAAATATTTCTCTTTTTTAAATTTGCATGCGTTTTCAGACTCATCCTGAAAGAAAAACATATAAATAGATTTAAAATTTGCAGCTATGGTGAAACGAAAACATGGAGTTGAAATTACACTCCAAATATTTATCCGATGTCAATTTTCAGTGAATTAAACACTTATAGATTTGTTGTAGTTTTTTATGAAATAATCTGCAACATATTTCGAGATATTTTCAAAACTCTTAACCCTCTCAACACAACAATCGGGAAATGTTAGAAAGTCTTGGGGCATTAGTCCTGATTACTCATTGTGGAATAATCTACTGAATATAGGTAATCGAGAATGACCTCTTACTGAGGTAATTCGCAGTTCCGGGAGTTTTAAGTTTGGCCTTGAAATGACCGTGCCGAAAAAAACGGTCATAGCATATTCGGACGTAAAATTTTGTGCTCTTTCCGAATCCGTGAAAAAGTAGCAGTTTCCATTTAAAAAAATAAACTTGACCTTGGAATAACCTTCAATGTCATGTTAAAGGTCAAATTCAATGGTACATTAAATAGCTAGGGATAAATCATTAAACTTTTGTCTGAATTATTTTCCACGAAAATGCCCTTTCGCTGAGATATTTTAGTGTTCCGGGAATTATGACATCCCTGTATATCAAACAACTACAGTTATCAATATCTTGAATAGGAACTAAAACCGCACAATGGCCGTAAGTAACAAAAAAAAGCTGAAGCCTTTGCAACTCATCTTAACAAGGTGCTCATCCGCAATCGAACAAATCCATAGTTAAGTCAACACCATTACTAAAAGTTTTGTGATTGAAAATGTAACTTGGTAGTATTTCTTAAGCCTTTGCGGCATAGTGATACTCCAGAGTGTCACCTTTTCTGCCGTACCCCGGAAGAAAAGTCGTATCTCCATTTTCGGTGAAATTGGGATAAAAAGATATTTATATTCCTTATAATGCAATGCATTGTTTCCTGAAAGAAAATATCTGAAATATTTGTTATTAGCTACAAAAAAAAAGAAAAATACTTTTATTAGAAATACCGTATTTCTGGTATAATTTGGCTAAAGGAGCCGCAAATTAAAAAATGAATGTATTTTATTATAAAATCATGTCCCAAGATTCCTTGTATAATGAAATATCCTGTATATTTTCTAAAATTAATCGTTAAATTAAGTAATTTAGTTTTTGGTTAGAATCGATTTATTGGCGATACGTCAAAATCGAAAAAATGGAGATACGACTTTTCTTCCGGGGTACGGCAGTTTTTCTCTCCACTTATTCGCAATTTTCGAATAGTAGTTCAGATGTTTTAACGCCAAATTTTTTACAGCATATGGTATATCAAAGGCATAAAATTTTATTATTTAAATTATTACTATACTAAAGGCATAAAAAAAATATATATAGGTAGTGTTTGGTGATGAAGATAAATATCTTCGCGTAAACATATATTCACCAAAAGAAAACAGCTTAGCTTCAAACTAAGGAAAATGTACTGGATACTTTGCAAACAAGCTAAGATGTTCCTAGAAAGAAAACTATCACTATATAAAGCAACGTTAACATCTATTTGGTCCTATGGAATTCAATTATGGAGAGTAGCTGTATATTCAAACCTAGAGACTCTCCATAGTTTTCAATCTAAATTCCACTGATTACGGAATTTTGCAAGAAATAAAATAATTCATCGTGATTTGCAAATACTAACTGTTAAGGATCTATATTTAAAATACACTGCACTCGATATCATCAACGGTTGAAAACTCACCAACACAAACTTCTGGTGAATCTGAAGGATTCAACGAGAATAGTGGGCAAACTTAAACGACAATTATCACATGATCTAGATTTGAGTTATACAAGTTTGTTACTATTACATAATAGGTCCAGTTGCTATACGTAGGTACGTTAATTGATTTTTTACTATATTAACGTATGTATCATTGGATACATACCATTCATGTTATTTTATCGTTTTATGCTACTTGAAATTATAAATATTATTCATTGCTTTCTATAAGTATAGGAGATCGATTGTAATATTTTTTGGGAATTAAAAAAAAGTTAATATCCCATTTTTAATAATTCTTATAAATTTTTCTAATCATTTCTCCCACAAATTGTCGAAGGAATTCTATAGACATTATTCGAAAATGATGTGCAAGTTTCATACTCCCTATGCAAAATTGTAAAAATGTCATAAATGTTATTAGATCATTCGTTGGACATTTTTACATAGAACGTTTTACAGAATTAAAAGGCGAATTTGAGCTTTTGTTCCTTATCAAACTCCATTTTTCCAATTTTTCCAGTTTTCTTGAGCCCTCTAAAATATCAACTATCGATAATTATTTCTGAAATACCCAACAAGGTAAAAGTCCCAATTATAAAGCACTGTCCCAATCTTTGAAACACGACACTAAATACTAGTGTTACGCCTAAATTAAAGCATATATTATGTGCACAATTATTGTAGGCATGAAGTCATTATTTAATTTGATTTCAACACAAATTATTACTTTGTCCAATTTCTTTATGTACAAGAAAAAATATAGTTGCATATGCGTATATATCTTTTCGTCAGAGCGAAACGTTTGTCGTTAGCATCAAACTGATAACGTAAATGGTTCATGATTTCACGAACCTAATAACATGATTTAAAAGCATTATAAATTGATTACTAAAAAGTTCAGTTTCTATACATTGTTATTATTTAACAAATATTCAGGTTTTAGAAATACAGAACTTATACAAATGGACATAAATTTTTGTGCAGTCTGTATTTTTGAAACGGGTTTTAGAGCGTTTCATAAATTCGGTCATATTTCTCACACATTGCCCCAATTCTGAAACACTGATATAGTTGACTTGATATTTAGCGCTTTACTTTTTTTTTAAGAAAAAACCTTAAACATTTTAAAGAATTTTCGATTTTGTATAAGTTGGAATTAGTTTTACGTTTATATGGATTGAACAAAACAGTGTTTAATTTAACTGTAAACCTAACCTAATAAGTGGGTAAATCAGAGGGTGAATTTCTCCTCACTCAAAAAAAGGGAATCTCGACCTGTTTTTAAACATAATATTATTTCGCCACTTATTTTCGAATGCGACATTAACAATTTCCCTTCAGGCATACTAAAGCCGCAACATTGAAAGAATTGCGTTTTATCGCGGTTTTATGTATTTCTTGTAAAAAAGACCAATGAAACAAAAAAAAAACGTTCATTTTCATCCTAATATCAAAGCCAATGCCACTAAAGACGAACGTGCCTGAGAATAATCGGTTTCAAAACCTCATTTATAACACGCCCTGCCGAAAAAGTATACACGATTCACAAATCATAGATTACCATATACATTGTATTTACTAAGAAAAAAGTGGCTAAGTATCTGAATATTAACGTTATAGAAATGTTGACGATTTAGGACGACGTTTTTTTACACGGGATTCGCAATTCAGCTTTGACGGAAGTTTTGAATGAAATTGTATGCCCTCAACATTTCTATAACGTAAATATTCAAGTATTTATCTACTTTTTTCTTAATAATTATAATTTGTATGGTGCTCTATATGTTTTCTGAATCGTGTTCTATAGTATTTTTTCGGCAGGGCACTTTCGTGTTCTGAGATACATTACACACACTGACAGAAATGATTGTTTAGTTAACCCTCCTGTGCACGAGTTTTCCCCGGAAAAGCGCTTTGCAAACTCATAAGTTTTTCACGCAGTCGGATTTTCTTATAAATTGGTATATAGAGGTTTTTTGGGTCGCTGATTACGAATTTGGAGTCAGACTTCCAAAATCCAAAATGGCGAATCGTGTAAATCAGTCAAGAATTTGAAGTTTAGTCAGCCATATTGGATCCGCCATTTTCAATTTCGAAAATCTGATAACGGATTCGTAATCAGCGATCCCAAAAATCTCCGAGTAACAAGTTTTGAGTCAATTAGATGAAAAGAAAAGGTCGTGGCACATAGGGTTAAAATTAAAAAAACTGATCATTTTTATTCGTAATTTGTCAATAAGTTATAGTATTATTTACTTATAAATATTTAAAATTCAGGCTTGCAATTATTTATATCATAATTTGTAAACTTTAAGCTTCAATTTGCAATTTCATTCGCATCTTAAAGTTACTTTGATCAAAAGTTATTAACAAGAACGTTAGGCCGAGTATACTCGTCCTCATGCATACGGGCACGTTTCGTTTGGACGAGTATACTCGGCTTTGTGCGCAGGAGGGTTAATACAATAGCTTCATATAAAAGCTAACAGAATTTAGATTTTGATCTTAAGGTAAGGTACTTAATCCTAAAATTGCCGTAATCTGAGATTCGGTTAAATTTGTTATGTTAATAGTTAATATAAGAATTTTAAATATTAATATTGGGATCAATACGTGACATATTTACGCGCTTACAGTTTCACCGAAACAGAGATAAACAAACATACACACGCGCAGTCATTCGACTTTCTGCGAATTTTTCAACGCACTGTTGACTTGCGCAGTTCAAACGACAGAATTTAATGTAAGATTTATTAACAGTTAACGAACGCTCATCGAATGTTAAAGTATACGAGTTAATACACAACAACATTGCTGACGTGCAGAGAAGTGCTGGTATTTTCATCTCAAAGTTACCTGTTGTTATTAACTTTACATTTACGTTTATATCTTTATAATTAATGTAAAAGCCTTGAAATTAGCTTACATTAACTATTAGTGAATAATTTCTCTCAATGCACATTGCCTTTGTCATTACGACAAAAATCTAACCTCTATGTTCAGAATTTAATGATGTATCTTTTTGTTTGCAATACTTTTTGTCTAATGTGTATTTTTTTAAAATAAATGTAAAAACCCGCAATGAAATGCGGTTTCTTCAAATTGTCGGCTTCAATATGCCCGACCGACAATTTTTGTTCTCATATTCGGATTCAGGAAGCTGAAATACGTTCGAAAAGTGTCAAGTTATTTTTTTTCCAGTGAGAAAGTTCATTTTATGTATGTGTTTCAAAATACATACATTGTACTTGAAACATTAGGAACATACTATCATGTTGGTGTTTCATAATAGGGACGTGCAGTTTATCCACTTTTGTCCGTATTAAATAATTTTGCAACTACAAATTGATTTTATAAAAATAATTATTATTTAAAAAATCAAATGCAATACACATTAAAAATATTCACTGTTTAACGTTTTGTAAATTAATTTTTAGTGTTAATTCACAATTCTCTCATAACGCATGTTTCATGATTGGGACATTTACTTTACATGTTCTTTTCAACACGTTTTAATGTTCATCAATTCAAAATTTCCACTGAATGACAGAAAAATGCAGGAAACTAACTTTTCGCTCATCACCAAAATGCGTTTTATAAATAAACAATTCAAAGACCCCAAAATATAAAGGTATGAATCGATTTAGATCTGATCGCTTTCCATATCAAGATGGCAAATATTTGAAAAAAACAATAAGGAAAATGCAATAGACGAAATTTTCACTATTCGTCAAATGTCGTTTTATGAATAAACAAGTAAGTGTCCCCAATAAATAAAACCGTGCATCAATTTAAATTTCAAATGCCATTTGAAAAATGTCCAAAAAAATAGTAACGAAAATGCAGGAAACTACATTTTGGCTATTCGCCAAATGTCGTTTTATCACTAAACAAATAAAAGTACCCAAAAAATAAAAGCGGGAATCGAAATTTCTTTGCTTTTCCAATCACCATCGAAAAATTTGCAAAAAAACAAGGAAAATTTAGGAGACGACATTACATGTATTCGCCAAATGTCGTTTTATCAATCAACAATTAAAAGTCTCAAAAAAATACAAGTGGGAATCGATGTCAATTTTGTCGTTTTTATAATCCCAATCAAACAATTTGCAAAAAATCACAAGAAAAATGCACCAGGCGATATTTTGCCTATTTGACAAATGTTGTTTTATCAATCACCAATTAAAAGTCTCAAAAAAATAAAAGAGTAAATCGATTTCAATTTCATCACTTTTGAAATAACAATAACAAAATTTGCAAAATGTTAATGAAAATTAAAAAGACGATACTTGGTCTATTCTGCACATGTGATTTTATTAATGAATAAATAAAAGCCCCTAAAAATTAAAGCATGAACCAATTTCAATTTCAATCGCAATAGACAAATTTGCAAAAAAAAACAACAAGGAAAATACAGGAGACTACATTTTGTCAATTCTGCAAATGTCGTTTTATCAATGAACAATTAAAAGTCCCCAACAAAATAAAAGTGTGAATTGCATTAAATTTTATTGTTTTTCAAATCACAAATGAAAAATTTGCAAAAAACCACAAGGAAAACACAGAAGATGTCATTATATATGTCATTTTATCTAGTTGGCAATTATCGCTTTATCAATGAACAAATGAAATTGCCCAAAAAATCGATCCCAATCGAACCATTTGCAAAAAAACAACAAGAAAAATGGAGAAGTCGACATTTTCTCTAGTCGACAAATGTAGGTTGTTTCTTGTGTGAAATACGCCCACCTCATATTCCTTACAACTTGTTTGTAGTTTTGATATATAGTTGGTTTGTTGTTAATTTAAAGAAATTTTGCAATTATTAGAATACATACTTTTGCGTGTAAATTATTAATGTATTCTTCTAACTTTGAATTTGGTTCTAGTTACTTTTTTGACAGCTGAGGTATACACACTTCAACCGTTACAAGTAACCTGATTACAACGACAAATGTTTAATTTCTAATTAATTCGGCTTTCATTTCATCAGGAATAGTAACAGATCATGTCATAGGAAATAAATAAAAACGGTAATTTCTTTTTGATTTTCTGCAACTTTATTGTAGTCCATGTACTGACTACGCAAATTACATAGTAAATTATTGGTCTGTCTGTAATTTTGTTGTTTTCTCTTCTTGCACACTCACACTCTCGCATCCTCGCTCCGTGCCCTCATCTTATGTACGGCTACGCAGCAGTCAAGGGTACCTTCAAACATCTCTTCTTCCCAGGTATTCATGACGATTTCATAAATGAAAATGATGAATTGTATATTTTGATTCATTTGTAATCAAATTGAAATTAGTCGTTGATAAATAATTTAATATTTTCACAATGAAGGAAGAACTTGGCTTTTTCACTATTTTTAAAGCTTTTACTATATCAAGAAGAATTTTATTTAATCCATATAGATGATCTTACAAAATAATTGTGTTTTGCGAATAAAAACGTAGAAAAAATACTCGTAATCTAGAGGCATCCTAATTTTTCCAAAACAAAATAAGTACACAAAATTTGATTTTTCATTAATTTTATTATTGTAACCATCTAGGTCAATCAATGCGCTTCGCTAATGCATAATTTTTCATAAGATTTTCAGTAACAAATCTTTGACTTCGGTGCCTGTTGGAGGCGATGTTGGAAGGCATCCTTCTTCCACGATTACATAATGAGCCGTACAGAATCCAAAAGAAAATAAAAAAATGTATCACTCATACCTTATCCCCCAACGTATACAAATTCATAATAACCGCGCAAGAAAAAGAAACCAGACGGTAAGAAAAACGGTGGCGAAAAATGTACGTCGTTGTAAAGTGTGTACTGCCACCCTGAAACCATTTGACATTACGTCGCGATCGACGAATTCACGCAGCTTACAGTGTTTTCTTAAATGATCGTACGTAAATCTTAAGCAACAAACCATCATATCCCAGCATTCGCTAACGAAACAAAGAAAAAATCTCGGACCCGGTAGGTCGACCAAGAAGTGTACAAGGCAGCAAATACTAAACTTAACTACAATACCCCGTGTGTATCGTCATAAAAAATGAAAATAGTAAACGCATGAAACATATGTATGAAGTATAAACAACATGTGGACACGTTTACTATACACCTATAGTAATACCTATCTACGCACATATACAATGATACCGATGTAACTATACAATTAATAGAACAGCACTTTGCTTAAATCCCCCAAATGAGCACGAGCGAACAACGGTCGCGTTAAATGCGAGATTCTCATCGTTTTACGTGTTCGTCTTTTGTTTTGTTTTTTTTTTCTTTTGCGCGACTCGTTCTCCTCGTCGTTGAACTTTCCATATAAGTCCTGGGCAAAGTGGGTAAACGCGAATCCCGCGTTTCCTCCGCATCAGTCAGAAAAGCTTCAAATCCGCAAGTTAGTCGGACGAATGACGCAACCGTAATTCATCTTGCCGCGCACTCGAACTTATTATCACAGTCAAACTCCTTTCCCTTCGTTATCCCTACGTCGTCCCCCCGTGTATTTGCATGAACTTACAATAATCTCTCGTTACGCATGCAAAAAAGACAGTATTTTTCACCGGTGTTGAAAACGCACACTTCACGTCCTGCTCGTTGGTCGTTAGGAACCTGCCGACCCGACCCTTTCCAAAAACACAGAGCTTTCACGCAGGCAGCCTCACTATTCAGATATTTTTTAAATTTCCTCATCTATCTTTGCGAGTTAAAATCGGTATGTTTTTCTGCGAATAAATCGTACAAGGGAACGACTGATTTCCTCATCTCTTCATGATAAGATTATGACTCCCCTACTAACTCGCAAGCGCACGAGGTACAAAATCCGGCGTAACGTTCGATCGTAGACAGAGTAGGACCTTTCGCGAAGGGGCGTGTATCTTTATAACGACCGTTGTACTAAAAATTCGAGAAATTATTTTGATAAAATTCAAATATCCACCGAAACTGTAATTATAACATCATGTCCTTCAATTAAATGTTTTTATATCAACATATTTGAATTGTTATTTTGAACGTCCTTCAGTCAACTTTGTTATTATGTTTCTTGTAGATGTTATATAAGTTCGTCATACGAGGTAATCAAATTAACTAAAATTAAAGATGGCGAAATGTCGTTATTTGAATACACACCCATCGCGAAATCAGTCAATATATTTAACAATTATGAGATACCTTCGTTTCTCTTCGAGGAACTGTACTATTACCGAGTTCAGTCCTTCGCTGTGATGCGCTAAAATTACAATGTCGATGAGGTCCTGCGACTCCGGTGGAGACAGTCTTCGGATTAATTGAATGTCGTTTATTAACGAGCACAACTAGCGAGAATTATACGTAGCGTCGGTGAGAATATACTGTTTCGTGTCTATATACTTGTTCATGTACCACACCCGATGTCAAAAGATGTTGCTGACTAGTTTCTTAAAACAAAATAAAAACCCCCTATTCGCGATCCACTAAGCAATGCCTTACAAAAAATAAACCTCAAGTATTCTCGCACTGATCAAATACGGAATTTCTGAAGGACCTCTCAACCAATCCGACCACCCTCCCTAACAAGACCTTTCTATCATAATACAAGGTTTTCGAATCCGCTCATTTATTAAAAACTTTCAAAAAAAAGTTGCCATGAACTCTTGTTAGGCTATTTTACCCAAATCGAGTAATAGATAAAGAATTAGTATTGACACGAATCCATCATACTCTTATTTTGCTACAAAAGAAAAAGATGATTTTAACAAGCCTGTGTAGTTTCGCTCAGCTCCTGCAAAGTTTCACTTCAGTGCCGGAGGCTTGCTAAAACGCAATTAAGATTCCTTCAGAAATGAACGTTTATGTAAGGTTATGTTCAACATAACCTTGGCTTCTTGTCTCGATTTTACTTCGCGCTAAGGTCGCGTTCATGATAAACCGCGATTTGCCTATCTTCGAACTGGAAGTCTAGGTCCTAAGGATAATAACGCCTAGGTATAAGACATCGAAGCGGCGGCACGATTTGCAATGTCTTGATCGCGCAGACTTTGTTGATTACTCGTCCCGACAATTAATTCAGTGCTCGGACGAGGCGCTTCATACGCTAGCGAGGCGAGAGGGGTTTTTATTTGGTTGAAGTAATATTTTTGGCCTCGCCGAGGGCTAACTCGGCGCATCTTCGGGTTCCACGGTTCTGCCAGACGAAGATTCGCTCCCTCTGCTTTGTGTCACCGATATGAACTGCTGTGACAACATTTGCAAACTCTGCCGAACCTGAAAACATATTCAACATTGTATATTGTCATGTATATTTTGGAACATTTTTATTATTTTTATTATTGCACAAACTTAAAACATATTCTCTTACTAATGGGATCAATTTTTATGTACGCAAATTATCCGGAATACAACGGCTCAACAGAGAATATCATGGAATATAGTACATTACGAAACAAGTGTGTGAAATAGGTGATTCGCTGCTCTTATCGAGAGGCACAATTAAGGTAAACGTACCAATGACGGGACACGTACCCATTGCTGGACAGACTAAGCGATATTTGTTTGTTCTCTAAACAAACATTAGGTTGTCCAGCTATAGGGTCATGTTTACCTTATATTTACGATTGTTAATTACTTAAATATTTAACAAATTATGAAAAAATAAGTGATTTAAGGCTAGGATGTGAATACATGTTTTGGGGTATAGCGGGGAAGTAACAAGACGAAAGGAGGAGGGTGCAATGCCCCACCTTGATAGAAATCTAATTGATATTTTAATGAATTTTAACATTAAACAAGATGACATGATATTAGACAAGATTAGATAAAACTAAACTAGACTAGACTTGACTTGAAAAGACTACAAAAGCCTGTATCAAAGGCTTGATACTTCAAGTTTGGAAGAAAAGGACTAATCCGCATGATGTCGCCCTAAGACCTTTGTGCCCCCCCCCCCTTACTATTTTATTAGCTTCACTCGTATGAAACTCTATTTTCCGTACCCCCTCTTCGCCATTTTCCCTGTCACAGATCGTTCCTATTGAGCGGTGTGAAAGAAAAGGAGAGTCGAAGAGGAAGTCGGCACAGAAATCGGCACTATGGTGGGAGGCACAAAGTGACTTGACGCGCCTCTATGATATTAAAGTCGGCCTCGAGAAAAGAACCACGAGAAATCGGCAGTGCCAGCTACATGTACATGATAGAGACATATATGATTAGAAGTAAATCTCTCAATGTTACAATAATATGCTATTCTACACACTTGTTTAAGGAAAATTATGTTATAAAAAATTATTATGGATCAAATATATTTAAAATTAGCAAGAACAACATATTGCAAAAAGTGGAAAAATTATTTCTGTTTGAAAAATTTAAATGTCAACGTGACACAGATAAAGGTTGTCCGAATTACGCAAATTACATTTTTTTTAAATAATTAAAAATAAAATACCACAATACGTTTGTAAATTGTTTCAGTTTCTTTTAAGAGTTTACTTCGATTTTAAATATCACGTTTCCGGTTAGAATCGGAAATCGCCATTTCACCAACTGATACAATGCACCAGAACTACTTTTTTTCTATTCGTCGTTTTAAGCGACGGTAATATTAAATAAAATTGTTTTTTCAAATTTTGGACAAATATACTAATAAACCGAGTCATAGTTAAGTCATTATTTTAAATAATTTTGAAAACTATTTTTATCAACATATTGTCGCAAATAGTCGGATAACAATGTTCTAAATACAATAAAGTAATAATTTGATTTTTTAATTACATTGAATGTAATATGACTTTAATTCTTCAAGTCTCAGCAAAACATAATTTTGCACTTGTTTTTAGACTTGAAACCTTCTTAAATCTGTTAAGACTGTATATATCTAAATTACTCCTCGCGCTCGCTTTATGTAATCTCCCTAGTAACTTATTTCCGGTTTAATTACTTTCTGACGTTTGCAACTCTTCGAAGTAAATATTACATTTCTTGAGTCGACGATTTCGAATCAATTATAAAATTTATTGTTTAGATTTTACTTCGAGGCAAAAAGGTTTCAGCTTGTTATGTATTTTCAATAATTATTGCATACAAATTAATAAAGACGAAATTGTAATATTACCATAATTTAATCTCATGCCAACTTTAAGTAGTACTGAAGTTGATTGGCTTTCTTCAACATAATTGTTAACGTATTTACAGAGGCAAGTTAAAATTATTCGGTAAATTTAACGAATAAAGCAAAAATATAATAGTCAGTACTTTTTATCTGAATTAATAGAGAAAATGTAGATATACTGTTTGATTCTGAATTAGTTAAAACCTACTAGTTTGGGGTTAAAAATGGACCACTGTCAATTAGTCATTTTTTTAACTAAAAAAAATAATGGAAAACTATTAATTTATTAGTAATAATCTACCAATCTAAATGTAATAATTGATTTTTTTTAATTGAGTCGTTTATATAGAATAAGTTAAGTTTTATTTTTTATTAATAAAAATGATTACTAATGAAATTATTGACCTACTTTATACTATTGTTATCCTAATGATTGATTGTTAATGAACCAATTTTATTTTATTCGTGGTATACAAAAATATTTTGATATAAGAATTATTAGCAATAACAGAAGCCGATGATTTCTAATGTTTTTTTAAAATATAAAAGAAACCTGCTTGTATTATACTGATAGATCGGTATACAGTAGAACCTCACACTACTCAAGTTCTCGAACTACTGAACACCCTTTTCCCTAGTGCGAACCTTACACTAGTAAACCATCAACTTTAGCTCATTTTATGTCTGTGTATGTAGAGAGACATACATAACATGAAGTTCTATGTATATTTATGTATTTATCTCTCACTGTAAAAAAAGCAATACCTTTTCAAATCTGTGAGAAATCGTAAAGATTTCTCCAGTTGTGTGAGATAAAAAAAATAATGGCAGTCCCGACAGTTTCAGGATGAGGTTCTACTGTAGTTGTAAGGATCAGAAGTCTAGTTAGTTCCCTTGCTGGCTCTGAAAAATATAATACTCAGACTCATAGTATAGATAGTTATCTCGAATATACTTCTGATCCTCACTTCGCCGTTCTATCAGTTTAAGAGCTATTCAATTCGGTACTCAGCTTTTCAGTAAAATTTTCGATTCCATACGTTCATAATATTTATTTCCCACAGCATTATCAAACTGCCAATGTAACAATTCTAAGGTACAAAATAGGTTTCGTTACAGAGCTTGATTTTCATTGATATCAAACGTAATTCAACAACCTAATTGTAATGACAACAAAACTGGGATTGTTGGTCACGGATTTATTAAATCACCAAACTTTTTTGTGCCTGTACTTAAAAACTAAATTTTTCGTGATGACGACAACTCACCTTAACGATTTGATCTAGATTCGTGTTGAGATATCGGAGTAGCTGATCCTGCGTGAACCGTTCAGGGGAAGCCAATGGATGATTGATATATGCAGTGTGTAATTTGTCGATGCGTACCATCATCAGGGCGGCAGATACATATAGCGCAGCCAATACGGCCACGAGGACTGTTAAGACAGTACCTGGCTTCAAAGTACAGGTGAATAATGATTTGAGACTTCCTTGTTTCGTGCGTGCTGGTGAAGGTTTCACTGTCATCACTTGATCTTGACTGAAAGCATTGTTTTATTTGATTTATATTAATTTTATAATAAGCTTAAGTATAATGATCAAATGATTCATAGAATATGAAAATGCAGGAGAAAAAATATCGTGTGGGGCGATGTTGGTCAGACAAGAACAATATTTTTTGTTATATACTTCTTACTATCTAGATATAAGAGTCACATTTATATTAGACATTGGGAACATTGTTAGATTATGAACTGGTGGACATTTTCCTTCCTTACAACGAAGAGGACTGTCCAAGAAAATTTTCCCAATTCTAGGAATACATTACAAAAAGTATTTCAAAAGTCTCAGGATATCCTTAGAAGCACCTCAGGAGCTCCTGAGGACCAAAAGCGGACATTTGGATATCCTCATGAGCTCCTCAGGACATCCAGGGATGGATTGCGTTGTTTGGGCGACACTTTCCATTGACGTGAGTTTTTAGTGTAAAATTACTTCGTATTGAGAACACCCACATTTCTTTTGCCGTTTAAGGAACAATATAATTTAAAATTTTTTTCGAACAATTTTGTTATTACCTTAAAAGCTTTCTGAACTATCCATGAATTATATCCAAAAAGTTTTGTGAAGGAGAAATTTTTTAAGTGACCAAAAACCAAGGAGGAACGTTTTATAGCAATCTGTCAGTAATTTCAGAAACAGTTGTATGCTTTGCTGAATTTGAAAGTCATTAGGGCGGCCAAGACATTTTCCCACAATGCTAAATATTTGTAGCCATACTCATACGAAGCGCTTTATACTATCAGAGCGTTCCCTCTGTGGAGAGGCACATATCTTGATTCTAATAATTTTTATATTTTAGTCGATTGAAAAGTTCCAAATATTAAAAATGAGGTAACAAAATAATTCAATGATAAACTCAAATTTGAAAGTTTATATATAGATGCAAATAACAAAAAAATACATTAAAAAATATACTTAATATAAAATATACCAATATAAAATGACTTTCTTTAATAATTATTATTTATGACACGTGTCTCAAAAAAGTGAGGAAGTAGGGCGCAATACTATTTTATTATAGTTATTTTTTAATATAAATAACAAAACAAATTATTTCCATGTAATTAGAAATACTTTTAATGAGTTTCTTACTTTAATAGCGATTGTGATATTGGTGTTCTATATTGATAAGTATTTTATTTAACCAATGAAGAAATTTATATTATCGTGGATATAATTTAAACGAATATTTAGAAAGAAATTAATTTAAAAACTAAATCGAAATAATCTTGCAGATTTCCTCTTTAAGTACATATTTAAAATTAATTTCTTCTTCGGAAATTTATAATTCCTTAGGGTGATAGGAAGATTTTTATATTTTAAATTTGTAATTCAGAGCAATAGAATATAGTATTGTAATTAAACAATTGATCTTGATGAATACTTAACAATGTAAATTATTACATTTTACGAATGGATGTTTTGAACGTGGGCGTTGGTTTTATGAGCGGTAACCAAGCAAACAAATTCCTCACTTTTCTAATGTATAGAACGAGTTCGTACTCATTTAATAGTCGTTAAAAAATGAATTCAATGAGAGCTTTTAAACAATGTATTGTCATTAGGAATAATTTCATTTTGATATTTTATGATCGCGCTGTGCGACCAAGGAGACAGAAGAGAACATTTTTTTTATTTATTCAGAAAGAGAACAAACATTCTTATGTATTTGTAGACATATATTTTCAGATATTCTCAAAAACTGTGGAAAACACCATATTCTACACTGAACAAATTTAACAGAAAATCGATTACTTTTTAACTATTGTGAGTAGTTCAGCAATAATAAAAATTATCTAAATAATGGAGGGGGGGAAGGTTCCGAATCTTCATCGTAACTCATATTATGAGTTTTGAAAATTTTTCAGCACGACCTCAACTAAATTTCATATGTTGCAATGGCTACCATAAAGTAGTTAAAATATTTAAATAAATAATTAGCTGAAGAATTCTTACAAGAGAATTTTCTTTTTAAAAAAGTAAAAAAGACAACTTCACAAAATGTAATGGCCTGTAATCCTGCAAATTTGTATGGGAACAAAAAGTTTCAAAAATAAAAGTAAAAATCCAGGGAGAGGTGGGGGGCAAATGGTCCTAATCGAAAATCAATATTTCAATAAGACGAAAATTGTTTGAAAATTAATTAAAAATTAAAATTTAATGTCCGGAACCTCTATCAGTTTTTCATCTAATTGTAAGGTTTTGGAAGGAAACCAATTCCTTTTTTGGACGGAATGCTCTTGGAAGGAAGAGGGGGAGGGGGGCAAACGGAATTGTCGATAAAACATCATTTGTTGAGAATTCAAAGATTTACAATAAAAATCAGACATTTCAAAAAGCAGACATATTTTGAAAGACTGTTTTTTTTCTGGTATTTAAACTCTATTTTTTTAAATGTCCGGTATTTGAATGTCTGTATTTTTAAATGTCTGGGTTTTGAGCGTGTGTGTTTTTTTAAATGTCTAGTTTTTGAATGTCTATTTTTTTAAGTATCTGTTTTGTGATATGTCGGATTTTTCAGGTGCACCCAGATATTTTTCCATATACAAGGTGCACCTCAAAAACCAGACAAATTACAAAACAGACACCTCCAAAATCCGACATTCAAAAACCAGACATTTCAAAATACAGACATTCGAAAAGCAGACGTTTCAAAGTGTACATATTCCGAAAATGTAATTACTCGAACTGATATGACCTTCAAGGGACCAACAAAATTAATCCCTTGGTCAATCATTTTTTACCTTGAAATTACGTTCCTGTGAGACTTCAAGGACTGCGACCCAAGATTATTTTTTTATGTATTGTGGTTTTTGAATGTCGGGTTTTTTAAGTGTCTGTTTTGTGATTTGTCAGGTTTTTGAGGTGCACCCCATATACATAGTTATGTCGATATATGCATAAAATTAAAAAATATAACAATATAAACGATATATAAATTTCTTCTGCAATATAGAGTCAGAAATTATCTGAAATTTTCAAAAAACTTCTGGACCATGAGGAATTTAAATGAAGAATGGTTTAAAATGATGCAGTTTTAAGTTTTCAGTTGCATCGCGAAGATTGCGCAAGAAAGTGGGTCCCGACAAAAGAGAATGAAAAGTTTCTTACCTTGGGTTCGGTGAGCCGCTGGGCGCTCGCACGACAACCGGTAAAACCGGCAGGATGTCGCCAGAGTCCGTGCAAATGGTCGGCGACCTGGAGGCAAGGTCATTCCCGCTTTCGGACATGCTGGAGTCATCCTCCTCGGGGTTGACCTCGGAGTCCTCGGCGGTGCGCAGGGCTTCCGGAGGCAGGAGCTTCGCCTCGTCAGGCGAGGGCGCGTCCACAACTTCCGACCTCAGCTCCACGACTGCGTCCCAAACCTGCTTCATCAACTTGAACGTCGAGTCCCTGGAGAGCAGGGAACAAAAAACGTGCCTCTCCTCCTCGGTAACAACGGCTATTGCATTCGGTATGATGCGAGCCGTCTTCTCCTTGCTGATCTTGGATACCGAAGTGATCGGGATCAGGAGTTTCGTCACGTACCCGAAGACGTTGCTGTAGAAGGCGAAGTAATTCGGCGTAATGTACAAATGGCCTTGGAGCAGTATGTCGCCGACCAGGGCGCAGCTATAGTAATTCAGTACCCGCTCGTCCGCCGTCACCTGATCGCAGAATTTCGAAGACTACACATTAGGTGGCTTTCTGTCCTTTCGACTGGCCGATTCGTTTTACTCCAACGGTCACGTGTTACTCGCGGTCAACCTGTCTACCGGGTGTCCGCGATTTTGCAAGACTTTCGCGTATAAAGAACCAATCCTGAAACCGGTCAACGAGGGTAGGGGTATCGAAACGAGAAATGTCCTCTACCACGTCTTTTTCGATACCCAATCCTCAACTAGTTACAGACTTGTTCTGCAAGATCGCGATTTTCAGACAGGTTAACCGAAAGTGCAAAATACTTTTAGCACTGTATTCGAGTTTATAATGTCCGTCAAGTTAGCAACAGATCAAAGTTCTATTAGAGTTCTATTCGCATGCAGATGAGTTCTAAAGATCCATGAGACCGATACTAGCTGCAGAAAAGCAGACGTTTCAAAATGTACATATTCTGAAAATGTAATTAGTGGAACTGATATGGCCCTTAAAGTGACCTGCAAAATTATCCCTTGGTCAATCATTTTTGACCTTGAAATTACCTTCCTGTGAGACCTCAAGGACTGCGACCCAAGATTATTTTTTTATGTATTGTAGTTTTTGAATGTATGTATTTTGAAATGTCACCCTTATTTTTTATTTAAAATAATCAATTCTGTGTTGTTTAGCAATTCCTTTTAGTATAAATGATCTAACAACTAAAAGTTGTTTAGCAGATAATTTTTTTAATTAGATTTTTTTTACCGAAATTGAGAGAAATAGTACTAAAATGTATCAAAAACTTTGGACCTCATCTGCATGCGAATAGAATTCTAAGAAAAGTTGATCTGCTGCCAAATGATCTACTAACTACACACACACACACACACACACACACACACACACACACACACACACACGAATTTATACATTTTAAATTTATTGGAGCGCGAGTTCACTCTTTAAGAAGTAAAAATTGAACCACTCCTGTAAAAAAGCAAATTGTCAATCTTCACGAGTGAATTGTTATAACGTTATTTTTCGCCCTCTAAGGAGTTATACCTATGTGACACTGTTTTAAAAATGGAAAAAAATGTTTTCCTTTTACAACAATATAAATTTTTTAACATATCCTGTAGAAATTTTAGGGATTCCCCAAATTACAGCCGATTCATCAATAAGCATTTTTGAAAATGTTTTGCTAATTTAAACCGCTACTACCGAAAAACACGAGTTTGAATCCTTAAAACATTGCTTATTGTTAAGAAAACTTCTTTGCATTCCGTTGTTTTATAATTTAATCCTTTGAGTTACGAACCGCCACTAATGGCACCTGCTTTGGCATCATTTTCAAACCAAAACATTTTTACACATTTTTTACCTCGTTATTATACGAATTTGTTTGTAGAACACAATTTGTTATTAATATTAAATAAACATTTAAAAATTGAATTATTTTTATGAACATTCATTTGTTGATAACTGTTAAATGAGTGATATCGATAACTGTAAAATTTTAAACTAAACATGTGAAGCTTTCGAGGTCGCTGAATACGAGTCCATTATCGTGTTTTTTCATATTGAAAATGGCCGATTCAATATGGCGGACGAAACAAACAAAATTCAAACTAAATTTACGCAACTCGGTATTGAGGATATTGTAAATAAGTTACTTACAAAAAATTACGATTTTTCAAAATGTTGGTCAGTCATATAGGATCTGTCATTTTGAATTTTTAAAAATTGTTAACGAATTCTTAATCATCGATCTCGATAACCCCTAAATACTGAGTTTTGTAGATTTTGTTTAAAATTTGTTTATTATGTCACCATAATGAATTCGCGATTTTGAATTTTTTAAAACTTTTTACGAATTTGTAATCTGCGACGTCGAAAACACCTGTATACAAATGTTCTTAAAAATTCGTCGCTCAAAGCGTTAACTAATAGACACCGATCAAAAGTGACGTAAATTGTGTGATTAGTTTCTGGCCATTTATTCCGGGTCCCATTAATTCAAACATAGAAATCAGAAAAAAATGGTCAGTAACTCACCGTAATTTATGGTAGAACATTTCCTAATTGACATACTATCAACTGAGATCCTTAAACTAAATAACTATTTTTTTATGAAGAGTAGCTTTTACATTTTAATGTTTGTACTAATTCAATTTCTTTTTTAGCAGAAAAATAAGATTAGTCAAGTAGTAAATTAAAGTTACATATCATAATGAATACTCTTCTTTCTATTAAATGAATGAGTAATAACATGTTTGTACTTCCTAAATTCCTTAATTCAATAAGATAATTTAATTACGAAGAATCGGCAATAATAAGTCATAAGAATTAGAGGTGATGAAGAAAATAATTAATGACTCAAGTAATCTGATTCTGTAATGAAACAATTAAAAAAAATTTGTACTTTTTTTTAAATATCATAGACTGAAAATATTTGAAGTCACTAATACCAATTAATAAAATATTTTTTAACGACAGATATCAATGAACTAGTTGAATAATATTTTTTTATACTTACTAACATTTCACGTAGTTGTCAAAGTTATTTTTATTTTCGTGCACGAAAAAAATATACACCTTTCTATTTTTATGTCACTTAATAGCGCATGACTAAACAAAAGAAACTAAATTGATTTTTTTAAAACAATTACATAAATCAAACCGATGGATTTAATATAAGTTCTTGTTTACATTTTAACCAGCATCGAACTGAATCAAACTCTAAAATTGTGCGAATTTCATGAACGGAATGCAATTAAGAAGATAAGAATATCAATTAGTTGGTCGACGTATCTCGCCTTGAAATTAAAAATGGCTATTTATCTATTACTGAGCGATAAAATTTAGCAAAACATTCAGATACTTATAACACGTGACTTTTGGTATACCACCTGCAGAAAAATAACTTTTTTCTTTTAGTTTTTTCTTTGTTCAATTTACGTCTCACATGTATCAGACAAACCATTTTTTATCTACTTTTTTCATGTAAGTGCGTGAGCAAAAGACGACACGTAGAGTCAACAAGATGAAATTGTTGTACATATGAATTATATTCTTGTTTATCAACATTTAAATCACATTACATTAAAAACATTTTATATAAAGATCTGTAAAATAAATTTTAAAAAATTGTACAGTTGTACGTTTCTGAAAATCACATAAATTTCATTGTCATAGATGTAATTAAACATAAAAGGGTTGCAAACTTGGAACTTGTTGCATAACTTCACAAGTAGAAATGAATTTCTAAACCTATACAGAGCATTGAATAATTTTTACTTCTCACTATAGGATGCCGAAATGAACTTTGACTCTCATATGAATGACAATCGCTTTAAAAATTACAATATACCGTCAGTGTAAAGCATCCTCATAAAAATGACATAGTAACCACAACAAAAACACGAAAGCTACTAATTACATTAGTCTCTGAGTTCTCAAACCACAAATGAGACTTTTAAGTAGTTAATTCTTTTTTAGCTGAGTTTATTAGTAGTAATAATTTAAGCCTTTAACATCCCAATGTGAAGAATTTGCACACATATTTCAAAATCGTTTACAAAATAAACATTTTTAATAAGTGTGGACATCCATAGTGTAATATACATAAGATCGCTTTTTTGAATTGTACGACTAAAATGATCGAAAATTGATTTCTTTTTATCAAAGATACTGAAAAACTGTTACTATGTCGCCGGTTTTTTAAAATTTTTTAACCAATTTTAAGTTCTCCCGATATTTTCTATCAAAAAATTTGTTTATTTAAAATCACCATTTAAAAACGTGATCTTAAAAACAGGTGCACGTGGATGTCTTAATTTTTAATTTATATTTTATAAATAAGATGATTTTGACATACATGTTGAAATTCTTCGCGTTTAGACGTTAACGGACTATACCCTAACATTTTCTATCGTCATATAGTAGAGTTATTTTATTTTTGACAGGCCATCAGTAAATTTTATATCCTTAAATATTAAATCATTGACAATTCTCATACCAGGTAATAACGTACCTAACTGTACACGTCAAGTTTGATGAATTAATATTAATAGAAAACTCTGGTAATAACAAAGTAATAACAAAATATGTTTGATTAATTTCTTTTCAATACTGTTTTACCTCGTGCACTTTTTTTTATAAAATTTTAATTTCTTCTTAAAGAAACTTATAGTATATATTAAATTAAAAAAAGGTGTATAAGTTTATGTACATTTATTTATTACAATAGAATATTAGTGATATTTTTATAAAAATGGACTGCACAAAATAAAATTTTCTAAATTCTTATTATTAATGTTAATTACTAGTCTAACTTTCAAATTATCAGATCTGATCAACTATATTTAGTGAATACAAGGTTTCTAATATCATCTGTTCTTTAAAAGATAAGAAGCAAAATTAAATTTGATAGGATGGACAACAGTTGCGTCAGAAATTGACTATTTTTATAATTAATTCAAATTGATCTGCACTATTTTGTCGACAATTTATAAGAAACATCTTTTCTTTAATCATCGTTTTCTATAATCAGCATTTTGAGGATGAAAAAATATTAAAAAATACTAAAGCATATACATTTTATATGAGGCTACAGCCCTAAAATTAAATATTTAAAAATCGTCAACTATATAGTACTAACTGCAATAACGGAAAATAAGTGTTTAAAACAACTACGAACGGCTTTGGCACAGTTAATCTTTAAGTTTGAAATATATTGCAATGATTTAAAAAAATAATTGGATTTTTAAAAAACAAACTTTTAAAAAATATTTTCACAATTAAATTTGTTGTAGTGCATTTAATAACATTTAAGTAAAACTTGGTTCAAATTCTTGTTGAATGGTCTTCAACTTCTAAGATAATATTCTTTCTTTAGGATTCTTCAGTGAAGTTTTCAGTTACTGATTAATAAGTACCACAAAAAAAAATCTTAAAAAATCTGCTATTTTGATTTATGTGATGTATAAATATTAGACTATACTGCTAGCAAATATTAGATTAGAAATATTTTTACAAAAAACTATCATACAAAAATTTTACTTATCTAAATAACTGTATTCATTTCTAATTGTCATAATTTAAATCATTTACGGGTTTAACTGTACTTTACTATTGGAAATTAAACTAAAAAAGGCATCTATCCTGCTTTGTATTCTAAAACACCTTTTTTGAATTACCAATTGTCAAAAATATTTTTAAACATTTTAAATAATAAAGAATACATATTTAATCGATTAATCATTCTAATCTGCGAAATACATTCATAGCTCTACGAATAGATTAGAAATTCATTTATGATATTAATTTTACATTTCTATATAAAGTGAAATAAACATTACACCAGTTACATAAAAAATTGTAACTGGTAAATGAATGCAATTTTGGATTCCAAAGTGAAACTTAAAAACTAAGTGAAAATTAGACATATTGACGTTTATTTTTAAAATATTCATAATATTTATAATACCTGACTAAAATGCCTATGGAATTTCTTCTGTCGCGCACTACTACTCGTGGACGTTGGCGATGATTTTGTCGAGGTTTTACTTGTAGTCGTCGTTGTTTGGCTACAGGTAACGTTGGCCATAGACGGCGTACTTCTGCTAAGAGGTTTGGACAGCTGACTGAAATTGCCAAAAAGATCATTTTATTTTAAAGTATTCTTATCTCAAACTCCCTCCTCTAATGTTAAACCACCTGAGACGTAATCTCCTGCGTCATACAATAACTTGACGCCAATAAATTCGCCGTAATTACATATCTAATTTCCGAAAATTTACATGAAATTTTGCAATTATTTTTATAACTATCTCAACATTAAAAGAAGGCCATATTATATATTGTGATACTATATTGCTATTAATATTTATTTCCATGTATCGCGCATGAGGACGGTATTAAAATGTGGCCGAGTTCATATTTTAGTCGCGTTCAACTAATCAGATGCAAGCTTCATCTGACGTACTAAAGAGCTTTATCGGATGAGAGCTCTATCAGGTTTACAATTAGACGAGATACGTCTGCATTATGTATCCGCAAAGATGTATCTTTTAGACTAAATATTTTTGAGAAGACCATAAGTAAATTTACTGTTACTACAATAGTAAATTTTCCCTTAGGTTAAACAATGGTTAGAGGATTTCATGAACTATGTGTAAATTATTCAATCGTATACAAAACTTTTAATTAATCTTATGACAGACAGCGATACTTTAGATTTATTAAGAAATTATCCGTAATCACTTGAAAGTGACAGCATAAATTGATAAATGGGAGCGGTTGTCTCTTCTACTGGATAACAAGATATTTGTATAATAGAGCATTTGTAAATCCAACCTAAAAACTTGTATTGTTTACTATCTTTTTAATTTTCTTACTGTGAGATTTCACAGTTTATGCAGTGAATATTAATCTAGTTTTATTGCAGAGTGAATGTGAACTCTTTAAAATATTTCACTTATTAAATGGGGTTCACTCGATGATACCGAATACTCTCAAGAAATTTAGAGATTTTCTTTATATTGAAAACACTGAACAAATGATTTGTATTATAAAACATGTTTACTCGTAAATAACAAAAATTCGGCTATGACATCACTAGCACGCACTTCCAATAATGGTTCAAAATGACTGAATTTTCTATATCTGAAACATAAACTTTCTGAAAATCTTCACATTGTCATGGACAGAACTTTCTAATGATGATATGTCTACAGTCTTAATGGTCAGTATGAAACCCGTGTTTTTCATTATATTCGCTCACAACAAACACTTACGATAGAAAAGCTTTCAACACCATGTTTAGCTAGTTAGATTCTTGTTCTAAAAGTTCAGTGAGTGGTGAGCTGGAATAAGACTGTTCACCTTTTTTAAGTTCCGTTTCTTTATATTCAAACATTATCGACAGAAAAATGGCGACTTCGATTATTTATCGATGGTATTAAATACCGGGATTTGAAGAAACGCTGACCACGTGGTACATGTCGATTTATCTAACAACGTAGATGATCAATGAATCGACGTATCATGATACATCCTTGGGACATGTAGTAGTATTCCATGGTTAAATATTCCATTACGAACAAAGTTCTATATATATAATTTCATTAAAACAAACGATTTTATGATTTTGAATTTCTGGGCTTTTCCACTTTTCTTTTTATGAAATTAATGGATTTTCAATTAAGTAATTTTCGTTTATATGATTGAGATTCTTTTTTTCATAAATGTCAATACATATTATTATAAAAAATTGTGTTAATTCCCAAAATATATTTTTTAGGATGCATGAATAATGGTTTAACAGTGATTTTAATAACGACTCTTTTGTACTTACTCCACTATTGCTATAATAATTGAATTTGATAAAGAATCTGATACAAGATCACATTTGTAGTTAAGTGTTGGTCTCATGTATTACATCAACTTCAAAGAATAGAAATAATAATAATTAGAAATAATATTCCTTGCCACTAAATTGAGTCCATTTCTTTATTTTAAATAATGTTCATGGAACATTTTACCATCATCTCCTTATCAAAATAACTTTTATATCAGCTATATTTAATGAAACCCCCAGATTAAGCACGAAACCTGTCCTTGAGCTCTAGTAACAAAATGGTTATTGGCTAAAAGGTAAATGATAAGGCAATGATATCTGTTATAGTTCAGTATACAAATTCAAATACAACTAAAAGTTCAAATCATGATTGTCTTAAGTATATATTATTGTGCGTATAAACAAAATTACAAAATATTTATACTATCGTTATCTACTTCCGTCAATAAAATATTTATTTTGATAATTTGGTGAACATCGTTTTATTATCTTACATTTATTTAACCATTATAATAATCGGAACATCATTAACCTGAATCTTAATATATCAAGACCAACGGGTATTCAAGATATGGACACATAGGAATCTATTAGCGCCTCAACTAATTTGCCATAGAGGTAAAAACAAAAATATTTATTAATGCACTGTTTCACTACAACAACTTATAATAATGTACAAATTTATAAGTAAAGCGTAATAATTATTCTTACATAAATTAAGCATGACTAGCCAACATGTTATTTTAATTTTATTAAATCCGATAAAAAGATAATTTTTTAAAACATCCGATTCTGATTGGAATGAATATTGACTTTTGCAAAGAGCGAAATTATTTCACTCCATTCTAAAAGTGACTACATCATTCTAGTAGAAGGAGTGTGGTTGAAACTTACAAAAATAAAAGTGATTAAGATATTGTTTTCACTTCGAATTCGTAATTTAGAGAAAATATGAATTTCATATTCCATGCCAATAAAAATCTGCAAAGTGCTAAATGGATATGTAAGATATAGTAAATAAGCTTTCGTTTTCAAAACGTTCGTTCAAGTCGTCTAATACACCAAATGGAAAAACATTTCCATAACGAGAGGAAAATAGAACCGCAAGAGTCGCGAGCGCTCCTAGCGGCCACTAAGTTACTTGTGTCCGATGTTTCTATGGGATTTTCTAGTATATTCTGTATATAGTTATTTTTATACAAAATATAGGAACTTTTACTATAAAAATAGCATTAATTAACAGAAATCCGGATTTGTCTTCAAAGTCCTAATTAGAATAGTAAACATCCCTATATATTATTTCTTTCAGCGTAGTCATGAACATTCAATATAAATTTCATTTTGGTTATGACGACGAAGAACTACATCCTTTTAAGTTACTAAAAAATTGAGGAAATAGAGGAAAATTTATTGAACCTTCAGTGCAATCTACATAGAACCTAAAAAAATAAGTAGTTCAGTGTAATAAAAATAATTTTGAAATGCATAAATAATCCCTGGAGGCAATCCGACAATCACACTCTTGAAAAATTGCCATTAAATTTCTAATTTTATCTCAAGGTATTAACCTGCATTTAGTACGGAAAATTTTCTATAGCATGGTAAAAAAATAAATATCAAAATAAATTGTAACAAAACATTGCCATTGTTTTAATCGATATTAATTTTTCAAACAAAAATGATAAGAGAAGAAAACATCATTTTTTGTTATTTAATAATTATAATGTTTCTTAAGCAACTATGAGTTTTAAAAGTAATTTTCGATTTTTCGTTCCTTCGAACAAACTGCCAACGTTACATTTGTGGCCAATTAGATCTTCACTTAAACTAAATTATTGAACGACATTAGTTCTCCGTTGGTATTGCATCCAGTGTTTCTCAAAGAATATCTTAAATCACTTTTATTTAATTATTCTATTCGAAGCACACGAATTGGATTTTTGCATAATATAGTAAAATTTCAATTAATTTCTGGAAATATATAATTATTCTTTTTTTTTTCAATGCAATAAATCTAATCTATTCCAGTTTAACAAATGAAAATATAGCACGAATAACGCAATTTAAACACGTTCGCGCTAGTGAAGCTGAATTTTCTAAAAAATATATATTTCGCGTAAAAATTAAAATTTAAGACGTTAAATGTTCAATTTGCTGGAAATATGCCCACTTTTCATTAATTACGAAAATTACAACACGTTTATTTTATTAAATTGTTACAATTCTAATTATGGAAGAGGTCACCGATCTTCATACTACTCAATACGATATACAATCGTTAATTAGTTGCGTGAATTATGTTAAATATGAATTTTAAATTTCCTACATTTGATTTTATGATAACACGTGACGATAAACTAAAATTATGTGATTGTACGTCATAATCTTTGCAGACACTTTAGATGTTGTCATGGATGCCAAAAAAAACGACCCGATTTGACCATTCAAGAATATCACGTTCGATTCTACATCTAATAAAGTCTTTTATTCGCTTTGAATTTGTAACGTTTCAACTTTGTAAATACGGAGTAAAAGCGGTAATATTCAATTGTATATTTCGAGATTAACTATGTAAATTTAATTTGAATATTTTAAGATAATTGTTATATTAATAAATAATCCCTCTCACGAATCAACATTTTCTTTCAGATACAATAAGCATAATTAAGGAGGTTCTAGAGTAAATCGACTTTTTGTAGATTTACAGTAAATACCTAAGCATATTACCTACATTCTCTTAAAATTTAAGCGACCCTAGCCACACGGAAATTGAGAAATAAATTTTTAAAATTGGCAATTTTTACATGTGAACCCTATTCAATGTGTCCACGTAAGTATCGTTTTAATAATAAACTGACGAAAAACTACTTTTCTGATTTGAACGAAAAGACTGCTACAACAGAGACAATAACGCTAGAAACATTGTAAAAAAATTGATGCAGTGATTACAGTGAAATTTTTCTATTTTTTGTTCGAGTCGCAACATTGATACTTTGACAATTTCTTTTGATAAATGGATACCGTTGGTTAGATATTTAAGGATAAATTTTGCAATTTTTCATAAATTTCAAATTGACAACACAAATCATAACCCGGAGGTAAGTCGAATACACAAATTATAAATTTATTATTACCTTAAACATTATGACAGCAACGTTTAGTTCTTACTTTTTCATAAACGGTGCCATAAATATTTTTTATTATTTTTGCCGAAACAAATTTTTCTTATAATTAATATCCTCATTTATTTTATGCGATTGACTTTGTTAGTGGGCAGTGAACTACCTTAAGTACACATTGTGAATAATTAGTATTATATGTTTTATGTGGTTTCTTTAATAAAAGAATGTATGAAGAATATCGATACATACTCGTTTTCGTTCTACTTACAATAAACTTTTTTTCCTACCCGATAATATCGATGAGCAGAAAAACCTTAGTCGTATCAAATTTTT
Organism: Trichopria drosophilae; assembly: GCA_030407085.1. Lineage (NCBI taxonomy): Eukaryota > Metazoa > Arthropoda > Insecta > Hymenoptera > Diapriidae > Trichopria > Trichopria drosophilae. The sequence continues at coordinate 162,545,046 of CM059582.1, read as the reverse complement.
TCAAAACGTCACTGTTATGGTTAAATACGTCATGTCATAAAGATAATTTTAACTCTCATTTCTTCAGGTTTTCATAAAAAAGTAGAGTATTAAAAGTAACCTCATAAATAAAAAGGAACTGTAGTTTTATATTTCTGTACTATGCAAATTATTACAAAGCCGCGAAACGTGCAGAAGCGTCATTCTTGCCACTTGAGATTACTCCTAGTAATAATTACATATTTATGCAGCAAGTTTTTAAAGAAGAAGACAATATTTTTCCATACGTCTAGAATATAAATGAAAACCCATTAGTAATAAAAACATTGTTCTTTTTAAAAACTTTCTCGAAAATTATGCCTGGAAATTCTGAACTGCAGTTAGAAAGAATGTTTTAATTCCGTTATCCAAGATTTACATAGCCGAGGTAAATGTCCTTAACAAAATTCCAAATGGGTGATGAAAGACTTAAAAAATGATTTTTGGGATTATTTTATTTGTTAACAAGTGGGCTAGCACGCCGTTAACACGTATAGCGGGACGGTCGGCAATACCGTTATGTTAGTGTATATAATAAGAAATGCTCTAACGGTCTCCCCTTCCATTACGTACATAAATTGCGGTGGATTTATGATTCTAATTTGGCAGTTAGCTCGACATTCTTTGTAAATTGTTCCTGCGTAATATCATTGTATTCTTTCTCTTGCAAGTGCATGCGTTCTATTTCACCTCCACATAATGCAGGTAGTGTCAAACGAATGGTAGAAAAATTTCATGCACGTTTTTTGAAGGAACAAGACAATATTTTTTAATTTTATAATTTCCAAAATTGTTGTTTATCTTTTTTAAGTTCTTTTTTATGAATTATTTGGGCACTTTAAAGAGCATTCATTTATTTACTTAGCGATTGAAAATATGATGTTGTGTTATTGCATGGGCGGAAATGATGATTGATGAAAATTTCCTTACCTTTCACTACGTTTTAAGGACACGTGATTGGGACTCTTCGGAGGCTGGGATTGTACCGCTCCGACACTAGTGTGTGACTGAGGTCCGCTGGTGGCTTGCGGGCCTGTAGTCATTTGGCCACCACTTGGCTGCACCGGTGTGCTCGGCACCGATCGCACTCCTATGGATCCCGCAGATCTGCAACAATGCAAAAATAACAATGATTAATGACAATAATCGAATGTGCATCAATTAATATCTACGTTATCATAAACAAAATTGGGCAATTATGGGTGTTTTAAAATGGTCCGCGGGTAAAGTATGAAATTTCACGAAAAAATGTAACATTAAAGATAAATAAATAACATTTTCAAAATGCTGGCTCTGTAAAGGCAATTCTGATTACTGTAGACGGGTTCCTAGAAAATACGACTGAGCTTAATTCAGAAATGACCGAGAATTTTCGGAAATAAATAAAAATCACTTATTTTCGAAAATTCTCGGTCAGTTTTGATTTAACTTTTTCTATATTTTGTAGAATACCGTCTGTAGTAATTAGAACCTTACAGAGCCCGAATTTAGAAAAATCCAAATAGTCATTTTCGATTTACGGTTTCTAGTGAAAATTCACTTATTAAAAAAGAAACAAAGGTTTCATCTTTAAAAAGTGAAGGTCAGTCTGTAAAACAGCTTCTTTAAGTCGTGACTCGCCTTTTGGCATTGTACACCATTGCTTACATTGTATTTTTATTTTGTTGGCCAATAAAGACAATTTATTATTATTATTATTTTTCCTATTCATCTAATTTATAAACTCTTAATTTACGATTTATCTAAACAAAGTGATCAAACTGTGGCATATGTAATTTTTACAAAAATCTTAGTAATTGTATTTTAATTTACAATATATAATTGGAGAGAGATAGTTCGGTTTCCAAATTAAATGAACATCATTTTACTATATATTAAGTGCTATGAAATCTAATTTTCTTTACAAGTTTGGAGAATTTTTAATGTTAGTTTTGCCAAAAATTCAGAATGTTATGGTAACAATTACACAATTTTTTGTATTAATTTAAGACAATCACTACATTGAAATCAGTTTAACCTTAAACAAGTCTAATATTTTCATTCTGACAGATATGTACAAAAAAAGCAGTAAAACTTGCGCACGAAATTTCATGAAATCAAAATTACACTTTTAAATTAACAAATTTTTCAAAATTATAATCTTCTCGTTAAAAATGAAAATGTTGCCTCTCAAAGGGGAAAATGGAGTTTATAGAAGAATAAAATATTTTTTTAATATAAATTAATTGAATTTCTAATGTAAGAAATTTCTGAAAGGAAACAATGTTTATTTCTACAAAATTATAATAATTAATAATTACATCCTATGCTGAAGGAAAGACGGAAATTTTTTTCAACATTGTACCCCGGAAGTCAAAGACTCCTTCTATACGGATCAGAGTTTTATGAAAATTTTCGTTTGAATAATGATAATAGTAAAACTAACTGTTTATTAAATATACCATTAGTACATTTTTCTCGTTAATGTACTTACAATTAGAATTTGGGTTGCTTTAAATTTTGTATTTGAATTGTTTGAATAGTATTTTGGCTAAATTAACCCTAACTCTGGATACTTTTACTAGAAAGACACCAAGGGCACATTTACCTACAACTTTCTTAGTAATGTACTTTTGCAATTAGGATTTTTCAAATATGCAAGTTTCCGGTTTTGCCAAAAAGTAATTTACGTTTTTCAATATAATTCCACTTACTAAATCAGTATTTATGGTCAAAGTGCAACTAAGAAAGTATAATAGAAGTACTATTTTATTAGTGTAAAATGGGTAGGGCCTTTTGAGTAATGTAAAAAATAAAGTTTAATTTGCTAAACGCACCGAATACTGCACTCAAAAATTAACAAAGATTCAAGCTACTGTAGAGTCCCGATATATTTGCGTCTCTCTATATTTACATCCCAACATATTTGCTCGGTTTCGGCTCGTTATATTTACCTGTCGCCGCTCTCTTTTCCGCCCTTAGGCCTCAGGAAGGGCCTGCTGTGACGTCAGGAATGTAACGCGACTCAGGGAAGCGGGAGAAGCGACGCTCGCCTTCTTTTGGTAAATATACCGAGACGGGAGGGGAACACGAGAAACCGAGTTGGCAAATATACCGAGACTCTACTATACTTTGACAAGTTTCGTTAGTAAGAATAAGTTGTTACTACTTATCTAAGAACTACAAACATTTATGAACCACTTCAATTATTAAAAAATTAGTTACTAATATTGGTGTCTAATAACTCGGTTGGTTGATCGACTTATTAATGATCCTAACGTAACAAACCCGAGAATTTTTTTTAAAACAAGCACCATTCGCAGAGATACGTTTAATGGAATAAAATAATTTACTTTGATAATAGGAACAGTATTCGTCTAATCTAACATACCAATAAAACCGTGTTTAAGTTATCTTGTCATTGCGACATTCCCTAAGGATGGAATCATTTCTAAAATAATTGAATGGATGAGTAAATCAAAATTTTATAGAAGATAATAAAATTGTTAAATATTGTTTTTCAACCAGCGTTTTTAATAAAAAACAAGTGATAAATTTCTATTGGTTTTTATGCAAAAACCATTTTGAAACATTTGGCAGAAGATATTAAATGTTACTGTGTAGTTAGTAATTGAAAATGTTGTCTAAAGCGACACAAAAAATAAAAACTTAACAGAAATATTTAACTAGTCTTATAAATATTTTCTGAAAAGGAAGCACTATACACTAAAATATTTTAGTCTGCCATTTGAACGTTTTCTTTCTATTTTACATCATAGTGTAAACGTGAATTCTGAGAATTAAATTACAAAATAGACAGAACGTCCCTCCGTTGTGTCGTTATTATCACTTTATTTCGCATTTCAATTTGAAATAAGGTTAATCTTCAATTGTAATTTTAATAATTATATAATTAAAAGACACAAATGTGCAAATTCCAACTGTTTATTAAACTACCTTAGATTTAATAACTTGTGCAATATAAATTAAGGTATCACGGGAAATATGCATTGTGTAACAAAGAAAAATTAACAGATAATGCTAGTAAATTCTAAGTGTTAATAATAGTAATTATTATATTCGCTCTAAACAACGTCATACCTGCTCATCTCAAGATAATCGAATTTTCGTGAACTGTAACTATTTTTATCGACCTTTTCACTTTATTTTTCATTGCTTAAAATCATGTGATTTAATTTTATTAGTCCAAAATTAGATTGAGGTTAAATATGGCACCGGAAATGCGAGCTTCGTACGTATACTTTTGCAAATTACGTAGAAATATAGGTGTAAGAACTTGTTTGTTCCGGTGGATCAAAGCGGATACGGGCGGATTGTAGCGGCTATTGCCCGAATCGTATTTGTCTATTCAGATCTTTCAAAATAAGTTATACATGTTTAATGGTAATAAAAGTAAATTATATATTACGTATTTATAAAATCCAAACTTTAATTATATTTTAATCACAGTACGTTAAATCGGATTTTTAAAAGAATGAACTAAAGCTATCATTCGTGGCTTCCGATTATCTCTTTTGATAAAACTCACTACACGTTGTTCTATAGATTGTATAAAACAGATTCTGAAAATCAGCTTCATTGTTCATAAGGTAGGAATTTACGCTGAAAATTGAAAATTAAAAATGTCTGAATCAATTTGGCTAAATTCGGACTGTGCAAGGGTGATTTCACAAATATTAAAGAGATCAATTAGGAATTGAACAAGAACTGTTGAAAATAAGTGATTTTGTTTATTTTCAATAATTCTAGGTCAATTCTTAAATAACTTTTTTGGCATTCTGTAAATAGAATTACCCTTACAGAGACCGAAATTTGAAAAATTTACTTTAGAACCCCCTTAAGATCATATTTTATTAGATTAAATTTGATATTATTATCGTTTGTATACATCAACTTCATTTTTTTACATTTTGACAAAGATGTAATTTTAAAAAATGGATAATGAATTGTTAACACTGACTATATTTCAAAATGAACAAAATGTAAAAATTAATGATAGTAAATAAAATAAACTTATCGGCTCAACTGCACAAAAAGACATAATAAAACTGAGTACAAACAAAAAATCATGATCATAATATAATCTAGCATATAGGTCAAGACTGTTCAGTCTGCGGTAATTTCCTTTATACTACGTATACGGTCAAGCCAGTCCAGAAACAAGTAATAGTAAATTTACACCGTTGTCAAATACTGCTGTTTATATATAAGTAATTATAATAAATATGCGCACATATACGCATTCCATTTCTAGTCTATACAATCGATGATTGATCGACTCGGGAATAATCATTAGTAGATTGCACTGATGAGCTCATAAATTTATTCATAATTAAACATTTTACGTAAAAACAAAATAGTTTATAAATATCGGAAAGTTGATAAACGGCATTATGTACAATTAAACATTTTTTAGGCATAATTTCAAATTGATTTAAACAAATTTATAAAAAACATCGACCATAAAAGTGATCGATTTTAGGCTTAATATCAATATTTTAATCCTTTTTATAGCAACTACGTTTTGTTAGTTTACGGAAGTCTCCAGGCCTTATTAACTAATCGATTTTAAATTTTGCAGGCACCTTTATAAGATAACTGTTTATAACATGATCCACGTGTATACAACATTGTGACGGCATTCAAAAGGTCCCGTGTTCAATTGCCGACGCATCGAGTTCGGTCCTTTTTCCACAACTTAAAGGCTTATTTTGTTTATTTTACAAAATTGATTGTTTTGTATTTTACATTATTAATATCACTTGTTCGAATTTAAGAATAACATAGAAAGTACCTGGTTGGTCTTATCCTTGAACGGGTTGTAGCCGCGGTCGCGAGACATATATCGATCAACGCCGGTGTTTCAAACTCCATTTTTCTCAACAGTCACACAATGCACTGCAACATTGATCTATACGTTTTTACTATAATTTTCTATTTTCACATGACAAACACTGATTTTTGCACGTCCAATATCCGAAATATACGGTTTGTTTGAAATCTAACATCTATCCATTTGTATTATTTGATTCGTAATAAACATTTCACCAATTAACTATAATATAGTTCAGAGATCTAATATGGTGGAAGTGCAGTCGATGACCCTTAATTTATGCTTATTGACCAACTCTTGGTGCTAGAAACGTCGTTGATTTATGATCATTTCAAAATGAATATTGCACACTTGATTAGTGCAATTGTATCATGCCTTCCTCGGAAATTGCCATCTAAATTATATAGCACTGCTAATCATCCATTTAGATGATTAATCTATACGATTGCGATATACAGTGATTTATCGGTCTATTTTACTTCATTATAACTACAGATGAGATCTGTCTCGAAGACGTCGAATGCCGTCCAGCGGCATATTCGCTATACTCGGGTTCACATTCTAATAAAAACCTCTCTGATATCGACATTTTCTAAATACCAGCTTCTTTGATCCACGCAATTTTTCCCCGATGCTTTGAAACGCAAGGCGGGCAATAAACATGAAACTCATTTTTAAATCACTAGATTTCCCGTCACCTTGCACTAATGTAGTTGCGATACAAATCAATTTCAGCAAATTTTGGTTATGGCGATGTATTTTGTCGCCCCGTATTTGTGTCCTTTGAATTTAATGAATTGTTTTGCGTGAATTTTCAATTTTTTACGTTTTATACAGGCGTCACATAACACAAATGGAGTTACATTTGAGCCGAGTTCCACGGACCAGCCGCGGTATCAAACTGACTGTTCAGGCGCGAATACTTTTATTGTTAGGTGACAGGCGACCTTCTTTGACCTCCTGAAACGTTTATGAACTATAAGTCATCAAAATAAGTTTGGACGTAAGTAAAGTAAATGCTGATTTGTAAAGTTATTGTGGAAGGACGCAGTTTTTGCTGGTTATAATTAATAAACAAACAAACTATGTTCGAGTGTCGTCGCATTCTTTCAAACGCGATTATGTAAAGCAACACTGTAAGATATTTCGACTTTCTTTTTATGTGACAAAAGGCAAGGGTAGATATTTACTATAGGTATCGCAAGTAGATTCCATTACGTTGCAATGTTTCGCATTTCCACTATATTATAGTATTTATTTCATATGTAAACAATTTGGCGGGAATTTACTGTTTTTATTACTTTCATTATTACTCGCTCTTTCGACATTTTGAAAAACCTTCGGAAAGATTACGTCACCCACACAAAAATGTTATTAACATGTTTTCCGACGTATTTTGGGTCGTTGAATACGAATCTGAAGTCAAAAAATCTTGGCCGCTATTTTGAAAAAACATTGAAAAAACGCCACCGTATTTCAAATTTTCAGTTTTTTGCATTTGTTTTGAAAACGTGATGTTTCACGAAAAAAGTTTTCAACAAAAAATGTACAGCATAAAATTCTCTACAAAAAAGGTTGCATACATTTTCTTCGTAAAATTAAAAATAACGCCGTAAATGATGGTTGATTATGAGAGTAATTGACTTGGCGCGTTTTCTGTCTAATGCCTATATTTAAGGCTGCCTACTGGTGGAAGGGGGGGGGGAGGCGACGATATTCGCGAAGGATAATTCAATATTCATCCTTCATTTACGGCGTTACTTTTGATTTTACGAAGAAATTGTATAGTATCTTTTTTGTAGAGAATTTCGAGCTCTACATTTTTTGTCTGTAAAATATCTTCATGCTATTTCAAGTTTTCAATATAAATGCAAAAAACGAAAAATTTGTTGGATGTTTTTTCAAGATAGCGGCCAAGACATCTTGTTTTATTGTTTTTTAGATATGACTAAAAACGTAATTATTTTTTTCATCTCAGCTTTTCTCTCCCTGAATATTAACAATTTTTTGTACCATCAACTGTAATAATTTGCAATGTAGGCAATGCAGGTATTCAGCGAGTCAATGTTTTGATTGAGAAAATGTAACATAATAAATAATAAGTTGATTGAAACACTTCCTGTTTTGAAGAGAGTTAGAAGAACGATAGAAAAAGCATTTATATGGAAACGATGGTTTTCTGTTTGAATTGTCTCGTCAGTTGTTGAATCCTCAGAATACTATCATACTTTTCTATATAATATTGAATCATCACATTAAAGTCGAAAACTACCGATATTTACATTTACGCATTTCAGGTCAGCAAATGCGCTGTTGGCACGATTGGTTCAAAGATTTCTGGTTCAGACCGATTGGGAATATAAAGAAAGTGCAAAAAAAATATGAATTGAAAATTTTACGTCTTTCGAGATACTTTTAATAACAGGAACCTGATGATTAATGAAATGCGTAAACATTTGAAAAATCGTAATACCAGGACTGAAACCGAGCAACATTCGAACAGGCGTGCCAACAATCGATCGAACGGTTCCCTTTACAAGCAGGAAAAATATAGCCCATATAATTGAATGTCATTGTTTGGCGACCTTCCAAAATGTCGCTTCTCCAATGGCGGTCGATCTACTCGCCGGTTTCATTCAAACGGTTCCAAATGAGAAGAAGATGCATATTTTTTATTCCACGGTTTTTAAGTAAGTCTCATTCTTACTTTTTCTAGAATGAATTTTAATGTTTACTAACGTATTATCCATCTTATTTAAGTCAGAAAATTGTTACGAGTCGAAATGTGTTCAAAATGTACGATATCTTTTGTCTTGCACAGATTAAGAGTGCGCAAACCTCTAGTTTACGCCCTTGTTAGATAATACAATGTAACCGCACGTTAGCTTTGTTGAAATAGTATTGATATTGTACGTTATAGCAACATTAATTACAAACAAACAATGTAATATAGAACAATCGAAGTTATCAAAGTTATGTCAATATCTTGATATCATATTTTTTAAATCTATACGCGCTTCGATAAGAAAACGTAAATGAAACGGCACCTGGCGATAAAAACGACTGACCGTAGTTTCCCTTCTTGATTTACGAATGGGTCCTCTGCATGTGGCAACAAATGATCACTCACTACATCAGGACATTCGAATGTAGTCACCAGCCTATTTGATAAGAGCACATGTTATATACCGACCGGCACCTGATAAGCAGGTGTGACACGATCGATACAAAGTCGGTTACAATCGATTAAGCAGTCAATCCCCACTAAGTAGATTTGAAGAAAGTTGTAAAATCACGTCATTATCTTACACCACGTTGAGGCCGTGGGATATAGCAGTCATTGAGTCTTCCTTACACTCAGCAGAAGCCTCCAGAAAACGGTAGTCATAAGACGGTCTCGACACGATAACAAGATGTTCTTTATCTTAAATTGTCTTATTGAGGAGGATTTGAAATTTAATATTTTCCATTCTTTTTACACTGTTAGTCTAACAACGTCCATGAAATTTGTTTTCGAACTATTATGCTGGCCTATTAGAGAGGGATGGCTTTTAGCAACAACAATTCATTAACAAATCTTTGCAATTTGACTAATCATAAATAAATAATTTCAACACGAGTAGGACGTTTAGTTAAAGGATAGCAAAACTGCGCGTGATAAACTTGACAAACAAAAAATGGTGCTCATCGATTATTTCACAAAATTATTGTTTGTATATATCACGCTATTCTCTGTGGAGTATAATCCCATGCAATGTCATGTTTTTTCTGTAAAGCAAGGGCGGTGATTAATTATAACAATTACGAGAAAGATTAAAGAAACTTATTCCCTTGAGTGTGGTCATACATTTTTTAGACAAAATTATTAAACAATTTTGAGTATTTCCATGCTCAGAAGAGTTTCTGACATCAGCGCAGAGTTGGAAAAATTAAATATTTAGTTACCTATTTCATCTTCATTCCTTGTAAGGAATTGATATTATAAGCATTGTCCTGAAATTTTATCTGCGCAATGTTAAAAGAAACCATGATCTTGAATGAAAAGTTACACAATGAATCACTCCATGTTCAACCACGATCATGTTTCGAAACGATACGAATCGTTTTCAGTTTCAAATTTCAATCAGTCGTGTACAACGTATATGAAATATTTCCACTTGTTTTTTTGTGATGCTTGAAGCTTTCAAAAACTCTAGTAAATTATCAGCCTAAGTAAATGTTTCACAAGCAGTTATATCATACTTTGCAGAATTACATTTAAACTTTAATCTGAATTAATAGAAAAAAATTACGCATAGATATATGAGATTCAAGTAAATTTGATAACTTTATAATTGTCAATAGATTTTTTGCAAATTTTATTTTCTCATTAAAATTATGTAAATTTCGATAGATTTTACTGGGTTTCAAGGCCTGGAATACTACCATGTTTTTGTTCCAGATTTAACAGTTATTTCGTAATTAAAATTATTTGATTAAATAATCTATACATATGGCTTACGCGCTCATGTAGACATTAAAAAAATTGTTGTTTGTTTTTAATTATAGTTTCCACTATTACTTTAAATATCGTACTAGGTTCAATAATTTAGTAATAGTTATTGTGACTGGCAAACATAACCGAATTGAAACAAATGTTTAATTAAGTAATTTTTTTCATTAGCTCTGAGATAAAATCGTGAAGATTATTAATGAATAACTGTATTATATTTCAATATATTACCCATTGTTACCAGTAAAGTACGCAATTACGTGAAATTACGTACTAGCTGTCGACTAATTGCTAACTTCGGAAAAACTAAGGATATAGACATTAGTTAAATTAAGGAGGCGTTATTTATATTATCAATCAGCGGCGGTTGAATTCATTACGTACAACTACAGAATAGGAAACGTACGTAATGTTTTTAAAAAGTTACAACAAAGTTTTCGAAACGTATCATCTCGGCGACTTTTACAAACCTTTTTAAAAATTCAAGATCAAATTATATTTCTACTTTCAAGGCAATATTCCTGAAAAAACACTTCTCATTAATCTAAAATCATTAATCAGATTCTGATAGATAATTAATTATTTACTAAATTAACTATTGATAACGACACATCTGTATATTATAAATAGATAAAAAAGTTCTTAAAACGTTTACAAATTATCCTTCAAATCTTTTAATGTAACGGCAGTCGGCTAAATATAATTATATTGCAATACAAACTTACTCAATTTGTTATTGTGTAATTAATTTATCGATTGGTTTTAACAGATAAGATAAGTCTAATTTTATACCAAAACAAACTCAAGAAAATACGATTTGTATAACTCAGTTCCTTAAAAATCACAAGCTGGCAGCTAAGGGAGCTGACGTAAATATTAGTAATATACATAAATAACCGTAATACAAAAGTTACTCCCATTCTATATAAGAAAATGATTTAATATGATCAATATTCTGATTTAAATGCTTTCTTCTTGAAATAAATATACCAAAAGAGCTTGATTCTCCCTGAAAATAAAAGATACTACCATTAATCTTATACAGCGTGGGGTGCATTTTTATAGCTTATTGAGATGACTCACCCGAACACGAAAAATTATCTACTCTAGGCTCGTATTATATTTCATAATCCGCGTTAAAATAATAGAATTTTCTCCTTAATTTAAAAGGCAAATAATGCAATGAAATTGGCTGTTATAGTTTTGGCCTTTTTACAGTAAAGCATATTACAAGAAAATTGAGTGTGGGATGCTTCAAAAGTCATACATCCCTTTGTTGTCATTAAGTACCGAAAATTTCAAATAATTGAAATAATTAAAACCTTTGTGTACTATTTGAACACTTTTTAATTGAAAAATAATTTTAAATACTTTTCTGCAGTTCAGTTGCATTGGCAACTTTTAAAACAACAAAAAATATGATAAATATGACTTCTATATACAATATCTAACTCAGTGAGTTTTTATATATAAAAACATCCTTGGTTTATCCTACGCCTACGTGCACTAACGAGGTTGATCATTTCAAAGATTTTGTTTAAATTTATGTGGACGTAATTTATACTTTTCACAGCGATTATTTTGATTAAAGCGCGTTTTTAAATCTATTTTTCATTTGAAATTAACTTTTTTATAAAATCCAGTGGTAAATGATTGAAAACAAATATGTTTGGAGTGGATTGATTTTCTAAATTTGTGGTTGCAAAACAAAGATATCGAGCCACTTGAGAATATTTTTCAGGGATAACCAATTGTTCAAAATAACGCTCTTGCACGAAACAACGTGATTGGTAATAAAGTTACCACTCTCTTTGGCTTTCTTGATTATAAATTCGAATTTTAAAAGTGAACAATTTTGAAAACTGTGTCAATTTTTCTAAACATTTCGAGTTACTTTGCGATGTCTTCAAAGACCTCAGTTTTAATAATTTTTAAAAAGATTTATTTTCAATTCTTTCATTAAAATTTTCATTTAGAATAGTAACAAATGTTTCACAGTAGCAAATATTTAAAAGCTGGGGTTTTAATATCAATGTAAAATATATTAATAACATTTTTTACAATCGAAATGATATAAATTTCAAATTTTGCGACGCAACTTGTCTCTTTCTCACGGAATGGAAAAAATGTCAATAGGTATTATACCTTCTCGAATGTTCAGATGTACGACCAGTCTATAAGCGAATATTACAGCTACATAAGTTTGTGTTGGTAGAGTAAAAGAGTTCATGCGCATGTGCTTGTATGCCAGTGATATTTTCCCCATTCTAACGAGTGAAATAATTTACTATATTACTAAATATAAGATTATTGTTAATTCTTTATAAGGCATTTAATAGTCATATCATTATTTTAGAGGATCACGTAAACTTCGATTATATTATTTTAACTAACAATATAATACATGCATAATTAATCTTGACCATTCAGAAATCCTTTTTTTAAATAATAAAATACTAATAATAAATAACAAGTTGAAAATTGTCACATTCGAAAGATGAAATATGATATATTGGATCATGCGCTCGAAAATCATAGGAACGTCTGTGAATGTATTTCACACGCATTAAAAAGATATGTCAAACTAGATTACCTTATTTAAATCAGAGGTATAATGTCTAGTTATGTAGTACTTATAGATTAGCTAATATATAGATATACTAGCTCTTAATCGATGTTTGTGTACATCAGGTAACTCCACGTGCGAGAAGTGACCGCGTATGTACAGTCGTTTCGTTTTAAACGTTTATTGCGCATGCGCAATATTCATAACTGGATACGGAATATTCTGGTGACTGATATTTATCCTGGTAAAAACTAACTTTGTAAGTACAATTTTGTTAATAAAAAAAAATCGTTTTTTTAAATAAAAAAAAATTACATTACTCTTAGAAAGTATATACTGTTGCATTCGAGGTACTTAATTAGGAATCTGATGTCAGCTTTTAAAAGTTGAAAATAGCGAATCCAAGATTTCGCTGAAAACTATAGATTTTGATGAATTTTGATTCAAATTTCTCAAGTCTTAAAATCGCCAATTATGAATGTAAAATAATAAATAAGAAAAGCTCAATTAAAAAAAAAGTTTTATGTATTAAAAGTTATTTTCACCAGTAGATATAAAAAATAAGAAAAATATAAAACATGGTAAATTTCTACGCTTCCATTATGAAAAATTAAATGCAGTAATATTTCAATTGGCAGGCATCTTACACCATTTTTAATTTTCAAAATCTATAACCAGTTCAAATTTATATATAACCAGCGACCTACGAGCAAAAAAAAGGTATAAAAAAAGGTTTATCACAAAGGGAGTTACATATCCAGCCCATTTTAATTAAAAATGGTTATTACTTTTTAATTCTTTGGATAGATTTTCAATTTCACAGAATACGTCGAACATTATAATGCCAAAATTGCATTTTCAACGTCAAGTTTGAATTAATTTTCGACAAAAAAAATTGACAGTATCGACCCACACAGAAGCCCACATATTGTAGACCATTTCTATCACTGTGATTTTTTATGAATTTTTCTAGGACAGATTTAATATTTTTATATGTTGGTTGCAATTAGTCTCCAATCTTATCATTTGGTCTGGATTTTAATTCCAAAGCAATTTCGTATTCAATCTTTTACTCTTCCATATAAATTGTTCCACACGTGGTTACTAATGGCACGTGCAAGTGGAAATTGTATCTTCTCTATTATATTCGTTTCGGATTACACACGCGACAGTGAAATGAATGAAAGATAAAGATTACATTCTATATTACATAAACATAAAACACACAATTGCAATCGATTTGTTTTTATTCAATATACGCAAGCATAAATATAAGAACATAAACGTGATGTGCATAAGATCATTTATTTGGTAAGAAATAACCAGAAATTACTAAAAAATTTACGGTTTGTCTATATGCTAAATCTGTATTTCAAAAAGTCCCTAGTGAAATTGAAGCATTAGAAATGAAAACCAACAAAAAATAGTAGTAAAAAATGGAAAAAAGAAAACCCTTTTCTTTAAGTAAAGGATTTTCTATCTTCTATGTCTTAATAAATGCAAACATTTGTAGAATACGCTAGTAAAATGGAGTCTGTTTTGTAAATGTTTGGTTGAATTGTGTCACAAAAAGTAGAACAGTTTCCCGAAACTTCATTTAATCCGTCGATTTTCATTTTTCAGCTCACAGAAACGATGCCAAATTTAAGATATTTTTAACGTGATTGCAGTAAATTCAGAAACGAAGAGTGGGTCATTTAATTTGAGCTCGGCTTAATGTTTTCTTTGAACACTTATTATCGGTACATTGAGGAGTAATGTATTTTTATGCGAATAAAGATTTAATTTCCTCAGATGACCGATACACAAAAATTTCTCTTTGACACTTTGTTATCAATATTATTGCAATAAATTATCATAGTTTATTCTTATTTAATGATATCTACCGTCACTACTGAGTATGTTCATGCTCTGTTGATCATATAAATTTATATTAATTTTATTTTTGTAAAAGGAATTAAGTGTCTTGGGAATATAGTCCATCTTCTACATTTTTAGGTAAATTTGTGACCTGTCGACAAATTTACATTTGTTGTCTCAGAGTTTACGCTCCCATGATAATAACGATAACAATATATTTTGATAGTCAAATATCTTAAGCTAATCTGATATAATCTCAGAAAGCCAGATAAGAATACTCACTAATTTTTAGATTTTCACAAAAAAAATCTTTTTTTTTGGTTTTCCAATTTGAATAAAATATTGTTTTAATGCAGTTTACACGAAATGAGCTACTAGAAAACTACTTAAAAAGTTGAATAACGTAGATTTAACTTCTGGACATTATTACACTAAATTCGGAAATTTGAAAATTCATTTCTTATACGAAGAAAACTATTCTATAACATTTAATTAGGCAATAATTATGTACTGATAAATGTAATTAAGTTCATTCGCGAATTATCAGTTCAAATTTCAAGCATGAGAAATCACAAATTATGTTTTGTTTGTTCTTAAATATTCTTCATCCAAGCATATATTAATGTAAAATCGTGGTTAATTCTTAATTAATTCGTCAAGAAGTAAATTATTTTTATGTTCTTAAGTTTCATATTAAAAAAAAACATAAGCTTAATTCAGAACGTCACGCAAGCATATCCTTGAGTTTCCATTAGCTACCCTGTAAGAATTCTTGCAATGTTTAGTTTAATTGAACTATTAACATTATGTACTTAATAGCTTATGAAACTGGTTGAAAAAATAAACAAAATGGTATTGTAGGTGGGTAGTTTTCACATTACCAAAAATTATATTCAATTTCGTGTCTTGATATGAAGATTATTATAGGATGTTCAAACCAAACATCACTATTGCCTATTATTAAATTTATTAATATTTAACCGCTAATTAATAAGTTAATTAAAATAGCCCATTTTACGACAAGCTTATAAAAGATGAATTTTCATTAAACGATATGATATTTCGTAGAATCATGTTGATGACTCTGAATCTGATAGCTTTAGCTAAGCTGTATTGTCACAAATATCATTGTGTTAGTTTTGTGTAACACGTGGATCCACTCGACCTTCATACAGGTGCTTGCTCGTTCCAAAAAAGTCGACTTGAACATTTCAAATGACTTGCACTGAAAGGTACCTCTTTTCTAAGGCTGTTGTGCTGTTTTCTTTCGGATCGTCATGTATATTCTGGTACATTCATTCCCTCATGCACTTTTGGACAATCATTCCCGGCTCTTGACTGTCTGATATTGAGTATGAAGCTCTTTTGAGGCCTCTTCCACTCGAAATGCTAAGGAACCACGAAAAAGAGCACGTTCCTTTTGAGAAGAATGAAATTCTGAAGCAGATTCGCAAAATCGACCGAGAAACGAACCAAATTTATAAAATCTTTCAGTAATAACTAAGCTAAAGTATTTGGGTTATCCGCAATTTTCGTTTTAATTAAACTTTATTTGGGTACAATCCACAAATTCATACGACGTATTTGTGTTTTGTGTCTTGTCTTTGTTTTTTATGTAACTTTAAATTAAAATTTTTGAAATCCAACGACTCCTGATTTATCAAAAATCTTTAAGTTATTACTGCTTGATTTAGTAATTATGTATCATTGACAATATTCAGAAATATTAGGACATCACTTTAGAAAACATCAAGATTTACCGCCGGATATATTTAATTTTGTAATGCATTTTAAAAGTATATGGTTGAAAAGCCTAGACTATGATACCTCAAAACACTGACCTGACGTAATAGGCAGGTTCTGGTTTCGGATTCCGATTGTAAAGAAAAAATTACTTTGGGCAACAACAAAACCATGTAGATCTTTGTTAGAATAGCTCGCGTTAGAATTAAAGCAGATTTTTTTAAATATTATAATAGTTTAGTAAAATACTTACTAGAACGAAAAAAAAAATTTTTTATATATGGCATTTTTTGCTAGAAATTTCACTTGATTCAAGACAATATATCCTTTGTTAAAGTAGAAATTCTAAGAAGAGTTCAAAGTAAGTATCAAAGGGCAATTCTCCAAGAATTCACAAATTTTTAAAAATGAATTCCATCGTTTTCAATTTTCTGTGCTTAATCGCAATTTACTAAAATCATATGCAACAACATCCGCAAACGAGGTCAGATTTTATCGATACTATTAGTTCGTCGAATTCATCGAAAGGACATTGACGTCGAATACT
The DNA here is from genome assembly GCA_030407085.1 of Trichopria drosophilae. Taxonomy (NCBI): domain Eukaryota; kingdom Metazoa; phylum Arthropoda; class Insecta; order Hymenoptera; family Diapriidae; genus Trichopria; species Trichopria drosophilae. The sequence continues at coordinate 162,527,987 of CM059582.1, read as the reverse complement.
TCCCTCAGGGTGACGTTCCTCGTCGTAAGAAGAAGTGTTATCAATGTATGCAGCTATATACACATATATGAAGTCTCGCAAATAGACATAATTTATCACTTGATCATTCGCGATCGGTCAGTGACATCAGTCGTGTTAGTACGTATTTGCTAATTGCGGAAAATGTTGCCTTCAGAGTACCAGGAGTCCAGAGGAGGTTAATATTTCCTTGTCAAATAAACTGATGCTGTAGTTCAATCGGTTTCGTAATATTTTTCATTGTCAATTTTTAAGACGAGAATCAATTTAATTGATCTTCGTTGAATCACTATTCAATTAAAATATATTGTATGTAATATCTCAACCGGTTGTTTACACTGAAAGATTTTATAGTAAATTTTTCTATTCTACGTTGAGAAATTCCTATAAAGAAGAAAGTTCTCTCTATATAGCAAAATTTAAAAATAATGGCATATATATAGAATCGGTCAAAGCGGCTGATGCCCCTTTCAGAATTTTATTTAAATTAAAAAATTGATATCTCATCGTCTATTTGAAATACAGAAAATATAAAAAAGGTAATTAGAGGAGTCTTTCAGCTTCTCAGTTGTATTAGTTTCATTTCCGAATATACATTTGCTTTTGAAATATTTTTGTATTTTTACTTATTTATTTGCAAATCGCTCCCATTCAGTAAATTTACAAAAAAGTCAGCTATTTTTAATAAAAAAGAATATTTTTTTTCCTTAAACATTTTTAATATGAAAGTTCCCTGATATAAAGGAGAAAAAAATCATATTATTTTGTTCAAAATTCAACGGATATTTGCAAAAATACAGAAAATAGACAAAATCCCTTAGAGGGAAATTAAAGTTGGAATAATCAGCTTTCGATTACACTTTGCAATTTTCTCCGAAATCATTTAAAAAAAGAGCGAATTGAAACAAAAATAATGCGAAGGAATGACTTCAGTAAATCCAGCGAATCTGAAAGTATTCTATTTAATATATTACTAAGGACACTGCACTATCTTCAAACGTAGAATAATAAAAATAGGTAATACAATACATTTCTCTCATTGTAGACATGAAAATATTATGAAGTTATTGCTTAAACTATTACGCCATGTACGAATTTAGACAAACATATGCTAGTACATTAAAAGTAATGTTTAGTGTACATTTTAAATGTATTATTGTTATTTTTTAACTCAGAACGCCATTAATAATTTTTATCAGATACTTGGTGAAAAACTGTTGATGCAGGGTCACTAAACCTGTGTATATAAAACCGATTAGGAATATTAGATCCATTTTACGGTATTACTAAATTTTAATCCAGATATCATAAAGATCGCGAAGAATAATAAATTGTTAATTTATGAAATTTATTTTAAATTCTCCAAACTTCTCGGAGTGTGAATTTTATTCAGGAAAAAAATCACCATTTTAAAAATGATTATTGCCTTTATTACAAAAAGTGAACAACATTTTCTTGTATAAATAATGATATTCACATCATAAATGTTAAAAAACACATTTGTTAAAATTAGATATTGAATTTATTAAAAGAAGATATTTACAATCTTAAAGAATAATTAATCGTGTAAAATGTTTAACATGGACGAAAGATACAAGACAACAAAAATAAGTTTGTTTTAACGATTAATTTGTCGTACAAAAAGCTTTAGTAAATACGATAAAATGATATATTTATCATTAAAGAAGACGTGGTACGTGTGAAATGCGATATTATAGTTATTAAACAATTTTATTTACGGCTAAGAAATTGTTGTGACAATATTTAAAGATGTGACATCTCAGTTCTTTAAAAAAGGACATTACTATTTAAAATATAAATAAATACCCGCCCGTAAAATATAAATAATACCTCTTCATTGAAGTAAATGAATTTTTTAAATACAATAGGAATTTTGTATATTAACAAATTGTTTAATGATTGTTTAAGTTAGCATATTTCAAAATAATTATTTTATAACAAATGAATCATTTTTCACTGCCCAAATAACAAGCGAATCAGGATACTGATTGGGAATTTTTAAAATAAATCTTAATTTGTACGTCATTGCCTGCATCTGTGGGTTTATTTTATCGTTGCTATTCCTTAAACATTCAAGCTACAAATCGCCACGTTTGCGAAATTCTGATACCAGACTCGATACCCGACACTTCAAAATATCAAACGTATTTCAGGGATCTTGCAGAATGTCCGTTAATGGCTTAGTTGGAACATATTTAGTAATACTTTCGAAACTTATATAACGTTATTACCGATGACGTCACTAAAAGAGACGTATCACTTCTTAAATACATTTTTTTGGTAGAGATGATGATGTCCTTAACACTTTTTTTAGATAAATTCAGAACTTCATAGAGTAAAAATTAGCTATTACTTTATGTAATGTGTAAAAAATAAAAATGAAAATATTTTAATTTTTTTAAGCTTATTTATTCTACTGATCCTTTTTTATTAAGACATATCAGTATTTATCATTATGATATTATTTTATCAATAATCAACCTAAACAACCGAAAATAAATAAAATCACTACGTATTTTAAGTATAATTTATCATTATTATTATTAAATACTTTATTTGTTTACGTATTAAAATTTTATTTAATAACAAATTTAATTATTATATATTTAAAAAACATCAAGTACATTTGTTTTAAATAAATATTTTTCGAGTTTTAACGAATATCCATCACACCCGTTATTTAGATTCTTTAAAAAGTTCACAGAGGAAATGATTCATATTTCTAGTTGTCGACATATTAAAATTAAAATCCTGCACTAACATCCTAATTTACATCTTGTGCCATACTGAAAATGTAATATATTTTATTGTGTTCCGCCAATGTTGAAATTTATTGGTCGTTTCAGTGTAGAACACAAAATAAATAAATGAATTATTATTAAAATTTCTGAAAAATTAGTGATAGGGGAATAATCATTTTTTTATTTTAATTTGTACACTAAATCAGAATTGAAAATAAATGTATCAAAACATCAACAAAATGTATATCAATTTTGTTGCCTGATGTTCCGCAGTTACTATTGAATGTCCCTGACCACGCTTTCACTCGTTATAACCCTCGTTATGGCCTAATGCTATTGTAGAAACTGATAAATTAAACACTGACATTTAGAACCTTGGGTGTATAACGAAATCCTTAGCTACACTTGCAAGGAGATATAGAAAGATAAAGGCGGAAATAGCGACATCAACTGCATAATGCCTAAAGCACAGTTTTTTAAGTATGATTCAATCGAATTATTGTTATTTACTTCGTGCAACTTTATATGACATTAATTGTGTACGCGAGAATAATCTCGTACTGTTGTTCTCCAAATTTATTTCCTTTTTTGTTTGCACATATTCCTATATATAATATTGGCGATCAACAAAGGCATGTGGCCTTATTGAATAAAAATTGTTTCATTCCTCTGTTATCAATTTAGCGTTTGTATAATTTTTGATAAAATGACTTTGCTTTGAGTCATCCTCATGTAGTAATTTATGCAATAAGACGTATATAGTTTATACCCAATATTTGAAACTTGCATTTACCACCTCTGTTTCCAATGCAATTTACGTTTTGTAATTTAATTAATTTGCGAAAATGACGTTGAAAAACGATAATATATGATCTATACGATTTTAATATACTTTTAATATCATGTTTTTATTTAATAATCACTTTATTAAATTATTATTTACCTTGATTTAATTACTGTATTTTTTATATATAAATGGGGGTTTATGTCCACTTCTCACTATCCGAGTATAAAATGATGTAAAAAATGTTTTCAGTGACCCAACTAAATGGAATTTTTCTACGGTTTTTTTCATCACTATATTCAGGAACGTTGTGAAGATGCTGGAAAATGAATTACCATTATCATCGAAAAGATGGACATTTTGACGATTTTTTAAATGATATTTTATTGGCCAAATTTATGAGGAACAAGCCCAAGATATTTGAGACATTTGTAATTAAAATGACAGTCAATAAAATTTATTGCGAACCCCAAACGAATTTTCAAAAATATATAATAAAATACGTTCTAAAATTAGAAAATCGATCACTATCATACGATACCAAGTCGATTGTTGAAATAGTATACAATTATTATACATCTATCGTAACGTGTATTTCTCATTTTGAAAAAAGGGAACGGATTACTGAGACTACGATTAAGTATAGCTCTACAATGAAATTACATATTGCATGGACTGTGGGAAAGGTTCGAAAAAGTCACTAAAGATCAAACTTGGTCGATCAAAGTTGTATTTATAAAATACGTTGAATATATTTCATGATTATAGGAAAGCGAACGGAATTTGCAAACACTGTTTGTTTAATTTATAGCTCTGAACTGAAACTGCGGTTTTTGCAGCTTTTAATTTGTGACAGACAGTAAAACGCACATAATATTACGCCAGTGTCCATTAATATGTTTAAGCATGTACAAATACGAAAATCTGTACCGCACAAAACGTTGCAATGGCTGTGTAACATTCGACGAGGCAGTATTTATTACGTATATAAACATGTTTAGTACTTCCGACTTACAATAAGCTTTAAATATCTCTTAAATCAAAAGCATTAATAGGTAAACACATTTATGGATGAATTAATTATTCCTTTAAAGGGGTTTGGAACAGTTTAAAATATGTAAATATCATTACTAAGTAAATGTAGATAAAAATATATTTATGCCTTTTCTTTGTGTGTACCTAAGCAGATTGTTTAGGGTGATTGCAAATTTGTTAAGTAATTTCCTTGATATACTTTTACTGAAACAGACAAAAACTTTTTTCGTTTGCCGGACCCACCTGATTGTCGATGGCAATTATGATCCAAAATACGGATCCAAAATAATTTATCCAAATTGATCTGATTGGTTTGAAATTTGTTTACTCAAGGATTCGTTAATGTTTCGGATTTTAAAACTGACATATAATCTTTAAAATTAAAATGGCAAATTTTCAGGAATATTTGTTTTCTTGTATTTGTTTAAGTTTATAAATATTTATCCGATATCGGGAGGAAGTCGCCTGGGCTCTAATTAGTGAGTGTGCTTATTACACAATTTTGAAAATCTGAAACCGCAAGATGTCAGATTTATAATCGGGGACCCCTGTGATAACCCTCGAGTAACAAGTTTCAGAAAAATCGATTAAAAAAGTGTTGTTATTGTTTTTATTAAACCCCACTTTTCCTGCAAACAATGGAAGTTGTTTCTACAGCTAAGGATTTATCAATTAAAATCTTTTCATATTCAGAAATTTTCAAAATGCCTGAAATTAGTGACTGACAATTAAAAATATTTTTTTAATTCACGGAAAATCGTTCCCTCAATAATAACATTAACATAATAAGAGTAATGGGATGTTGATATGTAAAATTGTTTCTTTGGTGATTGTTAGACATGCGGAAAACTACTCTGTCGACCTAGCAGCGCCATCTGTTGGCACGGCAGCATCGACCGCATTTTATAATTAATATGCCCCGATATTTAACGATTCTGGTAATTTCGCATCAATCTTTTTGCGAAACAGCCATCAGTGCATGTTAACAAATCTTACATTTCCGTGTGAAAGGTCGATCGAGTGGTTTGTTGGGTCTGTGCATGAGCAGGATATATGTCGAAATGCCTGCTTAGAAAGGGAGAGATAGTGAAAAAAATCGTGAAAACCGCAAACCCATGCGAGCCCATACTTCAAGAAGGGAAAGAGAAACGCTGACGTCGCATGAGTTTACGGTGATTTTGCACATGGAGAGCATTAAATAAGAAGGTCAGCTAGATATATGCCCACAAGGCCATTCCCTCACGGAGAAAAGACAACGAGAGTGAGAGGGACAGAGAGCAAGAAAGTGTATGATTATGTATACGTGTAAGAGAGAAAAATCTAGAAGGACCAGGATTATTACGCAGATGCTGAGACTTGAAATGGTCACTTTTATACGCATTTCATAGATTACCTCGACCTTTTTTTAATTTACTCGATCATCTCCTCGATCTAAAGAATACGTAAATTTCATAAATTGGTAATAAATAATGTATGGAATGTATTGCAATACAAGTACATTTCTGCTTTCCACAGAATCGCTAGATCTCTTTCTCGAATATTCCGTTTCAATGTTTTTCCTATTTCGAAAATAAACCTGTTTATTGCCAGAAGTCTACAAAGAATTACGATGGAAAAAAATGGTGGCCATTTTCAGATATTTTTGCACGATCCCCGAATTGAATGGCGAGAACCCGAGGTGACTTTACTAGTGGATCAGAAATGAATTCCGGTGTTGTAATAATATAATCGGTCGTGATAACTTTTGAATAAAATGAAAAGTTTAAATGGAACCTGTAACCAGCTCAGTAGCATTATTACAGCGTTCCAGTCACCGTTTTTAATACGCACTCAGCCTCAACTAGAAGGAACGCCTGGTGATCGATGAAGCTGAAACTAGCCCCCTATTCCAGCTTCTACTCTCGTTCGATAGTCTTAATAATACGCATATCAGTTCGAGGTCCAGAAAATTCATAGATATGCAAAAATAAATGCAGAACATGAATCCGAAGCGACCTTAACGATGCTGAAATTAATTAACGAGTAATAAAATTATGGGTGAGAGAAGTAGGGGCTAGAATAGGGGGCTAGATTCAGCTTCATTGATGATTGATATGGGACCACTTTCTCCTCTGATCAAACAATTGTAAAGTGTAAAATCGATCAGGGCCTGATTCCAGAATATCATCCTGATCACGGCATAATGGAATTTTACTTTGGATGTCACTTTCAAACTTTGTGCCAATAAATTTTCAGCACGAGTTGAAGCTATTTTTTATAAATTATGATCCAGCTTGTTTCAATGGATCCACGACATGTCCAAAAGCTACACGTAGAATTTTCTACCGGACACTGCAGCTTCCAAAACTTTTCTCGAAAGGGAAGGTCTGGAATTTCTATTTCCTGCTTGAGTTTTCTCGCGTAATGGACAGATATAGGCGGCCAAGTAATGGCGACGAGGGTATGCCCGAATAATATCGAGCACGTGAACAAGCTGTGAAATGGCCGCCAGCTGCCAGCAGATCCGTTCCTGTCCGCGAGGTCGACGTTCTGGAAGTACGCACATACATACACACATTTACACTGGCAGACGCCTTGCAGCACTACACCATTAAAACCCTGGGCTGGTTATTACACGCACACTGCGTCTGATATAATCCCAGAGCGTTTCGATAGGCGCATCTGGAAAACTCAGGCACTACGACGACAATTACCAAACAGTATACATGCACATGAAAATTCTACACGTGTGCCCTTGATAACTCGTACATGTTGTCTATCGAACGTCCTATCGGATGCCACACGAGAGCCCGCATGCAGGCTTTCGACGTAATTTACGTGCAGAAAACGCTTATGGGCTATTTTATTGCCAGAACGACTGGCATGCTGGTTACGTTCAAAATAGCTATTTTGAAGGTAATCATTAGGTCATCAGCTTGTGCAACTCCTGTAACAATATACCTTGAGAAATGCAACATTGAAAAGTAATTAAAGTCTGAAGCGAACTGGTTTATGTCGCTTATGTAATGGACTTCTGTGTTTACAAAATTACGATATCCTAATCAGGGCATTGACAGATTCACGTTTGAGTTATCAAGCGGAAATAGCATTACGAAAATGATTTCTCCGTCTGCATCTAAGACGCATTTTTTTGAATGCATAGTCTCTTAGTAACAGGCATGTATGATTAACAGAACAATTGTACATGATCGCAACCTGCAATTTTGGGTGCGTAGGTATCTACAGTTGGTTTCGTTACTCATCAATGGCAGTTACCTAGGAACATATCAACAAAAATAATCTCTTAGATACAGGAGGAAAACAATGAAATTAAGAGTAATGAAATATTTATTGGAAGAAGATGTTGTACAGTTTCAAGAAGTTACTTTTCTTAAATTGAAAGTAAGAAATCAGTATTTAATTTTACTCTTTTATTTACATTTACATCTCTGAGCTACAGGTATGAAGTAACTATAGAAGCAGAAGCGAAGGAACTTAACCTTGAACAAAGAATGGAAAAAGCGACATCATATGTTTACCAGTGATGGGAAAAACACTTAAATGTTTGCACTTAACCCTTTTCGTCCCAAAGTCCGTAATTTAGACCCAACATTGTAATTTTTGTTCCAAACATCGTTAAACCAAATTGAAATAAGTCAAGGTCAAATGCCATGGACAGAAGACCTAGCTATTTGAAAGAAAACAGTTATCATTTTTTCGAAAAAATATAAATCTTTGTAAGGTTTCTTCGGAAGAAGTGTTTTGACAGTGATCAATGTAGCTGGAGCTATTCGCATCTTTTTGCGGCTAAAGAACGCGATATAATTAGTTATAAATAATTTTTTTTATAGTATTTAACGCCGTATAATGTAGAATTAATAATAATTACTGACATATTTTCTACAATGATATTTATAATATTTAATGTTAGGAATGAACAATTTTTAAATTAGGCTTTCACGGATGGCGAGATTCACTTAATGATTCCTTCAATTTCAAAAATTTGTCACTCAAGAACGTGCGAAGGAAAACATTTTGACAGTTGTTTAAAAACAAATTAAATATTAAATCAATCATTTTTGCAATTTGTTGTTTAGTCCAATATTAGTTCAATTTTACAGTCTCTTTGCACTATGCAAAACTGTAGTTAGTATCGTAGGTAATCTGCATTTAATTTAAGTTAGGTAATGTAAACAAAGCCTTAAGATACGTATTATAAACAAAAGCAGAAGTTTATTGCTATATCACGGTCATCTAAATTATAGTATAACGACTTCAGCCATAAGCTCTATTGTTAGAACTATTATTTTCTTAATAAGTTGAAAAACTGCAGTAAACTAATTTTCCAGTTTCCGATGAAAATATAATCAAGACCATTTATACATTATTACTCCAACTGTTTTATATATGAACCAAGTGATAATCGAGCATTTGATTATTTTTTAAAAAGAAACAAAGCTTGGAGCCTTCTATTAATGAACATGAACATCTGCACATCTTTTAAAATAACATTATTTTAGAACTGTAGATTCTACACTTATGTAGAAAGGCAATTTTTTTAATTGCCCAAGAAAACCTTTAGTAAATATTAACATATTTTAATTGAATTCCTAGTTAGAACTAGAACTGCATAAGAGTCTAACAGAAAATACGTTTTTTTCTTTTGTTTATTTTGTATAATTATTTTTTGCGATGTACATTTTTTGAGACTTTCGAAATTGTCGAATATTTCCCGATTGTTTCGTTGGGTTGTAACGAGAGGGTTAAAAATTTGAAAGTATATTTCTATTATTCAATTATACATTTACTTTATCAATTACTCTCATTTGAATTGATTGATATATTGTCTGAATACACGTGATTGTGGATTAATGTAGATAAATTGACGTCTAAACTGTTTCTAGACAATTAAAGGTATTTGTCCCCGAATCTATGATGGATTCAGACACTTATCATGTATATCACGTCATAACGTTAAATAAAGACACATTTAGAATATCTGCAAAAATTTGCCAACATCTCAAACAATATTTATATATGTTCAAATTGGTTCATTGTTTTATAATTGCCCTTGTTCGATTTGGCACGCAATAAGGGGTTTGCAATTCTAAAAACGTCTGCTATGTCTTTGAAATATGCTGCTTAGCAATGTCGACAATTTTTTCTTTCATTCTGAACATAAATTTTAATGAGAAAAGTCACAATATTTATGTTGGCAAGTCTTATAAATATAGTTCATTTTTTTAAATTTCTAGAACTTTTATATTTAATTTCTACAAAATAATTTTGCTATAGTAGTTACTAAACAAGTTTTTAACTATTATCATATCAAAACTTCTTGAAAGAACAAACTAACCTCTTTAACTTATTAATTTATCCTTCTTAACTTAACCTTTTTAATGTATTATTGTGTAAATAAACGGTTATTTCATAGTAATGGTCCTCTTACTCATATGATACAAAAGTTTGAAAAGTAAATAAACAAATAGTAAGTGATTCTAAAATTTTACACATAAGAACGGCACTCACATAGAGAAAATTATATCGTCTGTCACCATGTACTAGAATTAAATAGTCACAACAATGTAAATGAGAGCCGTAATTTATTTTTGTATTTAAAATAACTATGTGTATAGTACCTACTATATCTTTAGTAAAATTAACTAAATTACAGTGCTAGTTACCATAAACAAGGGTGCGGATCGAAAACCCGACAAGTCAAAAAGCCGACAGGTCAAAAAACTGACAATAAAAAAGCCGACAATTAAAAAAACCGACACTTCAATGAATTACTGTAGGGTGCGGGTCGAAAACCCGACAAATTAAAAAGCCGACAGGTCAAAAAGCTGATGTATAAAAAATAGGCACATCGACAAGCGGACAGATATTTTTTGAAGTGTCGGTTTTCTGACTGTCGGCTTTTTGATTGTCGGTTTTTTTATCAATCGCCTTTTTGATTTTTCGGTTTTCTACCCGCACCCTGACTTCACGTTTGTCGATGTGCCTAAGTTTTATGTGTCGGCTTTTGGACTGTCGGTTTTTCGATTGTCGGTTTTTTGATTTGTCGGTTTTTCGATCTGCACCCTAAACATGAGTGACATAATATCTCAACTATAAATTTCTATCAGTATGATTGATTTATTTCGCTAGACGCCAACTGATATCCCACTAGGTCATTTTATTTATTTATTTACTTTTCACACTTTGTATCATGACCGTCAAGAAATAAACATTTATTGACATAACTAGTTTATAAAAGTGAATGTGATTTAAGCAAATTTAAAGATACTTAAATGAATTCCAGATATTTAAAGTCCTTAACGTGTAAAACTTTGTATTATTTACTAACTTGAACTTTGTTTTTCTCCATACTCATTAATATTAATTTTCTGAGAGAGAAACAACTGCATAAGTTAATACGTGTCGCATTGCACGTTCTCTCCTATGTTACAAAAACAACATGTAATGAGCACGCAATCTCATAAGTTTTTACAATAGGCTTAATATTGGATCAGTGGACTTAATAAAATTTATCATATCGAAAAAACAGACTACTCTTTATTTTACTATTAATTTTCGACTTCGCGGATAACTATAAAGTACGCGTTCAAAACCAATTGTTGTAGATTTTGGCAATGGAATATTTATATAATTCAAACATAACGAGAAAAATATTAAAATTCCTATTTTTAGCGTATGTGCGTAACCCATGGGCTGAATGGATTGAACAATATAACGATTTCCATATCTTTACAACTGCTGTATGCAATATGTCGCATTAAGTTTCCTTGAATGTTTCATTTCATCGCAGCAGCTTCTAGATATGTACAATACAAAGCAATAAATGATAAACTTCCCAGGTATTTTTGAATAATCAATACCACCTAGTGACATCCTTTGATAGGGGATAGCTGCTACTATCACATTATTGATATCCGGAAGATGGTTAGTGTATGCTTGTTATCATCTTTGGAAATAAAGAGTTTTGAAATTTACCATATTGCCTTTGATAAAAACATTTAGTTCTTTTGTGGTTATTACTACTTTTTTTATTATCACATTTACGTAATATTTTATGCCAACCATATGTACTTTGTACTGTTCTTGTACTATCCCACATAACATATAAAGTTACAGGACATTAAGTTACAATTTAATGCTCCTTAAAAATTTAAACAACCGTTTTTTATGTAATAAATTTGTTATTAGCTAGTTATTTATTGTTTTCGATGCATTAAAAATTTATAATATTCTTAAATAAAAGAAATGGTTATGAGCAATGAATTAAAACAACGTCATTTTGGACCACTGATTGAAATCGATAATAAGAAAAACTGATAGGTTATTAAAATTTATGAATTTTTTATTGCTTTATATTTTTCAATGTATTCCACACCTTCTATGAATTTAGAATAAGAAAATTATTTTTCCGAGATACTAAAAGTAAATAAAGATTAAAAATCCAGAATTATAAAACGTATTATCTACAATTTTTTAATAAAAAATATGAATAATTGATAAGCAGCATTTTTCGTATTTGCATGTTGTTTTCAAAATAGCGTAATATGTCAGAATCAATGAACTCTTACGTCATTGCACCGAACATAATCCAGACTATCCTCCATAAAAAAAAGACGGGAAAAACTGGTTAAGATGCCGTTTATATATATATATACATATTCGCCGATCTCGACCTTAATATGAATGAAAGTGCGTAGATAGCCACATCACATTCCGATTTCTTGGTTGGATTTATATATATTACATCAGAGTAATTCTCACTTTTCTTAATGGGACATGTACTGAATTTAATTCCGTTTATTCACTCTGTGTAATAGTCGTTTTATGTAGTACGGTACTTACTAATCCGTCAATCAGCAACGATCATCGACGACAGAATATAATATAGAACATGCAATTACACGCTTAATTTCCAATGATTACTGAGGCTCGTAAAAAACACGACTAAGTATTTTAACTTAAACTAGGAGATGTTGATAATATTTGGAATGTGTAAATATTGACAAACTCTGATACTGGGTTGTTTTGATCACGCAAGTGTCCGCATAGGCAAATCTAAAGGCGATATGAGAATATTCTCGAACGGTCATTCAGTTCAATTCGATTCAATCATTTAATATGTAGTAATATAAAAAAAAGTGTGCTATTAAACGATTCCTCAATTAAAATTGTCTTAATTTTGTATTGCGGTCTGTAATGGATTGCAATTAATCGACGAATAGGGCAAAATTCATACAATTATAAGTTTATAAACAAACATAAAACATTATTATTTTCAATACAAAATAACCAATTTCTATATTTTCCTAAAGTTGTATCAATCAATTTTTTTGCATATTTAAAAGTAGTAGAGAATGGTGGGTCCGAAATAGAATTGATACATTATTTACATCTTTCTTTTCGCTTATTATATTAAAGTTTTTATTTTACTTGTATGGACTAAATAATTAGAGGTAACTGAAGAATATTTTATAAAAAAATCATTTTTTTTTTAAAGATAAACCATGTGCGACATTTTTTAAGCTAATTTTCCCGAGATGATTTTCTTCGGATTAACGTAACTATATATTTCATCATGAGATGATATAAATTTGAACGTTTCATTTATGAGAATATATTCAAAAGTTTCATAAATTCCCTCGTAAATTCCCGATTGTTGCCAAGATTGAGTTTCTAAGTTGAATCTTTGATCATTTCGGTAATCAAGCGGTATTTCAATAAAATGAACATATTTATAATGTTTTTAAGGGATTCACTTGACTTTTCGATGTATTTAATTTCTCTAATAAATTACTAAATTTAAATTTACTCATAAACATGTTAACGTCAGGGTATTCTAAATAAATATTCTTTTTTTGTATGGAATTTACAACTTCATATCCGAGTATTCAGACATGTTTGAAGTTAATTAACCCTTTTCGTCCCGAAAGTCTGGAATTTGGACACAACTTACAACGCTGTATCTTTTGTTCCAAACGGCGTTATAAAAATTGAAATTAGTCAAAATCCATAGATTTTGACCTCCTATTTCAAATGCCGCGGTCAGAATCAGTCGGCGATTTCAAAGAAAAATGTTATGCAATGCTGCACATTGCAAAACGTACTAATCAGTCTTCAATAAATAAATAACTCAATAATTAATCCATTCACTCATTTATTCTTAAATGTCTTTACTTTGTATATCAATTTAATAATAAAAAAGTCTTGACTCTTTCAAAATGTTATTAATTTTTATCATGAGTTAAATTTCACTAATTAATGCATTAATTAATTCGTTGATTCTTTAATTTCATGAATTCATTTACGCACTTTCATGATGTTTTCTTAATATTTAATTAATTCAGTTATTGTTTCATTTAACCACATTCATTAAATTGCAAACTTTAGATTAATAATAATTATGTTATAATTTTATTATTTATATCCATATTATGTATAAATGTTAAAATATTACAGGTATAATTTCTTTGAAAATGTCTCATTTGCATTTTTTAAAAGCACGTTTTACTTCGTATTTTAGGAATGGCGGTTAGGATACGAAACAGAAGATGTTCTATGACATAACATGAAATAAGCGGAAGTCTTAATCGTTGGAAAGTTTTGAAAGGTAAGCTCTATGCCACACCTGAGATGGGATAGGAAAGGACCACCGATCCTAATGCTCCAGACGCATTTTTCCAAGACCTGGAATTTTAAGACAAACAAACAACTTATTTTTTCCGGTCGCCACCATCGTAAAGAAACATAGAAATGATTAGCACCAAAACAAAATCAAGATGACTTTTGTTAAGAATGAGAATATATACAGTTATGTATAAATTCCTTGGCGACTTTCTTAAAAATTACTTCCATTTCTGTAAGAAACACAAAATTGCAAAATGTTTTCTATAAATAAACAATAGTGTAAATAAATATTCACACATTACTTTATACTTCAATAACAGTATAAATTACACACTATTGATTTTCAATAAATTTTACATTTTACAAACTTGTATGCAAATATGACATATTTTATAGTTACAGTTACGGAATAATAGTATGCAACATTTAGATGTAAGAAGAAATTCACAGATCATTATATTTTTCATGTGCATAAGTTATTGTCAGCATTTTTTTTCTGAGTTCGAGATACATGGAAATGTAAACAAGCATTAATGTATGTCTTGATAAGTACGACCTACAGTAGAACGCAATTAACCTCATAAGAAGAGAATTGTAAACAGATTTTTTTTCGATAAATAATATGACAGACGGGCGTTTAGCATCCTCCATATTTCAAATAATTAATAATAGACAGATTATAATAAATCCATAAATTTGTTTATATGACACCTTAGCAACCTCTTTTTAATCTACCAAGTTTCATCTTATATACAAATCATATGCAAAATTGTTGAAGAATCACATTTGAATGTTATTAAATGTTCACAACATTTTAGCACTTTACATGTTTTTATTTAAAAATAAAAGAACAATAAAACTGAATTCGTGTTATGTTTAAGTTTCAACAAATTATCCATCAGTTCAGAACATATTTAGCTAAACTTTTTAGTTTTCAAGTAAATAATCGCAATTTTATCATATCCAACTCTCTAAATTTCTGGGAGTGAACTTTTACTCTTTATCGAGTGAAAAGTGAGTTACTCTTGTAAAAGAGTGAATTTTCATTTTTAAAAGTGAATTATAACTGCATTGAGTGTGAGTTTTTACTAGAGTGGTTCAATTTTCACTCCAAGATATTAAGAAAGTATATTCTGGTATTGTACACATTGTTATCTATCAAACAAGTTACCGGAAAACAGAGAGAAAAGAGAAAAAAGTACACCTTCTTTTAGAGAATTACAACTTTTTTATCCGAAATATTTCATATATATAATTTAATATTTTACAAACTAATATATAAAAAAAACAGCGGTTTAGCGCGAAATATTTGTACAGACTGGGCACAAATACTGATTTCAATGTTAACAGAAGTGAATCGCGCGATATTTACAAAAAGGGTGAATCACAATGTTGACCTATCTTATACCGTTTTCGAAGAAAGATCAACAACTCGAAAAAGTGTTGAAATTTTCAGATTGTAGATTTATTTAAACTTTTGTTTGAAACTAACCAATCAAGTCGATTTAAAACTTCTTAATAGCATTCTTTAATGCGACAGCGTATAAATTTCCAATTTCTTCAAATCTTATGCGGAACACTAGATAAATACATTAAAGAAACGAATAAATAAAATTATAAATGATAAACAATGAGTCAGCTCTAATTACATTTATAAACAAAAGAACATTCGAATCGAAGTAAACAATTGTTTATAAAAAATGGGAGGGAACGTCACTGGATTGAAAACGAAGATAGTCATTGGCAAATGTATGACAATGATTATTTCAAGAAATTGTTTTTTATTTTACAGTAAGAAATATTTAAACATTGTAACAGATTTTTTGATATTTTATTTTCTTGATACTTGAGTAATTTATATTGTCGGTTGCAGATATTGAACGAGTTTTTAATTTTTTGTTAACAATGCGTGTCTTCTATATGTACATAGTTCCTAATAACGTATCATGTTGACTAGGAAAAAATAAAATCAGTTGTATTTGCATTCTGATAAGAAGCCGGGGTCGTTTGATCTTAAACAAGACAATATTAGGCTTGTACTTCTAGAAGGTTACGAATTTTCATCAAATATGATTATTTAATTCTCTTAGTCAGACAATTATTTCTTTAACCCGAAGAATTTTCTTTCACAGAAGAAGTAAGGGTTAAGTCCTAGGCAAGAACGTCTCTTAAGCGGTTTATAAAGGGAAATGGTTTACCTATGCGATTTGGCATTAGGTTTTTCCAAACAGCCATTATTCTTACGTAGGGAATGTTATTGCATTCTCAATTTTAAAAATGGAAATTTTGGTTTTATATCCTTAATCAGAAACACGGGAAATCCCAAGTAGTGATTCTCGTGCTATTTTTGAAAGATTTCAAACAATTGTTAGATCGATTGCATTAATTGTCATATGTTGGTGAAGTATTTGTTTTGCACATATTAATTTTCAATAATATTTCAGATAATGTTCCTGAGCACTGCTAACATGTTCACAACTATCTCTGAACATCCAATAAAAAATAGTTATTTATACCACGAACATCTAAAAGTATGGTAACTTTCATTAAACAAAGTCATTCGGTGTACAGCACAATTGTAAACAGTACCAACTGTTACTATCAAATTCGTTTTTTTTATGTTTATAGTGTTTTTACATACCCTAAAAGATTGGCATCAACATTACAACATTGTATATATTGTACAATGTATCTTTATTTCAAAAACATTCGTAATATAACCCAGTTCTGAATGTCCTTTATGGGATTAGAATAGGTTGGAATTTAAAAATTCTCCGAATGACCTGAGTTTTAAATAAAAGTTTACTACCCGCTGTATTTTTACTACGTAATACAATGGTCAAAATCGATCCTAGGTAGTTAGGTGGTTAAGATACTACTGGAGAGGAAAAACATCGAGAGGAAAATTCACAGGATTAGAACAAAAAAGTAAAAATTAGTGGAAATAAAATTTAGGTTCGGTTTTTCCGGATTTGGTCAATTGACAGTAAATATTCGCAGCTTAATTTAAATAATATTTTGTATTAAATAGTAGTCACTATGCTTAGTTTTATTTAAATACTGTATATATATATATATAAAGTATTATTTTAAAAAAAAGTAAAATAGTACAGAGAATAATAAATCTGTCGTGTTTGATACTTTTAATATTCAAATCTCAACGATTTGTGTATGTGAATAATTTGGTTTGTGCATATACCAAGAAACAAGAATGTCTATATTATTTGTTTAATTTAATATAATCAACGTGACTACATATTACGGTAATATGTGGTTTGGTTTGGTATATTTGACTGTGTACATTATCATTTAATCTCGAGTTATTGCTGATTAGCACTTTATCAAAGTACCTTTAGTAACGCAATAGTGGAGATAACGAGGAATATGCACGTACTTTATGGGGCATACTTTGAAATAGAATTTAGGCACGTCTTGTTAAAACAGATTCCAAAAGATACCAATTGTTAATTACTTGGCAATATCATAATATTTAAAAATTATATGGACCACTTATAGTACCATCTTGCTGCAATTTAATTCGTAATTTATGAAGTTTGTTAGTTTTGCATGTTGACTAACTATAAAAAATCATATACGTTAAAACACGACATGAAAAATTGTCGCATTGTATATTATGATAGAAATGGGATACATTTTTATTAAAAATGCGCTAACGCAGAATGGATTGAAAAAGATCGATAAATAGTCAAGGGTATTCAGAAAAAATAGTTAATTTAACAATTTTATGAAAGTAGAACATATAATTATAAAAATTAGTTAAACGAAAGTTTTTGTCAGAAGTATACACGTGATTGAATGAACATACACGTATTTAAAAGGCAGATGATTGCGAACTTATCTTAAAATGGAAGATTTTTGTAAGAAACGTTTTTAGAGAAATCATTTTTTTATCATTAAAATTCTAAATTTTTATGTGATATATATATATTTGACCGCGACAAGATGGATTAATTTAATAATAGTATATTTACATCATAAGTTAATCATGACAGTGTTATCAATGAATTTTTAATTTTCAGGAAAACAACGTAACAAAGACAGAATTATTTCAATGTTAATGATTTATTAATGACAGCTGATTACTAATAACACTTAAAAAACAAAAGCAATGAAAAACTGATGGACAATTCTAGGATTTCACAAATTCTTAGGTCAGAATAGTAAAACTACTATACCTAGTTTTACATAACACAAAAATTCGCAAGAAAAATTTGCACATTTAAGAAAAAGCGTAACCAAGGCTTCATGGTATTCAATACAATGATCTGTTAACAGAAATATTCATGAAATGCAAAAATAATATACATGTTAATTACATAAGTTCGACTCTCGAAGGGAACGAGTAACTAAAAACTTTTCATTCCATGAAAAACGTTAGAGTTGATTAGTTTTCTAATTTATTATGTGAAATTGACAAAAAATAAATGATTACTCTCTAAGAGAAATTGTAAAAGTAATTTTCGAGGACATACATATGTTAATATGTATTATTATATTATCTTCTTTCTCATCATCTACGACTTTTTAAGTTTTTTTTAATGTATTACTTTTTCTTATTCTACATAAAAAAATTGATCTCTATATAAACCGGCAAATTTACTAAAATAAGAGAGTATATATTAAAATAAATACGGTGTACTGCGAAGTTTTTCAATTTTTTGGGAATTGTTAATTTTAATAATTTCGTCTGCGAAAAGCTGCTAAATTATTGTTTCTTTACAGACAAACAAATAAGAGTTCCAATTTAATACTGAAAGGAAAATAAATATTTTCAGCACAACTGAGGTTATGGACATAAGTTATAGTAAATACCCAATAATATAAATTATTACCAACAAGTTAATGAACATAAAAATGTTGAGGATTACGTAAATTGGAAGAAAAATTAACATTTAATTGTAGTCATGTTTATATGTCATATAAGAACTAAAATAAAAAAAAAGAAGTCAACTAAATAAATGTTGAGTGGGCAAGGCTTCCCCTACTTTATTCTCATGTGCGACTTAAAATCCAATTTTAATCATACCATGATCTTAATATACCGTATTACTGAATGAAAATTAAAATCTACTAATATCCAGGTTCACTTAGAATATACATAATCTTTTTTTTACGACATACTAACCAAAGCAGCTTGTAAGAAATCATAAATTATAGATTTCCTCCAATCTATTTCGCGTAGTCTGATATTTAATAGGAATTAAATTAGAATGGGGCTTTTCTATCTATTTTAGATAACCATACGTATTTAAACAAAATTTACGTCTCTTTTTTCGTAATTGTCAATTAATCGCACATATCTTAATAATGTCGAAAATGATGTATGCGACAGAAATATGATTTCTAAATTTAGATAAAATATTGAATCGAATATAGTTTGCGATTAGGGTTTATTTCTATATTTGTATGCTAGTCTTTTTTCAGAGAACACTAACCCTATCCCTTTACTGTCATTTACGAGTCGAATTTGTAGTTTTATTAATTTCGATAAGCGAAAATCCTCGAATGTTGTCTAAGAATTAAATACAAAATAAGAGACAAATTTGTGGGATTTTATTCTGATAATTTTCTAATGTGTTTTTAATGACTATTGGGGTATTTTATAAAGAAAAATCTCCTGGTTTTATTGCTGTTTAATTTAATTTCTATTAAAACGAAATTATCAAACATTTCAAAATAATTTAGATGTGTTTCATCTTTAATCGCTTAGAATTATTTTATTAAATAAGATAATTATTATATCTAGTTTGAGAATTATCTGTGTTATCAAGGAATGTCATAAAAACTGTCATTATTTAACGAAATACACATTTTTGTATTTTTTTTTCATAACATTTAGTAGCTCAAATATCACGCGTATTCTGTAATATTATCTTTACGCTCCTACGAATCAACTAATGCAATTAAAACCCATTTATGAAATTCGATTTCGAAAGAATCATTGACATTTTATTAACTTGGCAGTCTTAAGCATAAATTTTGTTCTTTTCATTTTTTTCGCAATTTCGCCTATGATTTATTTTTACTATAATAAATGCATACAAAATGTTTATTCAAAGCATACTATTGTTATTGGTAAATAAATTCTAAAAAATCACGTTTTTTTAAGTTGCTTGTAATTCTAACTGAACTACATCATAAATAAGTGTTCGAATGGCTGGTTACAAATCGGCGTTTTTGGAGATTCAAAACAATGGATCTAAAACAGTTCCCTAAAATTAAAAAATCTTTTAAATTTTAAATTCATATTTGCCAGAATGAATAAACAACTTCATTCTTTGAAATTAAGGAACTGTTTCAGTTTGGACGTCTATCTTGAATCCTCCGTTTTGAACTTTAAGAACCTGAGGTAATCCTCGATCCCAAAATACCCCCGTAGTAGAAACTTTTAGTTATTTTCAGTTTGAAAAAAGCACATGCTTCTAAGGGTTAACGAAAATTTCATAACCGTACATTGAATCTTCTGACATTTTTAACGGCTTACGAATTTTTAGATGAAAAGAGATATTGAAATGGCCTTGATGTAAATGGGACCCAGTAGGAGTATTGTTTGGATGAGTCGCGTGAATTTAAAAGTGTCCAAGAAAATAGAGTTTCAATGTATGACGTTAAATGAAGGGTAAAACAGAGTTTAGAAAAATAAAATGACGGATTAAATCGAAAAAGTAAATAACAAAATAATTCCAATGTGACGGTTCCAAATTTTTCAATGTGACGTTTTTTTGGTCGCATTAAACACTAAGAACTGACGAAAGATTAGAATAGTTACATTCTTTAATCAACGACAATTTTGTGGAAGTATGGAGTACGTGACCAGGATATTTTAAGCAATAATATGTACTACGATGCATTCCAAATAGGATTAAATGCTAAGAATGAAGTTTTTTAAAAATATTTGTAACACAAAACCAATAACCGAAATTTCAAAGATTAGACAAGAGTTAAGAAAAAAGAGAACTACTGTTTTTCCAACAAATGTACTACAATGAAAACGATTTTAAAAAAGGAAAAAACTTGAAAAACATTAAATACACGTGTTTAGAATGTGCAATAGAAGAGTTTCAATACTCCAGACATTTTCTTTCCAGGAATTTTGTTGTTAATCGTTTTTAATCCGCTGAAGAAGTAGATAGTTATTGAGAACGAAAGAAAGATAGAAAAAAACTTGATACATGAACTCTGTTTTGCGTCAGTATCACGTCATAGTGTTTTACTTAAAAAAAAGTCAGTAATTTGCAGAATATAGGAATAAATGTACCAGCTTCATATAAGAATATTCACCGATAACAGCAGTGAATCCATTATATTAACAGGCACAGAAAAAGGCAAATTCGGCACTACGATAGTCGTGATTTCAACTAGCGGAAGAAGGAGTTACTAAATTATATGCAACAAGTTTTTTTGCTGTCAGGCATCGGAAGTTGTAATTGATACTGTTGTTACTCTCTAATAATTCGTGCTTTCTGGAGAGAAAATTGAGACACTATAAAGACTGGCCGAATTCTCACTCTTAACGATTGACGTAATGAAATTTACTCTTTCAGTAAAGTGGATTAATTTTCTATAAAGAATGTGTTCTCACACTTTACCCACAAATGATTGAAAAGTATTCATAATAATTGTATGCTCGATGTCTGAATTCACTTTCTGAACCTTTTACAATTTTTCTATATCCCAAATTATTTTGTATCTTTTCAGATGTATTGAAAATGTCTTCCGTGAATAATTCTGAACACTCTATCCATGCTTAAAATTGTTGAAATCATATTAATGAAGCAGAATGTATCAATTTCTAGGCTCCAGATAAAGTTTGGCGATTTCGACTATAATGGTATACAAGCTTGTAGAAACGCTGGATTACATATAAATGTAGGTTTAATTATGTCTTTAAAATAATCCTGAACTAAGATACAATGAAAACTTGCAGCGTATATATCCAAAAAAACATTCGTGAATTATTATCCAGGGATTCAAAAAGTGAATTCAGAAGAATTCAAAATCTGAATCTATTTAAATCGATTTTGGTTTGCTGGACATAGGCTAAATTCACGATAATTTTTTCAGTAACTTTACACGCGAAAGCTGTTTGTCGTATCTTATATCAGTAAAGGTGTAATTTTAAAATTATGCATATGATAATAACGGCAACTATAAAAACTTTATGCTCATAGAATAGCCTGATATAAATAAAAAATAAATACTGGCACGAAGACGCGCTGTCATTATTTTTATACAAAGAACATTGTTTTTCGAAAAATGCTACGTTGTAGCGCTAAGTAATTACCGTAGAATCAAAAAATTACAAAGCTCTAAGCGTGTTTGTTGGCGGTTCAAACTTATATGTGCAAATCTTAAAAACCTTCAAATTACAGGTCATAAAAAGGCAAACTTCTTTTGTTATTGTCAGCGAATTAAGATGTTCATTGTAGAGGAACGTATGGAGTAATAGTAGTTTTCGATACAAGGGAGTAAAAGCTTTCACATTCGTGCAAAATACAGTTTTGCGCATGGGTCGAACAATATATTTTCATGCAAGCGTATGCACAGTGCGTTTGAATGTAAAAAATGCATAACTAGCAGTTTTTGCACGCTGTATAAAAAAATACATTGTTATACGCTCTTGCTATGGTAAAACATCGGGATCTTGTTACGAAACCGAATACTTCGGTTTGTTGTTGGTACAATAGCCGTTGATATAAGAATTGTTAGCATTCTGCCGTCCCCCAGAAGACACCCCCAATTTGGGGGAAAGTATTTACTCGATTTGACTGCAAAATCCAACCTAATATGAAATTAATTTATACGTGAATTTAGACGCAGCTTTATATTTATTATTTATGTACGAGAGACCAAATATCTAAAACGGAAATTTTAAGTTAATATATAGAGACATACTTTTAAACAAAGTTGCGGAAATGACAATCGACAGCTTCGGTTAAATAAAAATTTGAAGACCCTCTTCTAAAGCTATCCTAACCTAATCAAACACATAAACCTTTGTTGCATCTGTTTCTCTTCAACTCATGCATGAAATAGGAAAGCGTACGTGGATATAGACACTCCGTAAATATAAATATGGGTTGTTATGTTAACCACGAAATGTGGAAAGGAAGAAAATGCCAGCCACAATAACAAACACTGAAAACATTGCTATAGCACATAAATGTTGTGGGATGTACACTTATTTAACTGTGATGATGATTTTCGAATCATAATCATAATGTACCAACGGGAAATTTGACCCAAAATTTAAAGGTTTCTGAGATGTTGAGTGCGAACGTGTTGAGTTCGAGTATTCGTATAATAGCGAATATAAACAAGTGTTGCATGGCTCGAAGGGACTCATCAAATATAAGTTACCTCTACACTATTTCGCTTGAATGGGCTATACAGATGGCGCTATTCGCAAATTAAATTTTAACGTTTTTCTTGTCGTTTTTTCTGCATTTTCGTTGTTATTTTGTCAGTATAGTGGTCCTCTCGGACACTCTGACCTTTTAGTTAGAAATAATTACCACAAAGAAGAAATCATATGAGCATTTAATGCTTGTCGAATTTTTACCGCAATTGGATGCGATATTTTTTAAATCTATAACCTTGTTTGTAATCAGTGACCTTATAACCTTCCAAGACATCTTCCGTGGATTGAAATGTATTGGTGATTAGTCAGAATGATAGTAACAGTAGAAAAAGTGTTAAATTTAATTTAATTTGGGCATAGCAGCCCATTCCGGCAAAATACTCTTGAAGTAACTTATATTTAGTTCCTTTGGACCATACACTTGTTTATATTCGCGATTAATACTTCGATAACTTCCCTTGTAAGTACACTGAAAGAAATAACGCAAGGTTCCCGGCATACATATGGCTATATTAGGCATAATTATGGTTAGATCAGCTATCATATAGCTAATCTACCCATCCGTATGCCAGGAACCTTGCCTTATTTCTTTCAGTGTACGTATTTTGACAAAGAGTAAGACCAAATGACCCTCAGCAGTGACATCTCTAGTTCCTAACTATACTTTATAACCCACAATCGGAGGTATAAGCATTGAAGAAGTGTCTTATTCCTGACTTCAAAGTGGTTAAATGTTAACCGTTGAGCATAGAATTGTTGACTATGGTAGCAAAAAGTTGTCAAAGGGATGTTGGCAAGGTACACCTTGTTGGCAAGATTAGTTGTGATCAATATCCTCTTAAGATTGTTAGATATTTATATTGAACGCTTCTCTGTAGATCATTGATATCGATGGGTCGAAGTTATATTTGTTTACATCCTTAACACATTTTTCTCCTGAAAAACACTTGACATCCAATGATTTGCAACATGTTTATCAGTTATACACAAGCAAGTTAGAAATGGTACATTACCTTTTGGAACTTTTCGACTTGGCATCATCGCGGTTGAACCCTTGCACGAAGCAAAGCATTATGTTTTCTCTGGTATGGGTGGATATTTCCCCCATGCAAGACCTTATCCTCACGTCCTTGTCGGCGTTCGTCCTATTCCCTTCCTTTTCCTGTCGAGGTGTTTTATATTATCCGGTTCACGACAAGCATGCACTTTCGATCACTTCACCGATCCTCATCGTTTTCCTCCCCTTTTTATTTTCTTGGTTCGCGGTCGACGACACGTATTTCCCTTGATGTACACGCACCTGCTGTCGGTCAACTCGCGACACCGTTTTCGTTGTCCGGCCGAGTTTTCACTATGTATACAGAAACGGAAAAACGCGGAAATGGCACAAGACGAAGGCACTTCTAAACACTGCAAAACTGTAAAAAACCGATAGAAAACGCAAGGGTTCCTCGTCGTGGTTACGACATTCGGTACAAGGCGACTTTTAAAAAATCCTACGTTCGATTTTCGTGCGAGAATGGAAAAACCTCGGGTATACACGAGTTTCTAAACGGCTATCCAGTCTGCCCGGTCGTTGCCTCGTCTCCATCTACGGGGATCCTGTCGGCCCTTCTCTCCCCTTACTTTTTCCTCCACGGGAGGAACGAACGGCCAAGGCTTCTTCGTTCGGAAGGAAGAAAAAGCCCTTCCTTCACCCTGACGACGACGTCTGTCTCTGGAAGTATCCTGTTGGTGGTTACACGAAGTCTTGTCCAACATCAATAACTACACACTGAGTTCGGCGAACCTAACCTCACTTTCGGTAACAGCGTTTCGCACCGGTGTACACTGCGGACATTTAACGCGTCGACGCTACCGACGACCGCTGGCAACGGGTCGGTACTGATGTGAACTGTGGAGTGTGGACACGACGAGCTGAGCTCTTGCTCCTATCCTATAATTCTCTCTTTCTCGCAGTACCCCCACCACATCCCCACACAAGCTCCGTCTCAGTCTTTGACCGAGCGCTGGTGTCCCCTCACCCTCTGGTTTGGCTCCGTTGCGCCGGCAAGTTATTGCCGCCACGGGAGGAGAAGTCGTTCGATACCGGCCTTCCTCTGCATTCTCTTCATCGTAACTTCGGGACAACTCCGCGTGCCGTGATCGGGCGTGAATCAAGACGACACTCGCGCGTATACAAGACCGCTCTTCGGCATCCACGGCTTTTGGCCGCAAGCACTGTCGGCGCCTATACGGCAAATCGTCGTAAAAAAAGTTATCGAACTCCCGTGTTACGCGACCGGAACCAAACTTGGAGCGAGCATTGCAGAATCCGAGAATTATTCTGAGAATTCATAAATAAGGACTTCTTGTTCCCTTTCATTGTTTTTTCTTTTTCTCACATTATTCTCTTTTGCGAAGAATGCCCGGATAGCTGTTGATAGTATATTGAAAGCCCAAAAATATATCATTTGTAAAACTTGTAAGTTTATATTCCGTCCAAAGTAAGATATAACCATTACATACATATTATATGAATAATTCCACAGATTTTTTGACATAGCGGGTACTGGCGACTTCAGACTTATCTTCGCCCTTTCAAGTATTAATTCATGAAGAGTTTTGGACAAAATACAGTTAGATGTAAAATTTCATCAATTTTCTATATATTGCTAGTTTTAAACAATCACTATTTACGCATATGCCAAAATATTTTACTATTATCGAAGGGCACTCTAGGGCTATATAAAAATTAAGACTGTTTCTATATTTCTCAAAGTCACGTGGAAACATGCTTAACAAGTACTCTTTTAAACAATCTTAAGTTGATGAGTGTGCCTCATGTTAAAAAAACGTTATTATCCCGATTACTACAGGCTTTTTCCAGAAAATGTATTTTTTTAATATTTGGCTGTTTTATAAAAATAAGTTTTGAGAAAAATATTTTTATTATTATGCAAAAAGTTCCTCTTCTACTGCCAATAAAAACTAAATTTGGTAGATTAGTGTGCCTCAATAACTAGAATACCTATGTCATTGAGAAATGGTCAAGATGAAACGTGGACGACCTAAAAAATACAAATAAACGAGTAGCACATTTAGAAAATTATTTTTTAATGCTCTGTAACCAGTGTTCACATTAGTTTCAGATATATTTTAACTAAAAATCACATTGTTATTTCAGTATTTTTGTTTAGTCGCAAAAAGAACAAATATTTTATCAATTTCTTTTAATCCAGTAAATTGACAGTGGTTGCAATAGGTAATTGAAGTTTTAGCATAATAACGCAAACTGGACGTAATCGAGGAATATTAAGTAAAATGAAACATGCGCACGAATGTTTTTGTAGTAGGTGTACCATCATATTAGAATAATGCAGAAAATAAAAACCAAATTTACACAGCTTTAAATGCAAATCTAAAACTTTAAATGCGTTTTTCTCGACTTTTCAAAAGATGGATTTCTGCCATTTTCCCACACCGCCACAGATATATACCCGGCAATCCCATCTGTGGAACCTTTAGTTGCTTTTTCAAGCGAATTTATGTGCTGATAAAAAATGAAGTCAAAATAAAAATTTAAAAATAATTGACATCATTTTTTTGTACGTTGGGCTTTCAATAAGAAGTTGTCATATTTTTTCCTTTATTTAGAAACTGCGATGTAATTAACACAGCGAAAAAAGTAAAGAGTTCTTGATTTTGTTTGTGGGCCAGACAAAAATGTGGTTTTTAAAAACGAAACACGCTTGAGAACATGATCTTTGAAGTTGTACAAAATAATTAATACGAGTCGCACACTTATGTTAAGTTAATATAAATGAAATCACATTTTACTTTGACCCAGACTAAGTCTGGACGAAGTATTGAATTTGGTCACTTCGGGCAAAAAAATTACCCTATAGTTTTTCATCAAATGTCAACGTTTCAGACCCTAAGGAACCCAAAGCAACAATAAAAAAATTGGTGTCCGTTAGGTTGTACGTCCTAATAATTAATTTTATAGTAAATTTTATTTTAGTATAAAAATTTGAATTAATTTTATTTTAGTATAAATATTTCATTAATTTTTGTTTTTTTTAAGCATCAGTGTGAACAAGACGTGCTCATTTATCAGTGCTTCGGCTGATCTGCGGTCGGGGTCGAAGTTTTGAAAATGCTCATTTTCAATTATAATATAGGGTGAATATGCCAATGAATGGACGACTACCAATGAATGGACGATTTTCTACATATTTCTATTTCATAGGAATGTATGATGCACAACATGCAACAAAATACATATTTTTATGTTCTTTGAACATTCAAAACAATATTTACAGTACTATTGATCTTCCAGTGTTTATTATTTTGTAAAATCAAAGCAAAGTTTTAAAGCCATCCAAAACTGGTACTGAAAACGTCCCATTTGATTTAACCCGTCTATTCATTGGGGTTTAGCCGATTTTTTTACAAACGTATGAAGACGAGGTTAATAATTAAATAAAATCAAAGGTTGAACTACACGGTCATAAAGAGCAGAGTCTAACGATTCTAATGGTGGTATCATAATTAAATTTTCATAAAAGAATTCAAAAGTTACAATCGATCAAATTGTAAAAAATGCTTAACCGTCCATTCATTGGCATATTCACCCTATTTAAGGAACAAGATATTGTTACAATATATGTATAGAAACTACTCGAAACTAACGATGCTAGAACTACCCTCTGCCGCCTTCTTTCCTGGCAGTCTTAAAATGGGAATATTCCCGGGAGCATCAGCCTTTCGTCAGGGAACTGCAATACGAATTTGGCCAAAATTGTAGGCACCCGGGTCGAAGGCATCTAATTTAAAAATTGAAAACATGAAAGTCATTTTTTTAAAACCATTATTAGCAAAAATTAATCATTTTTGTGGAAATCGAGTTACGGTCACATATTTGTTTGTTGGACATAATGAATGGTAGGCACATGCATATGACCTTTATTTCTTGAAAATATACATTATAATGGAAGATTCTACCATATTTCGGGATCATTTGGATAATATGCATTTTTTTATTAGGTCAAATAGATAAGGATTTCTGCTAGTACCATCTTAGAATTTGGTCAATTTTGAGAGTTTTGATAATCATACGTGGTTCTAATGACAAATGGTCGTATTCTGGTTGTTGTTTATTGTTCTTCTAACCCAATTTGACCATTCTACGCTATTACAGAATCCGCGCAATAATAAAATGAAACACAATCACACAGTACCTCAAATCGGCTTAAGAAAAATAGGCAATACCTTACAGATGTTTATTGCCAGCTGTACTGATGTGACATTAAAAAATGATGTTTTTTTTAACCCGCGAGGGCAGCGATGTAACGCTGTATCTGTAGAAGCTGACAGTTCTAAGCAAATAAAATACAAATTTCTAGCGCATAAGCTGTGCGTAAAGTACATTTTACAGCACTGAGTGTTATAATATTGTTCTGCGCACGGCATTCGCACATTTGCGGCAAAATTTTCTTTCCGCATCGAAATTTTCGGGCACCAGTACAAGTTGCGCAGTGTAGAATTGCATAAAATATCGTAAGCAATACATGAGGTGCGGGTCGAAAAACCGACAGGTCAAAAAACCGAAAGTCAAAAAACCAACAGTCAAAAAACCGACAGTCAAAAAACCGACACTTCAAAAACTAACTGTCCGTTAGTCGATGTGTCGGTTTTTTTGACTATCGGCTTTACGACTATCGATTTTTTGACTTGTCGGCTTTTTTATTTATCGGTTTTTCGACCCACACCCATACATGCGAAACTTCTGCTCATTGGCGCAGTCGCATCTTCTCAGTCATCGCCGACTATGCCAAGATATACGTGTAAAAATGTATGTAAATGTTTCAAGATATAAGGGTTTTCGAAAATTTGGGATTTTATTATAATTTCCAAATTTTAAGTGGCAGTTATTGCACCATCGTCAAACCTTTACAATCTCTCCAGCTCATCGAAACTGCCTTTTTCGGTAAAATAGGTTTAATGATGACATAACGCCCGCTGGAACCCACCATTTTCAATTTTGAGATTTTAAGGATAACTCCTCATGCGGATACTCCCGCATTAATGCTCGAGTGTCTATAACTCCATTTCCTAATGTTTTTGAGGTAGTTCATAAATATTCTGAATAAAAAATTTAATTACAGGCAACAGGATATCCAAAGTGGCGCTCGATTTAAAAAAAAAACGCCAACCAATTTGGGCATTTTTTTAATCCAACAATTTCATTGTCATATACTCAAAATGGCGTACTCGCCAAAAATTTATATGAATAACTTACGGAGGATGTAACTCGAAAACGATGAGGGTTTTCAAAAATACGATGAAAATGAAAGGTTTTCAGAACTCGAGGAGTTAATTACTGGACGTTTTCCACGTTTTTTTTGAGTATATTTAAAACAAATTTTATTTATATTTTTTGTTAAGTTAATAAAATTTAAGAGATATTCTTTAAAAAAAAGCTAGTATATTCTTTTATAAAGTCTAAGCATTTTCCTTTGCAGTGTTTTCCAAAAATTGATATATTTCGAAAACAAAAATTGTAAACTATAACATTTGATTTTTTTTAAAGATATATTGAAAAAAATACTTAGGATTTATTAAAGAACATACTAGAGCATTTTCATAAAATTTCATGCCACATAAAACTCATGGTTTTTTTGAGTTAAAGCATTCGTTTTACAAATAAATTGTCACCGTTGACAAGATTATGGGAACGCGGATTTTAAGAACGTTGCAATAAAGTGATATTTTTTCTTATTGAAGTATTTTATCAAGTTGTAATTTCAATAAGATAGCAATTTCCTAATAATTCCAACAAAATGATAAAAATAAAAATAAAAATAAAATTTTCTAATTTTTGTTAATTTTACGCCATATTGGAGTTGCTGTTGGCTGAAACTAAATTTTTACCTATTGAAGTGCGACTCGAAAACATTACGACCTCGAAATCTCCACATTTTCCGAAGCTTCGTTGTAATCGTTATAATCGAAGTGAAACCTATTGACTTTTGACCGTTAATGGGTTGAACAGATCTGAAATCATTGGTTGCGGTAAAATGGGCTTGATAATGCTACGATATCCACCATTTTTTATTAAGTCTTTTATTAAGTATCGTAATAAAATGTCCCAAAATTAGGTGAACATACAAAAAGTATGGATATTTCTCAACTTAGAACATTTTACCATCTTTATGGTTGAATATTCTTAAAAAACATGATGTATCAGAATAGACCACAGAATTGACTTAAAATAAATATTTAAAAGGTTACAAACAGGTTTTCTTGTAAAAAAGAATACGATTTTTGGCCTCCAACAATGCTTAGATCTAAAATTTTACATATGAAACCGGTATTATTCGTATTCTTTCGCGAGTCCGAAAACAATCTCCAAATTGTTTGAAAGACTTATATCGGCATCATATTAATGAAATTAGCGCATATACTTCCAGTGCTTGTAATTATATTACGGTTGCGAATTGCAATTAAACAATATCTTGTACAATCAGAAAAACAAACTTTGGGGAAAATCAATTAAAAAATAAAATAAAATTCTACACAAACGAACATAAACCATACATGCTCTGTAAACCTGCTTTGATAACAGATACCGATGCTGTTTCACATTAGCAAAAATATCAACTAAAGTCACAAGTGATCTTAATGATGTCATTGGTTATTTTTAAACTTTGTTCAATAGTCTGAAACCCTCTGGATTGGGGTATTTTTATTAACATCCGGATTCAGTTTTAAAGAGGTCATACAAATGTTATCTTTTAAGCTCTTAATAGTTTTCTGTGGAAGCTTCGAACAGAGGAGAGGCACATTAATTTTGCAATGACTTGCTCAATCTAATGTATAGTAGTTAAGATACTTCAGTCCTTTGGATTGCATTTCACGTAGACTAATATTACCTCAAAGTAAATTATTTTTCATTTCTTATATTATGTTATATTTAGAAGCGTTTTTAAACTAAAAAATAGTTTTTGACCTACTTTCTTTAAACGAAGATAAAAATTTGTTATATTTACAAAAATAAAAACAAGTTTTGTAATTTAAAAAAATTTGAAGTTAACGAATTAGTTTTTCTTATTAGCGATTTTATTTTAAATCAATAAGAATGTTTTTTAAATTTAAACCTACAATTTTTAAGAGTTGTTTTTTTATTTTTTTGTAATTTTGAAAATTGCTTAACATTTTTGTCCACGTTTTATATGCATATCGATACAGGGCAGTGCTTTATCGTTTTATTCTTTTCAAAATGCGCGGTAAATAAGCATTTCTAATATTTTTAATCCGGATCTCCTGATTCCATTCCTGAGTTTTTCTGTAACAAGATTAAAATATTTCCTCTGAATAAAATTTTTCAAAATAATGTAACCTCACTTTAAGGGTGGGCTGCTTTTATGTTTTTTTAGTAAATTCGTTTTTTTTTAATTGTTGTGCCTTGAAAACTGCTTTAATGGATTCCAAACTGAAGTTTTCAGAATCCCATAGATTACGGGAATAACAGGAAACTTCTGTTATTTTATCCAAACTATAATTTTAATTTCAGGATCCACCAAAATTGGGTCCTAGAGTCTCGGGTATGTTGGGAAAAAAATTAAATAGGCAATAGAAGTCCAATAGGTTATGTTGACATCTATGATACATAAATTAATTAATATCACCAGATAAGAATGATATAGAAAAACTATTAAGAAACATCTAGTAAATGTTGATGAGATGATTCTTTCCAGACTTCACTGTGCAAGTTATTGGCCTCAAATAGGACTTTATATGGAGAGTATAATACTAAAGAACTTTATGATTCAATCATGCAGCTACTGAAAACAGTTTTTATTTGGAACAATTGTCGGCATAATAGAAAATAGTCCTGTACTAGTATATTATGCATCAAGTGCGTAAGTTGGACGTCAACCTTACGCACGTGTTGCATACCCTATTTCTTGCACGTCGGTGCGTAAAGTTCGGAACGGAAAATAAAAATATCAGAACGGAATTAAAAATAAAAATTTTTGTAATTTGTTTACTTGAACTTAGGGGCTGTATTTAAATTACGTAACGCAATTTTTTGGTATTCTGGACCCCCCCCCCCCCCCCGTAACGCTATTTGCCAAACCCTTAGCAATGGGTGTAACGCAGGCCTGGACCCCCCCCCCCCCCTCGGCGTTACGTAATTTAAGTACAGCCCCTTAGTTGACTAAATGAACGTATTGCTGTTGCGGTTCGCTTGGGCGCGGAAAGAGAGGGGGGTTCGCCCCCCGACTTAATATATTATTCATAATGATAATATGTGGATTACCATTTTGTATATATTTAAACTAAACCTGCTCATACATTATGTTTTTAATGCTTTTCTCTATCCTCATTATTATATTTATTTACAAAGACATATTATTGCTTCTTTTGTTATTGTTTATGATAGTGTAAATTTATTTACGAAGTAACATCTATTTATGTTCCAGGAATTGAAAAAAATTATATGTAAACGTTAACTGGAATGACGAGGGTTTGAGGGGCGGAGCCTCTCGCTCACAAATGAAAATAATGTGAATAATTTGTTGTTTCATAGAATATATTTACGCTCAGTGTTGTCAGTTTATGAGGATTTTGTACGATAGTGGGAGAAGCTTACACAGGCATTACAGTAGGTAGACGTTCTATCACCATCGCCCAAATCCCCCTAATTTGGCATCACTGCTTATACTTTACGCCCTAGTTTCACTTTACTTTACGCATACGTATGCGCTAATGGAGTACTTTACGCACGGAAAAAGGCACTTTACGCACGGGCGTGCAAAAAATAAAATAAAACCGAGTAAAGAATCAATATGATATGATCAACTTTTCAACAAAATATAATGTTGTATGAAAAATAAGAGAATCACAATTCAACCCTTCCAGAATTCCTTTTGTGCATTTGTATTTAATCAATGGTTTACAATAAAACTATGTGTCTTTTTTGCCTCGTAATTAATTGAACGAAAGTTTGTTTACTGTGAGAAAAATACTATTGTAATCTATTGTATTTCAGTTTGAAAACATACAAAATTATGTTTCATTGATTTGATAGATGCAATACGATTTGATATGATTGAAGTATCATTATATTATATATAAATTATTAAATATCACAGATGTGCCATATATTAAATAATATTTTTCATCTGTATATCTTTAAAAGATACTTTTATAAATTCCAGAACATTTTTTTTAATTAAAAAAATTGTGTCTTTGAATCAGTTTACTCATTTATTTATTAAAAAAAAAGAGGAATAATTCAATAATTTGTTTAAAAAAGAGAAATATTTATTAAAAAACTATTTATGAATGGAAATTTACTCCTTTAGATTGCACATGTGCTTCGGTTAAAGTTTTTACTTTAATAGCTCTATATATTTCCTAATTGTTGGTGTCTTATGATTTAGAAAAACAATTGATACGAAGATACAAATGGTTTAATTCTAGCGCACATGGAATAGTACATTACGATACGAGTGCGCAAAGTAGATATTTCCCACACGAGCGAAGTTTGTCACCCGAGCGAGAACACCTACGCAGCGCACGAGTATCGTATACTATTTTTCCCATTAAGTGCGCAAAGTTCGATACATATATACAACATTTAAAGTGCGGGTGCAAGGGCGGTGGAGAGGGGGGGTTCGGGGGGGGGGGGGCGGAGCCTCCCTGACACAAAACACTATTTGTAAATGTTTTTGTAATAAATAGACTAAACTTAGAAATATATATATATATATAATACATGATTTATTATCGTATTACTGTTAATTGTTATGACTATTAATTGTTACAATGCAATTAATAATTTGAACAAATTTTAATAAATAGAAATTGTCATTCGAATTCGCATTTACGACATTTTCAATTACATTACTATTTTAGATAGAATTAACCTACACCTATCGTTTTCAGTACTGAAGAACAGCGATTGAAAAGTAAAACAAATGAAAGTTTTGACAGGTCTATTCTACATGTCTGTATACCTATATCGCTACTTTACCGCACGCAAAACTTCATTACCGCACGCAAATTTTCTTTACCGCACGCTAAATTATCAGATCAGTAAAATGTGGGAAAGTGGCACTTTGCACACGCAAATACGTGCGCAAAAACGAACTTTGCGCACTATAATAGGAAATAGTACTTTTCGATACAAGTGCGTATGCGTAAAGAACTTTACACATACGCACGTGTGCCGAAATATTGTTTACGTACGGCTTTTTGGTTCGTAAAGTTTAATCGAGTGCGTAAAGTTTACTTTACGCACGAGTTTACTTTACGCACCGAAAAGACGTACATAAAATAGATTAGTCTAGGTTTTATGATTTTCAAACGTTACTCTGCAAATTTTTTTGGGATTTAAAAGTTGCCATTCGTTCCGGAACATCGTATGTTTGAACAAGAGAAAGGAACCTTGGGAATGAAATTGAAAACTGCGTAAAGCATGTGTTGTTTACATTGTGCGTTCAGAAGAGAACAAAATGTTTCTAAGCACAGCGCTGTTTGGCAGCTAATTAGAATAAAAATATGTAGTATTATTTGATATTGTTCTTTCAAGATATGTCATTCTCCAGAAGGTACTTGCCATCTAAAATAAAATATAACTTTAAAAATAAATGAAAATTCACCTAAAAATTTCTAAAAACGAAATTAAATTTTAATAAAAAATATTTTTTTTTCACGTCATCGTTGGGAAAAAGTGCGTTTCGAGTATCTAAAACAAATAACGCCTGAGTCTGTTCGGTGCACAAAAATGGTGCACGCTACACTTTTTCAATTACCGTGCCACTTTAGTGGAAAAAATTATCAGGTTTTGAAAATTGATACTTTTTGCGACGGTCTATTGAAAATTCTTATTTTTCTGGCACAGTTTTTATATAATTTGAAAAACTCCAAACCTATTGTTGTTTTTTGTTTGGTATATTTTTAAACTATTCTAATGTCAATATTATTAGCACCTGTCCTAAAAAAGAGAGCACAAAAAATACCGACTGACCTAAAAGCTGCACCGCAATCAAACTGCTCTGTGATCGAGAAAATCCGAATTTTTATCCTATTTACAATGTTTACCCCATTAACGCCGGGAAGGACAATGTGTGCTTCGATTTCAATTAAGTATTTCGTATGAAAATCGAACATCAACAAAATTGAAAGGTATTTATCGTACTGTTTTCAAGGTTGCTCTTTTCAATGGCGTTATCAAAATTCAGCTATCGTAATTAGAAAATTAAATATAGCAATTTAAATATAAAAAAACGCAAAAAATCGGTTATACTTGTGAATAAAACATTTTTGTCTCATCGAAAGAGTATTTTCGGTCACAAAATTCCTTCAATAAAAAGATGAGGAAATTGGTGTAGTATTAATATATATTTTTAAAATATTAACAAAATAACATCGCAATCACAAAATGGTGATGACAGTGAGTAATTTCTTTTTAAAAGTTAACCATTTTTTTTTTCATGAAAACTATAAACTGTAGACAAAATTTTCTACCAATGAAAACGTCGTAGAATGTATCAAAGAGTGCGCCTAAATTTTGTCAGAATATATTGATATCATTTTTTATTTTTAAAATTTCTGGAAAACGATATTTTTAAATAAGTCGTTTGAAAAATCTGAAAAAATGTTAGTGTATTCTTTGACAAATTCTAAGATAATTTTGTTCTAAGGACATTTGTCTAAAGTCTATAGTTTTCGACAAACGAAATTATTATTTTTGAAATCTAGAAATAATTAATAATTTTGTTTCTCAAAACCTATAAACTTTAGAGAAAATCTTCTTATAACAAAAATATTTTAGAATTAGTCAAAGATTACTCTCAATTTTTTTTAAATTTTTAAAAGACTTTTTGCACAATTTTAATTTTCTTAATTTTCGAAAAATAACAAAAAAGTATCAACACATTCTGAAAAAAATTGAGAATATTCTTTGACACATTCTAAGAATAATTCGTTTGTTCTCACAACATTTTCTGTAGAGTTTGCAGTTTTCATGAAAAAAATTCCCTAAGTTTTAAAAAGAAAATTTTCACTGCGGTCGCCATTTTGTGATCATGATGTTAATTTTTTAATATTTAAAAAATATATCTTAATACTACAACTATTTTCTTCACCTTTAGCGAAAAAATGTTGTGCTGGCAAATACTCTTTCTATGAGAAATATTTTTTTGCATTTAAATCGTTATATTCAATGTTGTAATTAAGATAGCTCAATTTTGATAATTCCATTGAAATGACCGATCTCGAAAATAATAAGACACATACATTTACATTTTTTTTGAACTTTAATTTTCATATTAAATATTTGATTGAAATTGTAGGAAATATATCTTTCCCGTCGTTAATGGATTAAAAAAATGTTTTCGAGTTGGAATTAGAATGTTGTTGAATGGATTATTTAGTACTTAAAGGTTGTCGAAATGTTTACGAAAAAAATTTTATTAATAAAAAAGAGTAATTAAGTTTTAAAAAGTTCACTTTTGAGCTCACATTCCTGCGAGAGATTTAGATTTATGTACAAATAATTATTTGTCTTAGAGGGACAAACATCGTTAAACCAATTACATCGATTAAAAATGGCAGATTCTACAGAGAGAAAATTGATAAAACAATTATTTTTTTTCGAAATGTTAAAATTGCTCACATACACTGAGAACTCATCAGTAGTAAATGTTATTACAATTGTAATAAATAATACTATTTTCATAAGAAATAAAATATTCGTTCAAAAGTTGGACAAATTCGTAGTATGTTATGAAAAGTTACTACAAGAAGTAATAAAATTCAATGGAATCATGGCAAAATATATTACGTAACTGGTAAATTTTACTACTTCAAGTAGTAACTTTTCAAAATGTAATATGAATTTTTCCAACTTTTGAACGAATATTTCATTTTCGTATTAAAACAGTAATATTTATTACAATTGTGATAACATTTCCTACTGATAAGTTCTCAGTGTAGAATGAACGTCTTTTTACAGCTGGATTCAAGTTAACAAAAATTTCAAATGTCAAATATTAAAAGTATCGCAAAATTATATCCGTTTCGATTTTCTATTCTCACGAATTGGTTTTGTTCATTTCGCGTAGATGGACGCTAAGAAAGAGTAGTGAATTTTCCTTTCAATCTTTGAGGCTGCTCTTTTCACTGAAGTGTATGTCATAATAATAGATGCGACCAAACTAGCCAATGGATTAAAAGTAACTTCAAGGCATTGAAATATTAGTCTACCGGAGCAAAATTGAGCACTCGTTCTTTCGAAAATTGCATAATTCACCTGAATTATTTTAGTGCACATAGCTGATGTTATCTAGACTTGGGTAGGCATTCGTGTACAGTTCACTTCCTGCCTCTTTGAAGTCACGGCAAGCTTCGTCCTATGAAATTTACAACTCGGCGTATCATGAGTTTACTTAGCAACTCCACCGACTCTATACGCACTCAACTAATAATTACGTCTCCTAGGTGATAAAGATTTCTCCAGAGGGACTACATCGGGGACAATAAAGAGGGTTAAAAGCTGCGGACGGTTCGTTCTTCGCTATTAATATAACGCATGCCACATCTTGCTATAAGTTGTCTTCGCGAAATCGTGTAGTTGATGCTAAAAGAGCTGATCAAGTCTGTTAACCTCGTTCCTACTACAGTGTTTGCCATCCACCGGGCTTAAAAGAACGCGCACGTGGCCAAATATACATCAGTAAGTATGCGAATCTCGAGCAAACCAAAGAAAGAAATGCAGGGAATGCCAAGTTTTTTCCTCTTACCCGTGAGACA
Source organism: Trichopria drosophilae (assembly GCA_030407085.1). Taxonomy (NCBI): domain Eukaryota; kingdom Metazoa; phylum Arthropoda; class Insecta; order Hymenoptera; family Diapriidae; genus Trichopria; species Trichopria drosophilae. The sequence goes on along the minus strand of CM059582.1, from coordinate 162,489,574 downwards.
TCGATCTTTTGTTTAAAAATCATCTGACGGAGCCAAATCTTGTTCATTTTGTTTTGCTGAATTTATTTATTCTCTTGGTTTATTCAACAAAATTGCTTGATTCAAATGAGAATTCGAAAATATTCGATGATTCATTGGAATGTAGTGCAGGATCTGCAAATCAACTTCAGTAAAGTATTGAACTGAATAAAACTGTCCAATTTCAAATGTGAATGATTAGTTTTTTTAGATTATTGTTTAATATTGAATATACGCATAATTTTTTCGAGTAAATCAGATAAGATGTTTCTATACTACAATATAATAATCACAACATGAACAAGGGTGTAAACTGGTATTTTACATCCTAGACGGATGTATCTTAGGGATATAACCCTAGCGCAAATTTCGAAAAGAAATATAAGTTTTGTTATCCTGGAGAACAATTTTCTCCTACTATCCAATATTTTACTGAGGCGATTCTACTTCTTTTTCTTACTGTTTGGTTAAAGTTTAAAATTATCTGTGAAATTTATCATAGAGATTAACGATAACTAAATCATGAACTATGATCATTTGAAGTGTGTGTTGAATTTCATGGAGCACATCAATAATATCATCCCTAATTAGGAATAGGTTATTCCCTCCAAAAGACTGCAAATTCACCACTTCAGATTTAAAATTTACTTCGTGTTCAATGGCTCGATTTTTATCATCAACAATTTGACTGTGTATCGAAACTTAAATATATTGTACTAAATTCTCATTTTATGCAGATAATATTTATCAAAAAATTCGTATTTTTTAATCATTGCACGGAAATAATTTTTCTTCTTATTCATCATATCTAAAATATATGTGAAAGAGTTAATCACTTGAACTTTTAATATTCTGAGAACTGAAAATTATGAGTCAAAATTAAGATTGACAATTCATTTTACAATGTGTAAATATTAAATTTAATATGGAAATACATGTATAAAGTTGTCTTAATCAAAACTTCTGTATCGTTACTTATTTAAATAAGATATTCGTAACTGCAAAATTTGACATATTTCTCTACGAACTGCTTAGGAATTTATTTATTGTGTTGCCATAGAAAAACAAAATAACTTTTTTCGGCATTCCGGTCATATATGCATTTTATTTTTGGAGATATTATAAAGTCGCAGTATAAAATTAGATTACAAACTAATTAAAAAGTATTTTACTTAATAACTTTATAATAACAAGAAAAAATCTTTTAACTCCTTACGAATTTCTTTTTGGGAAAAATGATATTTATGAATACAGAAAATAACTACTTGTGAATGCATTTGTCTTGTATACAAAAGAAAAACTTCTGCAACGTTTCTAGAATTTCTTATATTTTACTAAGGTTACTCTAGAGAACATTCATAGAAGTGTAAAATATTCTTAAAATTAGTATACCGTTTTTCAGCACTATTAAAGCGAATATATGGAATTACTAAATTATTGCATCTCTTGATATAGGATAAGGGTTGAAAAAAATATCTAATACATTGCTAATTTTTTATTAGCTATTTTAACGAAAGTTCACCAAGAAATAGTCATTATTAGAAATTTAAAAATGGGAAAAAGTATAAATTATTGAAATCTGAAGATTATAGCAAGTTATTAATTAATTTTTAGGCTTCAGGTTGAGCGCAATCCGGCTCAAAATATTTCTGAAAATTTCTTAGGCTCTTATAATACATTAAACACATGGAAGGAAGATGGTAAGATGACGAAGAAAAAATGTAATCAATATTTTTTACGCCAGGTTTCGTTCATTTATGTTTTGTTCAATATCCAAAATATTTTGCAAAATAATTAACAATAATACAATTGTTACCAGTTTTCCCTCTAGATTCCGACATTGTTATGAACAAACAGATGCAAAAAACGCATTCAAATAGCCAATTAGTTATTTATTTTAGTAGCTGCAAAATTTCTGAAGTTATAGCAATTTTTTTTTTATTTTTTGGGTTTAACAAAATATATAAACTACAGAAGTAATTAATGTGCCATTCAAACAAAACTTTAATTTTGTTTGATAACGAATGTTAAAAGTTCAAAAAATTTGTTGATAAAATTTTATTTTGATTTTTAAAAGATACTATCTACTTGTTGGGATTTTTTGTGGATTCTCTATTGATCTAAAATATAGAAATGAGTCAAAGAAAGTAATCGATCAATTTTACATAAAAAATAAAAACGTCCTGTTTAAATAATCAAAACTAATATCGTAGTACCGCAGGACGTAGTATCTGTTAAACATAGAACTAATTGGTATGATGCGTAAACATTAAAAAATCTGTCAAGAATCCATTCGCTTTTTAAAAATTTGTTTTTTTACGAAGTGGGATAAAAATTACGAGAGACGGAAACAGGCTCGTTGCGAATTAAAAAATTTATCTTTTTTAGAGACTTATGCCGAACAGATGCTGAATCACTTAGTCGAAAATGTAAAAGCGTTCATTGTTAATGAAGAAAATGTTCGAAAATGAAGTGAGGTTTTGAAAACATCAATCGTATTGACATTGATTTTATTATGACAGTCCCAGAATAATTCCACCAAAATAAGGTTTTATTTCATTCACTTTTCATTCGATTAAAACACATGATAAAATAAATCACATGAGAACAAAAAATGTTCCCTCTTACTTATCTGAATATAATTTTTATATTTAAATTGATGGAATGACATGAAATTTAAATGGAATAATAAATGTTTGTATTCTTATAGCAAGCCCGTCCCATTCTAACAACAAATGTATTTACTTGTCTCCGTATTCAACAAGGTAACATCATTTTGGTGACACGTGAGAAAATACTGTTTCAATTTTCGCATTTACGTTGTAAATAATTTATTTACTGTAAAACTTCAATGTTTCAAATTTCCAGACTGATTTTCAGTGGTAACTATTATTAGAGTTATTTCCAAACTAATATGATAGATCGATTTCGTAAATAAAAAGTAAGAATTTACATAATTGTCCTTAAGTATATCCATAAATATTAAAATTGTTCTGATCCTTACAAAAATAATTAGATATATTAGTTTTAGCTACTATTAATACTAGGTTTGTGGTTTACATGAAATGTTATATATGTACATATAATATAAGTTTCAACATAATGTTTAATTATCAACAATACAGAAAAAATGACTACGAATCATCGTGTTCTATTGAGCAAAATGCATAATTAAATATATTATCTAGAACAAGGTACGTTCTCAAATAATTATATAAATATCAGTCTTTATTGTTGTAGAACATAATAAGTTGGCTTAGAATTATTGAAACTAATTTAAAACACGAAAAATGCTTGTGTCAGCAGAAGGACTAGCCTTAAATCAAAACTCAATCATCAGTTATTTCACATGATCAATTTCTATATACAGGCAATAATTTGCTTGTGAATTTTAGCATGAGCCATATATGCATCTTTATTGCAAGTGTTGCAAGAAAAAATCAATTTTTGCCAGTGGTATTATTAAATTTGCAACAAAAATCTCACGTAATTTTTGTCTGTAGCGTGTCCCCACAAAGCACACATAATATATAATAACTAAAAGAATCTAACTGATCGAGCAATTAATTGCCTGAATTTCTCTTAATTTCTGTGAAAAACTCTAGTGAAACAAATAATTACTTAAGGATAAAAACTAAACAAAAGCTAGCAAACACAAGTAGCCAGAAATTTAAACAAGATTTGCAACTTTAGACCAGACTTTTAAAATGAACTTCTAAAGCAGCCTGTTCTTAAGGCACACGTTTCCTTTTACAAAAATAATTAAGTAGCAATCCGAGTGAATTGTAACAGGTGGAACAACACATTGTGCAGTAAACAACTTTCTCACACTTTCCTTGGGAAGGAAACTTTGTATGACCTGTTAACGTTTCCTTTTTAATCAAAGATGTATGTAGTCGTCGCAAACATGTTTCGTGTACTTTAAGGATCTAAATAGCATTGGTACAATTAGTTTATATCAGATTTATAAATGCTATTTATAATAAATTAATAATTTTAATATAATATTGATCACTTCTCGTTGGCATATTTATAGAAAATACACTTGAACCCTTATTTTATTACCCTTGAAAAATATATATTTCCACATTAATATACCCGCATGAAAAAGCAGTATATTGGAAAAATATATGTGGAAATATATGGTAAATATATGACAATATATCATCAGTATATGGGACCCGTATATAGATTTTTGCCGCAAATTATATTTGTTCCATATATTGTTAATACATTCAGCCATATATTTTAAACATATTTTGTATAATATAATGTATATAATGTACGGTAAGATATAGTGGAAACATATATGATAATAATATGTGGTAGGATATATGGAAAAATTGTATGGAAAAATATGGACCCAGAATGATATCAAGATTGGTTCCAGGTTCTGTCGAAGTGTATTTGCAGATTAGAAAGAATTGAAAATTTTCCAGAATGAATTCCCGACTCAATCGAGATTTATTCAAATTTAATCCACATATTTCTCCATATACTATTCCATATATTCGACCATATATTAGTCCATATATTTTTCAATATATCGTTCCTTATATCCTACCATATATTATTATCACATATGTTTCCACTATATCTTACCGTACATTATATGTATACATTTATAGTTTAAAATATACGGCTGAATGTATTAACAATATATGGAACAAATATACAGATTGCGGCAAAAAGCTATATACGGGTCCCATATATTGATGGTATATTGTCCAATATAGTGCTTTTTCATGCGGAGAATATTAGGGGTAGAAGGGGGTAGATTTGAATTCTAAAAATTTGACCTCTGTTTTGAATTGAACGACCCTTAATACCGCCATGCCCCCCCCCCCCAATTTTACGAACTCTTATATTATTATTCATAACGTTCATAATCACCGCCATGGAAAAACCATATATTGTAAAAATATATTTTAAAATATATGGCGAAATACATAGAAAATATATAGCAACACATATAAGTATGATATATTATTACAGCATATCCGGCTGATCATCGAAAGTAAACATGTATTTAAAATATTTAAAATATATTCAACATATATTTATAATATATCATTACAATATATTTTTTTATATATTTCTTATCTTGTATTACTGTCATGTATATGTTTTCGTCGCTATGTATATACCATATACACAGTATATTTTGTAATATATGTTTTCAATATATGGTTTTTTCACACGGGTAGACTTTATATATAATATAGAAAAGTTTATAATTTCTCTAACTGACATTAGGAAAACTTGACGTGGATGCGCGTTCCTTCATAACGAAAATTTAGGCCTAAAAACCCTTCAAAGGGGAACATTTTCTTGGAAATTTTAATGGTAATTTTGCGATAGACTTGCAGAATGTGCAAAATTGCCAATTTTTCTGATAAAAATAACTATAACTTCTTAAAATTGTTACTATTTAGATAGAAAAAATGAAAACAAAATCTAGTAATTTTTACCAGAAATGAGGGCAATCAGCCCCCCCCCCTCCTAACATACCCCTAACCTAACCCCTAACCCCCCCCCTATTCATATGCTACGTGTCTGTCCCAAAATAACTATCTTAAATGGTAAAATTTCCAAGAAAGTTTTTCTCCTTGTATTCATTATCAAATCGGTTTCCTTTTTTATTCGTGAACTGATATAACAGTAAAGTTGAGGGGATCAAAACTATAGTCAGTTTTCCTCCAAACACTGAAAAGGAATACTCTTAGGCCTATAGTTTAGTTATCTCGACTATACTTCACACCAACTATGCCGTTCTATCAGTTTACTTACACTAGTATCCGGATTAGGGATATCAACGAAACTGTTGCTGATGTTATGTGTAAAAAAAATCTGAAGAAAAATAGTAAAAATAAAACTAAACATGAAAGAACCATGTCACATAATTATACCAATTCCCGAAATATACTAATTTTGTAGAGATAATTTCATTTCCGTTTCCAAAATTAAATGTTTATTAAAAGTTAAATAAATGTAGTTTTCTACTGTTAAATATAGAGGTAATAATGAATATTCATGAACTTTGAATTAAAACACTAAAAAAAATTTATTTGATTCAATTCAATATAAAAATTGCTGTAAAATTAAAAATAAAAATATTAATTGACTACTTCAACATGATCAATGTACATACATATATAGTACTCATATATATTCCTGCGATTGATTCTTTTCGTGACTTCCGTGATCGGTACTATTATGTGTGACTTTGACACTTTCTAGTGAAAGTTCTGAAATCAATAACGTTGAACGTTATAAACTAAGAAAGATATTATATGATTTTCAAAATTTATTTTTTTGAAATTTCTTCGCATGTAATCGTTTAAGGAAAATGAAATGTTTATAGATAGTTTTGATTACAACTTGTTGTGGCATAGATAATAATTTAGATTTACTTGTACTTGAAGAGATTTTAAATGTTTAATTAAGTCAATAACGACCATTTTACATCTGTAATAACGCTACTTTCTTATAGATACTCTTTTACGAGTTTGCATTTTCAGAAAATTTAGAAAGCAACTTATATCTGTAAATAAAATACTTGACTGATGCACCACAATTTATTAAATGATAAGAAAAGTTATCAGCAAATAGTTAAACTGAAAAGTAAATAGCGCATAACAATAATCGTTTTTCTACTAGGTTTTGTTGCATTATAATGTGTAGTTTCATGAATGAACGTGCGATTAATCACATTTTGAACAATGATATTGTAATTAATCAAATACATCCGTGTATTGCTTTCATTTTATTTATTATTAGTGAGAAATGTACTTATTAATTACCTGCGAATCGTTAGTGTAATAAATTGAATGTAACTCTTATAATTCCCGATTGAAATTCAATCTGCATAAGACTGTCAAAAAAAAAACGCCGGAGATGCCATTACCAAACCCACTAATGCTAATTATACCGAATGAAATGACGCAATACTAAAATATATTTCGTCATGAACCTTAACACATACAACCGCAATTCTAGTTTCGACTGCAACTTCGAAATTCTAATAAGCATAAAATAAAGTTAATTTCAATAAAATAGTTTACAACAGTTTAATGGATAAATCAAAATTATTTGGAGGATAAGATGAAACATTTGAGAGGTTGTAATTTTTAATCAATTTAATAACAATATCAGACTTTGATTATATTTTTAAGCCTGCACATAGAGTTCCTTTACAATTTATATTTCACGAAAGCATTAAAAAAGTATTGTTTTGGAATATTTCAACATTTCTTTTTGCTCATTCGGAACTTATTTAAAGGATACAATAATATTATAACAAACAAGTTATTTTTAAATTACAAATACCCTTGAAAATTATTACAGTTCAATTTTTAAGCCGAAACAATAAAACTTTCATTAGCAGATGGCCATTGTCATTAGATATTTAAAATGTTTTTGCAATTTTTACTTAGAAATAATAGATTTATTTGTTTATGTATTTGGTATACTCATAAATACAGAAAAAACAGTTTGGTTCCGTTAAAAATAAGTACCAATTAAAATGTATGCCGTGTCGTAATTAACTATCGATGAAAGTGTTAAGTAAGGATTAATATGATGACCAATTGCTTGCAACGGATATCGCTACGAAATATTGCTAATAAAAATAACAACTATGTATTTCGTTGTCAAATATCGATTTATATACTGTTGAAACCTCTGTCTTACAAACTTTCTCACAAGCATCGTGTGTCAACCGTTTTATGTCTACTCACGACTATTATATCATCCTATGCAATATAGACATGAGTTATTACCCAAATTACCAAAAAAGGGTGATAATTAGATTTTTGGGCGTTTGAAAATACTGTTGGAAGCTTGAAAAACTTATGGAGAAAACGGTACAAAAATTTCAAATAATAGTACACATTATGCACCCAAAAAAGTTTGGTTCAAACTATCAGAAAGTACAATTAAGTAGGCCCTTACTAGTTTTCTAATTGATATAACTAGAAATTCTAGTTAACATTTTTCTGGTAAATCCAATAATTTTTGGGGATAAGTATTATAAAAATTTCCGTAATGGCAACCAGAATATTTATAACCAGGCAATGCCCCATTTTGTATTCTGCATGGATTCTCTTCTTTTTCTCGGTTTCATATCATAGACTCTATACAACTTTATTAGAACATATTTTGTAGATATTATAAAACTTTACTTAATTTTTATCCATACTATTTGTTAGTAGACTTCTTCCGGAGATTCCATTTTTATTCTAGTTATATTTAAAATATGAAGTGTGAAATGTTATTTGATTTTTGTCTACATACGTGATTATATTTACTTCAGTATGAATTATTTTTGTTAACAAAATTTTCATGTCTAAACTTCCAATTGTTTGAAATCTTTCCCTCCCACATATATCTCAGGTTTTTACAACTATTTCAAAAATGTTTGTTGTTTTTTATTCTTTAATGCAATTTGCAAATCATTTGATGATATAGTTGCTTTTATATGATAACTATAGTTTTCTGTCGTTAATAAGTTCGTCACCTTCTTGTGTTTAGATGTTTCTAACCATGGTTTCATACTGCACGGAATATAATTTCACCATATAATGAACTAATGATATCAAAAACTGTATAAATCTATGCAAAAAAAAAAATTCTATAAGTGAGAGCTAGACAGGAAAAACTCTGAAGTAGTATTATACCTAGTCACTGCCTATAAATCGCTAATTCTTATTGAACTGAAATATAAGTTTTTAATACGAGCAAGTTCCCAGTAAAACGCTATAGTTTTATCAACTTTATTACAGTAGAGAAAACAATCTGATACTTATGACAAGCCAGACATATAGTATTATGAAGTATAATATAATTGGTCAGATTGTAATTGTTTTCCATATAATACGTAATTACCCTTTGTTATTACACTGAAAAAAGATTCTTAGTAAAATTGACTACTTTTGTCTATTGAAATATAGGTAAATGCAATAAGTAGGTATCGCTTGTAATGACTACCGTAAAGTGAAATCACTAAGCAATTAGTTAGTACCTTAACCCTCCTGTGCACATGGACGAGTATACTCGTCCAAACTACATTGTTTACATATGGAAAAAGAAAAACTCGTGATCCCGAGGGTGAAATAAATTTAATACTAATTATTAACTTAAACAAAATCGTAAAATCAAAAACTTGAAACATTTAACCTTTAGACGACGGGCAAACTACTATAATGGCTCAAAAAAATTTGTGGATGGAAAAGCGCCACCTATCGGTGAGCGGAGAAACTAATGTCATGGGTCTAACTACTAGAAACTATATGAAATCACATCTATATATCAAATTTCAATATTTTTCGATGGTTCTTTTTTATAAATAATAATTCTCATAGAGAGAAAAAACTTTTAATTTCTTAACCGCTTGCATTTAAATTCATTCGAAAGTTTCTTGGTGTGACGGTTCATATACAGGTAAAGTAAATAAAGGGGAAAAAATGTAAATAATTCGTCATTGTAATATCAATGTACGTAAATGTTTTAAATTAATTCGGAGTTAATATAGTTTGAAAAATTTATTTTACTATTGGGAAAAGACGTGTGAAAATAAGAACCCTAACCTAGTATCATTTTTTTATCAAAATCTATTGTAAAAAAAGCGTTTCGTACCCGGCTTGCCTACTGTACTCTTCAGCAGGGCTAAGGCAGCCGTACCCGGTTCTTTTTTTACTTTGTATCTCAAACCTTCAAGAATAAAAAGGGATAAGGATTTTGCGAAATTTTAATTTTGTGAAAAATTACGGTGTCAAAAATGCTGAAAAAAGAACTTATTTTTGTTGTTCTTTTTTACGTCATTTCTCATTTAAAATAGTGTTAGAAAAAAAATAATACGATTTTTTTAATTATGACTTAACATAGATGAAAATTCGGGTATGGATCCCCTTAAAAAACTGTAAACGCGTTTTTCTCGAAACCCCGTTTTTTTCACCTGTCGCAGGTGATTTCTTAAAAACGGTAGAACGAACCACTTCAAAATTTGACTAAATATTTAACATATAATGATGGCCATCACCTGTAGCTCAAAGTAGTTATATACCTACAATTTCACATGAGTTATCGTCGGAAATCGATGCCATTTTGTTAATTTTGAAAAAAAAAAAATAAAAAAGTAAAGTAATTTTATTTACATCGAAAAAAATTTTTAGTGGATTTGACTACTTTTTAACTACTGTAAATATTTCAATAGGTCCTGAACTGAATTTTATAGATTTTATTAACAATTATCAAGAAGTTAAATCAACAAAAAATGGGAACAACATTTTGGCAGTTAATTCTACTACATTTAAAAACATTTTTTATAGTCTAACTACTTAGTTCACTAAAAACTATTCAACATGTTGGAGCGATATATTTTTAATTGAATTTAGCAGAACTACATTATTGGTTGATTTAGCTTCTTTACGGTAGTAAATGCAACTTTTTAAAAAGTATTTCACTTGTCGTTTAGCGATACTTTCGGGAGACATATTCGCGAGACTTGATGAGATACTATTGCGAGACATTTTGTTTTACTCAGGCAGGGGAGTAGTGAAAATATTGTACAATTAGAAGAGGTGGACAATTACTTAGAAACATTAACAGAATTTTAATTTGACTTTTCCATGGCTTTTTTTGATAAAGATTCCCTTCCATTTCTTCATATTTTTAGATATATTTATCGTTGATACAGAATTAAAAGATGGATAAAATTTAATATTGGCTTATATGATTTAATAGTAATATTTATTAAATTAGGCACTCTCCAAATTTTAATGAGCAACAATTGATTAATCAACGACAGGGAACGGGCTATTGATCAGTATATTATACTCGAATTTGCAGTGAATTTCGTTGATTCAAATTTAGAAAGTGTAAGTGTAAGCTGCATTTTAACGATTCGTCTAATCGCAAATATAATGTCACAAATTAGAATATTTGAAAATTGTGCACGTGGAATACGTTCATAACGTAATTAATGTGTTAAATTTGTAAAAAAATTCAACCGAGAAAAACTGCAAACGACTATTTTGAAAAAAAAATGCATTTTTTAAATTATTTTTTTCTTTATATCGTTTTTCACATTTAAATAATTTCAGAAATCTTGTTTGGAGAAAGGAAATCGTGTCCTCAAGCCTGGAACGGAAAAAAAAAATTGAAAAATGCAGATTTTTTTTAAATAAGCCCGTATAGTTTTTCAATTTTTAATTTTTTTGAAAATCTAACTAAAGATTTTGAGAGTTCAGTTCATTTTACGTTCGATATGCCTTCTTGGGCGTTTTTTAGAACTTTTTTGACAAAAAATATAACCGTTGGAAACCCTAATGAAAAAATATTCATGGATTTAATATAATGAAAAGCTATTATGTTATAGATTTATTTAAGTGGAATCTACATGCACGTCGAAGGTTATATACAACAAAATATATTTTTTAAATCATTGCTGATGGCGCAAATTAATTTCGCGCACTTTTACCGAAATAGTGGATTTCACGTTTTGACGTCATGTGGCAAGGTGACTGAATATTGGAGGACAAGAGGGTACACTAATTATATGGGAGTAGAATTTATTTTTAAAATAACTTCGTGGAATGACGTGATACGCTACGACAAACTGATAAACTAAAAACTAGTTTTTCGAATGTAAGTTGGTAATAATTTGAGTATTGCTCATAATGTTGGCTAGCTTATGAGTGCCTAGTCTCGTGTATTAAACCTCAATAATAAATATCATGAACGCACAAACTTTAAAGATAAATGAATATGAAAGCATTTTTTGGCAATGCTATCCAGGTAAAAATCGCAATGAAGATTAGCTAGCTCTAGACTGGGGAAAGCACTAAATCGTCACGTTTTGTCTAGACATAGACAGGTTTGGTGCAATGCGCATGCGTGTCTAGACAAAACGTGACAATTCGCTTCTAGTTTCTGTTTAGTACTGGCATAGCTGATTTCGATTTCTACTACGAATCAGTTATAAATCGTTCAAATTCATGTATTTGCGAAAAAACGAACTTTTGTCACTATCCTGCATTTTACACTATTGGCATCTGGTTTTTAAAACATTCTTCAAAATGCGATCTACACTACTGTGATTGAACTCATTTTACTAACGCCGAGTAATTTATATACATAAGTTACTTTTGTTGTTACTTTTTCTCTCAGTAAGAGATGTTCTATATAATTTTGAACCAACCGAATAAAATATTATTGTTATTAACAAAATTAATATATATTCTAATAATCACGACTGGCTAACGAGTTCTTACTAAGATAAAGGCAACATTTAATGACAAAAAATGTTGTGCTGTATACACTTACAACGACAATGAGATCGTGGATAATGGCAAACTCAATTACACGCATTGTAAAATAATGTTGACGCTCTTTTCAATTTTCATCGTTGTCCACAACACATGCCATATGCCGCTGCAATGAAACAATGCCTAAAGGAAAATTTCTATCGATCGTATGTATTCGTATTACAACATTCGTTGCGATTGTTATTTTATGTAATTATTGTAATAAACAGTTGTAAAAAATTGATATCTCTAAATTCGTTGGAGTGGAAATTGAGCCATTCTTTCACAAAGAGTGAAATTTTCACCCTATTAAGAGTGATGTCTCACTCTTCTAGAAGTGAGCTTTTCGTTTTTCACTCTCCATGAAGTGAAATGGTACTCTTTGTAGAGTAAAATTTTCACTTTTAATAAAAGAGTGGCTCAATTTTCAGAAGTAGTTAAAAACTAACAATAATAAAATGAAAAGTGAGTCACCAAATGAATTAGTAATTATTTTTGCTAATAAAAAGTTAAAACCTACTAATTTATTACTAATTCTATAAACTACTAAACTAAAAAAGTCAATATCTACTTGTAGATTAGTAGAATTTTACTAGTAAATTAGTATTTCCGTACTAATTGATGGTAACCCACTTTTCGCTATAGATAAGTCATTTTTTATTAATTCAAGTTAAGGGAACAATAGGGGAGGCAAGGAGTGTACCGCCCATCTACGAAAAGTATCGTTATTTACAAACACTCATATAATTTCCGATTTATTCGACGTTTTAAATCGATTCTTTAAAGGACCAACATTGAAATTCAAGAAGATCTGAATTTTTATTTACATCAAAGATTTTGAATGATAGAATTTAAGAAATATTAACTATCCAACAGGATTACCTGTCTTTATGGGCACTACCACTCAGACTGCATTTGGTACCGCTCATTGGATCGTAAAGGTGCAGATATTTTTTCATTATGTATTTCTTTATAGTAGGGGAGCCCATGCAGGGATTTCGGGATTTACTCGAGCGCGTCAGAATAACGTAAGGGGGGAAGCCTTACACCCTGTTAAGTTAGATTAAGGTAAAATTAGTTAAAGTACATGAAAATATGTGTACATTTCACTAATTTGACGATTTGGGTGTGACGCAAGAAAATGGGAAAGTGATAAACTTGCAAAAAAAAACGTTACATGGATTTACTCGAGCGCGTTAAATTTTTTTTTAAATTTGAACAAAATCACTCAAGAATTACGAAAATAACATAATCTGACGTTTTCCGTTTGACGAAGTATCTAAAATCATAAATTTTTAGTGCTCCGCGTCTCTCTGCCTTTTTCGTAGCCGCGCCGGCGCGCGTAGAGGTGCCCTCTGTTCCCTTCTCATTCTTTCTGCTACAAATTGGCTGCGACGCCATTTTGCGATCAACCACGTGTTTGCCACTGATCGCACATTTGTGATTGTTATACATATATAGTAAGTTGTTTAAATTTGAAAGGCATCACTAATTAAGCATAAGGTATTTTTTACGATTATACCAACGATTATACGTACTAAAACTTTAAATGCTTTTTCTCAAAACAACGTTTCTCGAGCTGGTTGACATGATTTTGAAAAAACTATGTGACCGATTGGACGAAAGTAATAACACATTTTATTGTTTTCGTCCGCCATATTGTTTCCGCCATCTTCAATTTTAGAAACTTGTGGTCAGATTCATGATCAGCGACCTCGACAACCCCCTAGTAACAATGGCATGAAATGGCAGCCATTTCAGGAATACATGAAAATTCTATTTAAACCTTGAGAATAACTTTAAGAGATACTTCGAAGAAAAAAAATCGTGATGATTAAAAAAGCACTTTAAAGCTGATGAATAGCACTTTAATCTGAATTCTGCCAAATTGTGAACAAAAATGTTGTTCCGCGACAAAAACACAATGAAAATGTTTTGTTATTTTTAGCTTTTTTGCACTTTAATGTTAGAATATCTCAAAATCTTAACGTGGTAGAACTATTCTGCGGCCGGATTTGGATTCGATGCAACGAAAATCTCCGGAAAAGTATAGTCCTGTTTCAGGTTATAAATTTTGTTGGCTTATGTTATTCATCAAAGTTGTTTTTATTAGTTTACCAAGTACCATTTGATAAGTAGAGGTTCCTCGAGCCTATATTTTCATGTTTTTTCACACTGAGAACTTATAGTTAATAAGCTGGAAAACCTTACATTTAAAAGTTCAGTTCTTATTTTAATTATCTTAAAAAACATTCCGGATTTTATTAACTGAATTTTTACAATAAACAATTTTTTATTGAAATTAGATGTTGATATAAAGTTCTCTAGTATACAAAATACCAAATACATTTTTTTCAAAGATCTTAAGAAATATGGGTGAGCGGAGTTACCCGATGACCGGTACCCTATTACAATGAATATATGTGACATTTTACATTTCGGTTTAAAAGTGGAACTAACAAAATGAAATAAGACATAATAAGAAATCCTAAGAAGCAGTCTTTTTCTGTACTACATTTAGGGATAATTTTTATGCAAAAACTAATATTAAATATGAAAAACGGGACTTCATAGAAACCACATGAATTTAAAACCCAATGAAATTAAGAATTTAATATTTATAGTTACTGATTATATTTCTGAATGAAACTAATGCTGTTTAGTGTAAAAATGAGTAAAATAAACAATAGTTTTGTAGAAAAAGTTTCATATCAACGTGACGAAATGTTAGCTCAGTAAAAGTTTTTCTGGGGCATCGATCAACAAAACTTTCTGAATTCAGTTTGCATCATCCAGATTTTAGAACTGTCTGTCCATCTTTTATTTTAAAAGTTGCACGCGCTCGTACTATCTTCTGATAGTCAATTATCTTTTCATCCATGCGATGTAAAACTCCTAAAATCAAAGTTATCAACTATTTTGCCTAAAGGTAAATAAAATCCATATTCTATGTCAATCAACATCTCCAGCGATGTATAAATTACTTTAATTCACATCACGTATTAGGTGCTTCAGAGAATCTCAAAGTTTGTTGAAAGAGGCAGGCAATGGAGAACCCGTCATCATGTTTTTGTCTCGTTCGGAAAGTTCGCTTTGTGGAAGCAAAATGTTTATCTAAGCTAATTCATAACCAAAGACTTTCTAGAATTATTGCACATATATAAATCTTGTATTAAAGAAATAGTTACAAAATTAAATAATGTTCTTCTTAAAATGATTACTAATTCAATTAGTGATCGATTTTTCTCTCCTTCTTTAGTAGATTTGACTCATTCAAATTTAGATAGTGCAGTAACTCATAGCAGATAAGGACGTATTATTAGAAATAAAGATAATAACCCCATAACATTTTTCCATATTATTATTTATTTTTATTTGTTTTTATTGTAACTAATATACAATATTTGAACTTTGTAGCAAAAGTCTTTGTATAATAATGTAATTTGCAATTTAACGAATATTTTGGTTAAATGCTCTTTTTGCAAAAGTAAGTATATGAAACTCTTAGATTATATATTTACGAAAAACACGACATCTAGTGATGGAAACTCAATGACAACGAGACTTGATCATATCGTATTTTTTTACTAACAGTATTTTTGGGATTGATTAGATGGCCATTATTGCAGTCTGATAAAAATTTATGAAATTTATTTTTCAGGGGAGAACGAAAATAAATAGTTATACATACTAGCGGCCTACGCTCTAAATTTCTTGAGAAATTTGAGCCAAGTTCGACTTTATCTAAAGCGAATACGTCATTTCCACTTCTCTGATAGTGAAATGGGACTTTTTAACTGACAAACGAAACGGTCACCTTAAAAACCGATTATTCCTACCGTAATAACCTATAAACGTAAATCCGACTTTTGACATTAGGTTGAGAATTCATTTTATATAATCTTGAACAATTGGTTTAACTATTAGTATTGCTGTATGGATCATCAGATACGCACAAGTACGACTGTTAACACCTCAAGTCTCAATAGTTTAGGGTGAGATTCACCTTAATGAAGTCTATTTTACCTTAAGCGAATTAAGAGTGCACTATTCCAACAAAACAAGTTATCTGAATGTATATAATATTTAACTGAATTTCATTTATGACGTGGATCGACTAATAAAATAATTAGTGTAATCTCTTTCTCTCTTATTACACTTTTACACAAATAAAAAGAGACAAAAACCGACAATTTTTTCATAGATATTCTCTCGATCGTTTGGGCCATATTCTCCAATGATATTAAACCCTTTCCAGTTACAATTACTGCGACAACGGATGAAGTTGTTATAATAATAAATCCTACGAAAAAACATTAAATTTTATACCAAAATTTAGGCACAGAACGTTTTGGAGCCACCGTTTTGGCGCCACCATTTTGGCGTCGGCTGCCAAACCTAAGGAACAGTCGGAACCTAAAAGCCCTGACAATCATCAAAACTCCGACTACTGCTAATAATGCCTAAAAGCATATGCGTGGTCGAAAACTAACCTAACCTAACCAGTCATAATCATAAGACTTCCCAACCCACCAGTGCACCATGATGAATATATTCTGCCAAACTACATTTTTTCATATGTAAAGAGAAAAACTGGTGCTCAGGAGGGTTAATAATGCCTAAAAGATTATGGCTGTGCAGGGAAATTATGTTCGGGGAAATTCTGACGAGTAAATTACATCCGGGAAATAATTTCCTGGTAAATAAAGTCCGGTCGCCATAAATACGCAATGTCACATCTGCTTGACTTTAATAGTTTAAATTTTACATACATTTCAAATGTTTTGTAACATTCGGGATGAAAGGGGGGGGGGGGGGGTCAGGCTGATGACTGCTTGATATTACCTGTGTGGAGGTAGGGGTAAAAAATGACCGGAAAAAGCGTTGCGTGGTTTAGTTATGGACAACCCTTTAGCGACTAAAAAAAAGCAGTGGCGCCAGAACGGCGGAGACAAAACGTTCTGCTCCACAAAATTCACTTATGTTCACTTAGGGATTTTTTTTGAACACCTATATTGACATACTTCCAGAGCATGAATCCACCAAATAAGTATAATATCAATTTATTTAAAATGGATTTACACTTAATACAATCGTCGAAGTCCGGTATCATCTGAATGAATCACAAAATGTATTTAGTAATTTCAACTAATTTTGTTTCTCAGTGTAGTTTTACAATGCCGTTGCACATTCGCGTAGAATTTTGATTTCGATATATTTCGAATCCAGTTCTGCGAAATAAAACAAATGATATCCAATTACGAATTAAACCCGTAAAGCCATAGTTTTAATGAAAGCATAATCAAGTTATCTGTTGGATGATTCCAGATGAATTTTGGGTAAGACACTTGCGAAAGCTCTTCTACTAAAGCACATGAGGTGGACTACCTCATTTATTTTCAATTCTTGTCAAGTAAAGTCATAATTCCAATATTCTTTAATCTCAAGTTCGAAATACTTTACTCCAAAGAAATAATACTAAATAGCAATAACAGCTGATCCATTTCACATTCGTACTGAACATGAGGCATGATCTAAAAAGATCTGCTGTCGACTCTTAGAAGATAAAGAGAATAACTTAAAAAATTAAAATCATCATCATGTTTAAAAAAGTAGTCATTCGGTTTCATAAATAAAGATACTATAATGTATTTCAGTGTGAAAAATAACCTATAAAATAAAAAATATTTCATCAATCAACTTTTATGATCTATAGGCAAATTATTGATCAGATTTGATTGCATTACTTCGAAGTGGGTCACAGACATATGGAGTGCGGAGATTTCAAGGGTTGCAATAAGTTGCAATTACTCGACGAGTATCGTCGACCAATACAAGGAAAAAATGTTGGATGATGATAAACTATTTTTGTGAAAGTTCGGATATATCGATGTGTTCATTGCAGCGAGAGTAGCAGTACGTCGCGTCGTATGACCTTGAAATGAAAAACTGATGAGAGTCAAGGTGCTATTTATGCAGAACAGGATATAATAGCAGTGGTGCTATCTGGGAAGTTCACTACACCAGAAATGAGCGTTTTTTCTACAGCGCAAGAATCTGCTGACGTTTCATCGTTTTCTCAAATGCATGCAAATCGCCGAAGCAGTAAAATGCAATAAAGATGACGTGTATGTACGTGTTTTGGCAACTTCCTGCAGTATCTGCAATTCAGCAATTTATTGTTTGGCGCAACATCAGTCATCAAATATATAGGTATTTATAATATTCGGAAACGAAGCAATAAATGGACTTTTTATAAATCCTATAGTCAATGGATGGCGCATTCGTGTTAGGACGTCACTTTATACCAGACATGTTTGTGTTGGTTTGTCTATAGGCTGTAATTAATGTAGTTATCGTTTTGAAAAAAAGGAAAAACCAGAATTTAAATGGACGCCCCAGCGAACTGATTATCGATAAGTCGGAACGATTCTTCGCATCACCAATATAATTTTATAATTTTTGTAAGGCTGAAATTATTGTTGACGTGCTGATTTCAAAATACCTGAATACTCTATTGTTGCTTTGTTTTTCTAATGCAAATATGGTACGTTTTTTGAGTAAATACGAAAATACATTATTTGTTCTGAATTCACTTTCGAATTATTTTGGTTTTGGCTCGCCTTGGATACAGTTCTTCTTGATTCATGAATAGTTCAAAAGAAAGTGACATTCACTGCCTCCAACTTGATAATGACTTTCAATTCACACATCTTATATCAGATTCGAATAAAATTATTTTTGTAAATCTACACCGATCTCATGAATTGTAGTTTATGAAAATTAAAAGATCTGTTCTAACCATTACAGCATCCACATCTGAAAAATCAATCTTATATGTTTTATTAAAGTCCCTTCGATTCCAAGATGACACATCCATTAAAGCCTTTTGTGTAAGTAATGAGCATGGTATAATACTCAGGAATCATTTATGATAAAACCGACATGATAAGGATTGGGTCAAATGAAATAAAATAAATTAATATTACATGGAAGTTGAAGGTCCTCTAATAAAAAAGCTGATAAAATCGGTATCGGAATGTTTAATGATAGCTAACTGGCAGATGACTGTTTCATTTAATATTCATGACGAATTTATTATTAAATATCATACGTTCGGTCGATATTTGGAAAAGTGTAATCTTTTAAATATCAGTTTTTTGTTCTGTACCCTGTTATTTGATAAAGATTGTTTTGGCTGGAATATACTCGTTTGAGGCCATGAAGTAAAATTTTACAGACTCATCAGGCCAAATTCAACAAACACGAATGAAGGAGAACAATCAGCCTTCCTTGGTTGTAAAATTCTTCTTTCCGGTCATGGATCGAAAGCTACTATTTTATCTAAATTACATTAATATTCATTTTTTGGGTATGTATATTTTTGGAGTTAAACTTTAATAAAATTAAAACGAAAAGATCGTAAAAATGGTGCATTACTCTACCTAGTGTGCAAAGTTAACTTTTTTGCACGAGTTGCATACGATTTTTACGCAATCGTGCACTGCACAAAAGGTTAATTTGTGTCTAAAATTTTGAATGTGTAACGTAAGACATTGTGGATAGAAATGTTTAAATTGTAAAAGTGTAAGGAATCTACTAGTATATTAGAGACTTATAGTACATAGTGCAGCGATTCTTGACAACGTTTGCTCAGATAAGTTTATTTTAACCCAATCAGAAAATAGAAATTGAGAAAACAGTTTTGTTGATATAAAGTTTTTGTTGATTTTAGAGAAATATGACAATTTTTTAGTACATACATGTGAACTTAATAGATATGTATCCTGTTGGAAAAATTAAAATCGACTTTAAATTGACTTCTTAACAGTTTCTTATAGGCATAGTGACAAATTGATCGTGGCAGGAATTATTGTAGTTAGAAGATTAACCTTAATATCGAAACCTTACTATGCGTCCCGCACTTACACACTTTTGTGTTTTTCAGGTTGAGGTCGATAGGGAGCACCATATCTACAGTGAAATTAAAATCCAATAATTAAAATTCAGTTTACTGTAATTAAAAGGCATACAGTTTAATTTACATATCAAAATTATAGCAATCTGGTCTATTGAATTTCGCTAAAAAAAATGCAATAAATACAAATACTGAAATATTATTGTGTAGCTTGTGTAAATTGATATTAAGAATGATTGTTGAATAAATCAAATGGGAATAGTTGTCTGCACAACTTACAAGTTTTTGCAAGGATAAACATTTCTCTTCCTTTTTTAATTGATTTGTGATTTTCAAAAAATCACTAAAACTGGGGAAAGTGTAAAGCACCAGAAATAAAGTGAGTACTTTTAATAAAATAATTAGTAGATATATGAATGGACAAAAGTTTCGTTTATAACGTAATACACATAACCTCCTACGATAAAGTATTATTAATTATTAATTTATTTGCATGTATTCATATTATACATATCCATATATTCTGTAGAAAGTATTTTAATTTAATTTACAACCTAGCAAACTTGTCGACCGATTGAAATACAATATATTATTGCGTAATTAATTGCAGTAAATGCTGGAAGAGTTTCTAATAGATTGATTAATTCATAAATTAAATTTGAATGTATATTCGTTTTATTATAATTCTGCAATAAAGTTATATTATTGTGTCATATTAAAAATTCGGTTTTTATTAATAAAATCATCAATTCTCATTATTTTGAAAAATGTCCTTACTAAATATTCAAAATGATAATGTTTTTTTTTACGATTTTTGTTTGCAAGTTTGGAAAATTTAAAAACTCGTGTTAATAGTACTATCATAGTACTATGCAAACTTAATAGCAACTTAAAAATAGTAATTTAATTCTATCAAATATAAAAATATTTAGCTGAAAACTCATTATGTGCACTACATTCAAAACCTAAATTAAATTTAATAAATTATATTTTTCTAATAATAAATATCAATGTGTAAGCTATGACAATTCAACAATAACTAAAATTAAATAATAGTTACAATTTAAGCGAACCGTAAATACAAAATATAAAAAAATATTTGCTCAACTTTAATTCTGGGTTTAAAATTCACTGGACTACAAAATCTGACTTTGTGAAACTATCATAGATGCGAACGTAATATTTTTGTATATTGACCTATTTTTGTGTGTTGAATCCAAATGCGTTTACATCAATAATTTTCCATCCCTTTCCATTTTCGAAATATCAACTATTCTGTATTTTTTCCAAATTAAATCTTCCGGAATTTGTTGCACTAAAATGGAACATGCTCATGGAATGTAGGATCTTCCATTTTACGAATAATTATGTCCAGTATATATATTTAAAAAATTGATAAGAGTATGGAGTTGGACTTGAAGGAATAGCCTTTGATTGCTAGCAAATGTTTATCTTGGACACAATGTGTACTAGAGAACAACTTCATTTCTGTTTTGAAATAGATTCAGAATATGAGCTGAGCAAACAAATTTTACAATTTTGTATACTATTCCGGATCTTCTATTTTAGATCTACAAAATTAATGTATTATGTTAAATGCCTGGAAATGTTGTGCAAGATGTTTAAATTATTACAATATCTATGTTCAATCAGGTGAATTATCCGCGTATTCGGTACATCTGCATTCAGCACACATGAACTGAAATTATCATTAATTCAACGTTATTGGAGAAATGTAATAAAAAATTGTCCAAAATAGATGAATAGCTCTCTTGTACGTTTAATGGAAAACTATCAATTAACCACCAATTATAAAAACTGATAGACTAACATTTTCAATCTCTAATTTTAGATGATGATCTGCGTAAAAAAATTGATCTAAATTTAATCAAATTTGGCGGAAAGATCTACGGAAAGATCGATGATTTTACTCTTCGTAGCCTTCTGTTTAGATGGGTCCACATTTAGATCTACACACCAGTGTCACTTGGAGGTAATAATAACGGATCACATATATCAGAGGAACGAAATGTGGATATTACATACAGGTGTTCGTGGAGGAAAATTTTCATATTTTTTAGAGATTTTTTAGTAGTAACACCCTGAACCATTTTTGTTATTTCCCGAAAAATTCACATGTATTCTGGAAGTAATTATGCAAAAAATTAACGAATGCAAATTTGGAAAAAATACAAAAGTGAACATATCTCGAAATTGGAAGATGAAAATTCCATAAACAGATTTGTATTCGCCGAACAAAAATACACCAAAAAAATATAAAATAAATATGTAAGGGTCACCTGAGTATTTGATCAAATTCGGCAAAATACATTGATTTTAATATATCTATAAACTTTTTAGGAGTCTCGTGTAACATATCGAACATCTAATTTAATTATTTAACTCCCCCTCAACTCTAGAATTCATTTATCAAATAAAATTTCTCGTTGCAAACATCCAATTAATATATAAACGTTTAAATTTGCATATAAGAATAATTCTGATCCATGGCGATATATAACGAAACCCAGTCCACTTTGTATACAGGCATAACAGTTTCCATAATTGTAGATTGATATGCGTGATAGTAATAAATAATTTTACATCGCGGATTGTCCGATTCTACCGGAAGATCGATTGTTTTAGCTTTCGTAGCCTTCCGTTCAGGTTACCTATATGGAAGGCATTGCGGATGGTAATTCTGCCATTCATGACTCGAGATCTCGTGACTCGGAAGAACAAATCGCTCATTAAACGTCGATTAGTAAGTTCAGTGATGATCCTTTACCGCGATTCCGTCGACGTGATTGCGGTATCGGGCGTCAAGGTTTGACACTGAATTACACCGATTGCTAATATTATTTCCGAGGCCCGCCAAATAATGGCAATGACATTGACAAGCAGAACGATATTATAATGTCTACATTGGCAAACTGTGAAAAAAATATGGTAATATACACAGAGAGAAAAAAAGTGTTAATGGAACCACGAAAAAATAGTAGAATCGATTTTAACCTCGTAAGTAGTAGAATTAACTATATGTAAGGTTAGAGTTGATATTTGAAATTATGTAAGAACTATTTAACAATCGGAAAATGGTAAATGCAACAATTTTATTATACCGTTTACCATGGAAATAGTTAATGCAACAACTTTTTGGATTTACCCGTTTTACTATTACAAAAAGGTACCATTAACTATTTTCTTTCTCTCTCTGTATGGGCGATTGCAAGAGAATTTAAAAAGAAATTTCGATATAAAATGTCATTTTTGGTGCTGCATTTATTAAATTATCAAATATTTAAGTCAGCTCAATTCAAATAATTTGAAAAGATGTTGGAACAATCGATTTGTCACAATTCTGTAATTTTTTTAAATCAGATATTCAATATGCCGGTACTTGCACCCGTGACCTTTCGATAGCCGGACAAATTTATTTCCTGCCTGAAACTCGCCTCAGATGTTGAACGCATAATTGTAGTTTTCAATTCAAGTGCGTAATAGTACATTATGTGCCAAGGGCGCAATTATCGATCTTCGACGAGTGTGAAGTTCGGTCGAAGTAAGGTCCAACTGGTCGGAGATCGATATTTCCCCCGTGACCAATAAAGTATTTTTTTATCCGATTGTCGTAGGACTCGATAATTCGCGGTCGAAGGTTTCGCCCTAGTCCGAGAAGTCGAGTTTTACGGCCGGAGGATAAAAAATACTATTATCAAAATAGTATATTGTGTATCTAGGGCGGAAAGGCATGTATTACGGCGCGGGCGATGCTGAATCCCTCGTCTACGGCATGACTCGGCTCGCCTCGTCTTTGCCTACGACTCGAGCTGCAGTAAAGTTTTTTCCCTTTCCGTGCGCATGCGCAGTTGCGTCCTCGGCCATAAATGGCAACTTTCCGTTCGCTTAATCTGCACGGAAAGGTGGCAGTTTTGCGGAGGTGTAACAAAAAGTATATTACGTGTCTAGGGCGGAAACGAAGTCATTGCAACGATGGTGACGAGCCGGTCGAAGTGGAAAAACGGCTGATTACCGAAGGCGCGTTTGTAGAATGCGCCAGAAAAATAGATAAACATGTGTAAAATAGCGTTTCTCACACGCACTGCTACAACAAATTAAAATACTAGTTACATCTTTCCGATTTTATTGAACATTAAGTCCGTTAATACCATTTGTATTTTATGCAGTAAAGAACTTACCATTCATAATTATGTTTCATGTTTTCGAGCTTTGACGAGTACACAACCTGGTTATTCGATAATGAATGGATTATTTGGAGATTTTAAAATAAAGACGCCAAAAGAGGAGGGCCCCTAAGGCCTATATTTCGCCCCCTTGGGATTTTGATTTAAACGGTTGAAAACTTTTTCTTAAGGTACAAAAGTAAGTTTTTATTGATTTTAGGTGAAACGGGGGTGTTTTGGTCAAATTAACCCTTAGATTTTAGAGGTATTTTTCAAAAAGAGTGTCAAAAATATATGCAAAAAACATTGTTAAATTGTTGGGCAATTGGCTTGAAAATCGTTACTAAAAGGTTTTCGGGGTCGCTGATTACGAATCCGATGATAGTTTTTCAAAATTCAAAATGGCGGACGAATAATACGGTATACTTTTTAAATTCTGATCACAGATTCGTAATCAGCAACATCCCAAGGGGGCGAAATATAGGCCTTAGGGGCCCTCCTCCTTAGACGGGTAATCGTAGTTTAAGTCCCGGCACATTGAATATGTCGAGGGTATAAGGTTTTAATATATTCAATTAACAACAAAGCCAAACAATAAAACAAAAATTGCATCGTTACCATCATTGTCACAACTGAATTTTCAATAAAACGAGTTTTAAACCTCAACAGTGTAAAGTTTCGCAAAAAAAATAATAATATTAGATGCATATTTTAGTTTCCGTTTATCATAAAGCAGGTAATATACCTAGTTGTTAGTGAAAAATGCTTAACCGTCCATTCATTGGCATATTCGCCCTATTTAAGGAACAAGATATTGTTACAATATATGTATAGAAACTACTCGAACCTAACGATGCTAGAACTACCCTCTGCCGCCTTCTTTCTTGGCAGTGTTAAAATGGGAATATTCCCGGAAGCATCAGCCTTTCGTCAGGGAACTGCAATACGAATTTAGCTAAAATTGTAGGCACCCGGGTCGAAGGCATCTAGTTATTCGTAAGTATTTATTTCTGACTATATTTTGACAACAGCGGAATTTATATCTGAGCTTCGCAAAACTCAGTAGTGGTTACTTTCTGCAAAAAAAAAAATATGAAGATGCTTTTATTTACTGTGACCTCGGTGTTAAGTACACAATTAAAATTCAACCTCCACGTGGTGGACCAATCCCCACTTTTTTTTGTATCGTAATTGTGTATAATGTGTTTTTGAGGGCTGATGTTATACTGATGTTAATTTCAGATGTTTATTCTCCAAAGTAGCAACATCGATAACGAAAATCCCAAAAGAGATCGGGCGGATAGAGCAGTTGCACACTTGCAGTTGGTATTAACAATGTGCAGCTGCACGTTCTTCCCGAAGAAAAGAAAACGAGTGGCAAAAGAAAGAACGTCAAAATAAAAAACAATAGAAGGTAATTTAAAACTAAATTACGACAAAGTTTTAATTTCTTCATTAATGCACGAATTTATATTAGTTCCCCAAACAACATTGAATTGTATTTGATAATAAAGTAAAAAACATTTTAATGTATTTAAAATCACCTTGTTTAGTTACAAGCTACTATGAAATTTTTCCATTTCACTAATTCTTGCAATTTGCTAAATATATAAGTAATCAGTTTTTAACCACCTTTTTTAAAATGTCGAAAACCGAAAATTTGTTCTTCGCTTTCGACATCTCCCATAGACAATACCATTTAGAGAGTTGGTATAGGACATTTCTCTCGTATTCCAATTATCTAAAATACTTTAGAGAAACTGATGGAAAAAATAGAAAAATTTTAATTTTGGACAAACTTAAGGGTCGCTTTTTTTATAGTAGTTTATTAAGTTTTTTCATTAAAAATAATTGATGCAATATGTTGAATATGATTTTCAGAAATCACCAGTTTATATATAATGTTTAAAATGTTTAAAACTGTTTGCATGTATAACAAACACTTTTTGGGGAAAATCTTTGCAGTCAATGCGAAAAAAATTGAAATTTTTAATATTTTTTTTTTCATCTCATTTATTTATACCATGTAAAAAATGATTATACAACAATTTTAACATCAGATTATCCAAAGGCATACAATAATCCAATAGACAAAAACGCATATTTGTTAACATTTTTAATATATTATTGGAATGGATTATGTTAAAATAAAACTGGATAATAAAAAATGAAAATTATTCAATGAGAAAAACGCCGCGTTCAGACGATATATAGAATAATAAGCACATCTCAATTGGTAGTCATATACGTATTCATTTATACATTTTCTTTTACGTTTTACGCCATTGAACTCTATCATTTGTAGATTAAAATATACGTTAGTTCCGATAATAAAAAATATACAGCTGGCAATAGTGATATTAGATAGTAGTGTGAAATTCAGTGTTCGAGGTTTCGAGGCCGCGAAACTTCCACGAAACAAAATCCATCATTAGCTAACTAGGAAAGTTAGTTATTACAGATTAAACTGTGATAAACGAGTAGAAATGCAAGGATCAGAGTACCTCCATCACCTGCATCCAATGACATGATTTCATTATTAATTAGCTACTCATCTCATGACACGGATATGCAATAATTTCATTTAATTTGTAATTATATGCTGTAGAAGTCTTTTAAAATTTTATTATTCGCCGAAAAGCAATGTCATTTTTAACCGTTGGGCGGGCAAATAAGTCCATGGGATCCAGCAAGCAACTATTTTATTTGATTCTTCTGAATCCTTATGTACAAATGGAAAGTAGCGATTTACATTTAATATTTATTCATTTTTTTGTTAAATTCATAATTTAATCGTCATTTTTCATTGTGATAGTTCCAAATTCATGGTATAACAATAACAAATCCAAACATGCAAAACTACGTGCTTTTTAATTTATAAAATTATCTAAATTCTACAGGCAATTGGCTTGCCCGCTCAAGGGTTAAGTTAATGTCTTGTTTACATTTTATAGAAAGTGATAATCAAACGGACAAATTATTATTTCTGCATTATCTAAATTTCAATTAATGAGAAACAAATATTTAATGATTTTAGGAATTTATGATAATTATATACATTTTATATATATGTTTTATATATTTTTTTGCATAATTTCTGAAAAATGTTGTTTTGAATTTGTTATGATTTTGACGTTCAACTCACTGCATATTAGCGCTTAACTGAACCAAGATTATTGTTCATATAGTCACTTTTTTCTTTTCACTTCAACTCATGATCACTTATTTAATATAAACAATTAAATGCAAAACATATTGAAGGTTATAGATTAGTCGTTTTTTAACCCATTAACGCCTGGAAGGACACATTTCCGACTTCAATCAAGTATTTCATATGAAAATTAAAGTTAAAAAAATTGAAATGTATGTGTCTTGTTATTTTCGAGATCGGTCATTTCAATGGAATTGTCAAAATCGAGCTATCTTAGTTACAAAATTAAATATAACGATTAAAAAAAACGCAAAAATCGGGTATACTTTTTTGTAATACATTATTTTCGCATAGAAAGTTTTAGTTGTTCCAAGAAGATTTTCTCTAAAGTTTGTAGTTTTTGAGAAACAAAATTATTTATCATTTTTAGATTTCAAGAATAATAATTTATTTTGTCGAAAACTATAGACTTTAGACAAAATTTCCTTAGAACAAAATTATCCTAGAATTCGTCAAAGAATACACTAAAATTTTTTCAGATTTTTTAAACGACTTTTTTAACAATATAATTTCTACGAAAATTTAAAAAAATAAAAAATGATATCAATATATTCTGCAAAAATTTGGGCATACTCTTTGATACATTTTAAGACATTTTTATTCGTAAAAAATGTTGTCTGATATTAAATTATAGTTTTCATGTAAAAAATTTGTTAACTTTAAAAAAGAAATTACTCACTGCCATTGCCATTTTGTGATCACGGTGTTATTTTGTTAATATTTTAAAAATATACCTTAATACTGCAACTATTTTCTTTACCTTTAGTGAAGGGATTTTGTGACCGAAAATACTCTTACGATGAGAAAAAAATGTTTTATTCAAAAGTATAACCGGTTTTTTTAACATTTAAATCGCTATATTTAATTTTCTAATTAAGATGGCTCAATTTTGATAACGCAATTGAAATGAGCAACCTTGAA
Source organism: Trichopria drosophilae (assembly GCA_030407085.1). NCBI lineage: Eukaryota > Metazoa > Arthropoda > Insecta > Hymenoptera > Diapriidae > Trichopria > Trichopria drosophilae. The sequence continues at coordinate 162,461,017 of CM059582.1, read as the reverse complement.
AATAATACGATACATACCTTTCAATTTTGTTGATGTCGGATTTTCATATGAAATACATATTTGAAATCGAAGTGTAAAAAGTGTCCTTCCGGTCGTTAATGGGTTAAAATAAATGAAGAAGGACAAATTTAATATGCTTTTTCCCAAACCAATAAATAGTTTTTGAGACTATAAGTAATTTTATTATTATAATTATTTTGTGTATTTTTTTAAAATTATCAGATATAATGGAAATCGAAACTTGAAATTTGTTTCATTTCTCTTTGTTTCATATATCGAGAAAAAGCGTACAATTTTTAAGGGTTAATATCGATGCATGCGAAGTCGTCAATTTTTCATGCAAATTTGATGTGATATTGATTTTCACACATACATTTGTGAAAACGTGTAATATTCAATGCTCTCTATATAAACTGCATGAATAAAAAAAATGTTGAAAGGCAGCGCATCAACAGTCGTTTAAAAATACATTCGATACCCAATTTTCTGAAAAACATATTTTGTGTTCAACCGCAAGATTAGACCGCAGAAAATTACATAATGCAAATACATTTGTATATTTCTGCATTGTCAAAGATATCAGAAAATTGCATTTTTTTTTAAAGTACCGAAGTAGTTCCCTAACATATTATGTACTTGTTTTGACAGTTCAGTAAAATTTCTGACTATTTTCTCATAATATTAGCTGCAGAAAAATAGAATATGGATAAAATTTTAAAAATGAATTCACGACATACAATGAAAGTGCACTATGTTTATGCTAGATGTCTGTTCTTTGCCATTTTCAAGCAATCTCAAGAGTTTTGCTGATAATTTATTCCTTATTACTTTAAACCGGTGTCGTCTGTATACAGAATTGACTACTTGTACATGATATAAACCCTGTTCATTATTATATGACATTTGTGTATACAAACTATACACATTGCACGCAAAAAACTGATTTTGGGCGCACTGTATCAACCCAAAGAAATACAAAAATATTATAAAACTTCTTCGTGGCGTTCAATTTCCAGTATCAATACAAGAAATCGTATATTTTGCTTTTATTAGTTATTATATTATTTTTACGTTTAAATAGTATATGCATATTTTAACTTATTTAAATTACCTTTATCTAAATACTTTTTAAGTTATTAAAATATAAATATAACAAAATTATTTTCACTCATTAGATTGCTTAATTCAATAACTCTTTTTATGTCTCTGCTCTCTTTTTTTATGAATTTCTTGTTAATGATTATTTTTAAAAAACATTTTATTATAATAATTTTGATACTTACAATATTAACCCTGCTAATTTGCCCCACATTATATTATTTTAAATGTTAAATTATAACGTACGTCTTGATTATAGCCCGATGGGATTCTAAAATCGATTTTGGTTAGTTTTATTAGACGAATCCCGATAAGGATCAGACTATCGCTGCCTTATCAAGCAAACTTATTGCCTAACAATACATTACAATCAGTATTTAACTACATATTTTATGAGAGAATTCAATCGATATTGTTCTTCATAAGATTTCCGTAATTGTTGTTCGCATTATAGAGCAGGGGGTTTTTGAAATAGTACAATACTTAAAATTATGAATATTCATGCAAAATTATTATGCATTCTACACTACAGATGTGAAATATTTCACTGAATTCTAATGAGCATTCTCAGTCGTGGTTTTGAATATTTATCAAAGATATAAATCAAAATGATTTATCCGAAGAATGATAAAAGATCGTTTTTGCACTTGAATTATAACTATTTGATATAATAACTTTCAAATTTATATTTTTATATATGTAGGTTATTATATAGAAATAGTAAAATTTATAGTAAATATTTAATCCTTTAGTATTTCCTTAGAAAGTTTTCATTTACAAGTTCTTTAAATTATAAAAAAGATGCTATTTATTAAGACACTCCGACGTAAATTTAATTATTAACATAACATTCCTTAGTTTGCGATATCAACTTGCCATTGATATACCGATCAGTGTTTAAGACAGAGTCCACAGATGAAATAGCACATTGCCCTTGGCAATTCATCAAAGCAGAGGTAATTCAATGTTGAAATGCTGACTGCATAATTCGCATACTTCCAACTACAGTTGGCCGTAGCAACTAAAAATAACTGTTAACAATGTTAAGAGGTCTCTCAAGTTGACATTTCATCAACTAACTTAAAATATATGAGTTTGGGATAACTGGTAGAATTTATCGTAATATTCAGGCTACACGCAGATTAAAATGAGTATTACGTTTAATGGCAAAAATTGGAAGAAATTAAAAGTAAACTAGATTAATATAAAATTTATCTTTTACAATTTTAGAGTAAAATTAAATAAATATTAATTTTTTTAATTCTTACTTATATGGAGAGAACAAGTAAAGAACCATACAAAATAGTAGAAATGGTTTTAACATAATACTAGTGTTATTAACAACCTTAAAAGTCTAGTCGTTTCCAGGATCACAGTATGTTATTTAATTACATATTTAGAATATTATGTAATGTACCATACTATTGCAATACATTTACTGTGGCAATAGGTTATTTTTCTTTAATAAATTGTATTACGTTTATTGCAATAGTCAAGAATATTGAAAGGGCATATTTAATTATAAAAAGGTAGATTAGAGTTTATATATTCTTGTTTACAACTGAAATAGTTAATTCAACTATTTTATAATCCGCTATTTTGCTTTTGAAAAGTAGTTTTATTAACTACAATTTTTGTTCCTGTGTAACTATTTGCTTTTCTTGTTGACGAGTAAAAATAACTAATAGCTTAAAATACACGTTATTTGTATCCACAAAAAAAATAGTAGGCTTTACTGTCTAAATATTAGAATCTGGCACAACTACATTTTTTAGTTGGTTTTACAATCTAAATAGTAAGCTTGGCCGTCTAATTTGTGAAGGTCGCGATTTAGAGAATACAATTAACTAAGAACGATCTCTGTATCTTATCTTCTTAATATCTACATAGTACTGTAGATCCAACTATTTCTTTTTTTTTCATGTGCGATTCAGCCCATTGTTGCTCAAGGGTGCATTTCCATTTTCCATAGACAATATGAGGATCAGAATATGGTGGACAAAAAGGGGAAAAAACTTCGTTTTTTATCGGCAGCTTAATTGACTGGTTTAAATACGAATGTTAATTGATTATAATGAAATAATATCTGATGAATTTTTAGAAATTAGATCGCTATATTTGATCAACAATGTTTAATTGTAATTGTACAAACGTTCTCTGAATAGTGATTTTTAATGAAATTGGATGAATTGCAATTTAATTGTGTGGCATATTTCACCCGCTTTTTTTTATTTTAAAAATTTGATGTTTAATTCGTAATCAGGTATTCTGAATCCCCCTAGGTAAGGTACTATACGCGAATTGGTTGAATACGTATTCTAATATGGAAATTTTCATTGCTGATGTTAATAATTGAATGGAATATTTACCATTTGTATGCACTTTTGAATTCTCTAACATATTGTTATATTTTAATGAAATCCTAATCGCATACATTGATAAAACATTTGAGTAAACTTACCCATCGATGTCCGCCATAGAGTCCGTGGAAGCAGAAGATGGCCCGAATACGTTGACTTTCGGAGGGCCAGTTTTGTCGGTTGGACTTTGGCACTGACCTTGGCGTTGGGTCTGACCCTGAGTACCGCCACCGGCACCGTTGCCTTGTTGGTTGCGACGAGGTACGGAGACATCTTCACTGTCACTACTTGGCAGATGCTCTGTTCCGTCTCCAGGGCACGGTCTGTAAATAAAATACAAAATACTCACATAAGCTTTTTAATTAGCTAAAATATACATTACAATTATGTGTAGGTACATTTATTTTGATTCATCGCAGAAATTAATATTTTCTATTTGCATAATACAAAGGATTTCCCTAACGGTTTAAAAAAATATGTCGGTTGTTAATTTTTAATTTAATTTGTTAATATCCAGGTACAAAGTAAAAGTAGGCGCTATCTAAATTACATTGAAATACACCATCACAGATATCGGTTCTTCTTTACTTATAATCATACTTTCCGAACAATTTTTAGCCACTTTTGAGCAGTTCTTTTAGCAATAAAAAATGTTATGCAATCTGGCAATTCAGCGGGCGAAAATACATGGGAGTCGACTGGTGTAGTGTCTTGACCAAGAAACTTTTTTGCTTGTGTGATCTATTCTAGCTTTTACTTATTGGCAGGCATGGGTAGAAATTGTTCTTTAAATTGTTATATTACGTTAAAAGATCTTACAATTTTTTTATTGGAATAATTGTATATTCTGGTTACTAGTTTGCTGGCATTTCTAATAGTTTCTTTCTGGAAGACATACTATACAAGCGATTCAATAGTAATGATAACCAGAATATTTTACCAGAAAGTTTACTTCGCGTTAATAAAATGAAAATTTATTTATTTATTTATTTTAATTATTTCAACGGGATACCTTACAAACAGAGTATAAAATAGTAAACGTAATGACATTATGTTGATATCCCCATGTAGGGAAAATAATAAATATATAGTTCAAAATACCAAGTAGAAAATAAAATATTATATTTTAAAAGAATCAGCAAAAATATAAATTTTAATTTAAAAACGTTTTAGAAATTTGCGTTGACGGCAAGAAGTCAGAGAATAAAATAGATATAAATAGGTTTTAAGCGGGCTTTTAAGGAGGCTACAGGGACAGGGCTCGGGTAAATGAAGGTATTCTACTGCCTAATGAGTCTACAGACAGGAGAATAAAAAAAAATTATCGATTTGGATTGTATTCTTGGGCAGTGCAAAATTTACGAATCTTATGATGAGAAATACGAGACTGAAAAAGTCTTGATGTACTATAACAAAGTAAAATGTTAATCAAGACTTTACAGACAAAGTCGTAATATCTGTGCTGACTCATTATATCGGAAACACCATACGTCTGAGCTAATGGTGTGTAGTTGGGATCAGTAAAACTCAGCTGCCTCCGATCTTTCAAGGCCAGGTACCTAATATTCTGTGCTGAACTGAGTTCAGAGAGTTTACCTGGTAAGTGTTACCTGGGGTCCAGATCACCTAACCATAGTTAAATACTGGAAGTACCAAAGTCTTATACAATCAAGCCATTGAACTAATGGATTTAAAATTGCTGGTAGTACATCGTTTGAAGAAGTCAATTGTCCGAATCGCTTTATTGACCACAGATTTTATTTAGGGATGAAAAGACAAAGAGGAATAAAAAAGTTAAAAAGATATAAAAAGTCTGATACGACTGATACTCGAGATATTGAGACAGAATTTGATTTGGAAATTTGTTTTGGAAAAAGTAATGGAGTTGCATTTATTTAAGTTGATGGAGAGTTCATTGGAGGCAGATCAGTCAGCAATATAATAGAATATACTGCAGAACATTCTCTTCAAAACGAACCCACTTGGAAAGGTCATTAATGCAAACAAGAAAAAAATAGCTCCCAAGTGCAAGCCTTGGAGTACTCCGGATGTTACTCTGATATGCAACTGAGTACCCTAACCTAACCTAACATAACCTAACCTAACCTACCTTAACCGATCACAGTTCGCGTTCCGTGAGATATGATCCCAGCCACGCATGAATGTTCCACTATACCTAAATTCCAAACTTTCTACAGTAGCTGAGTACGGTTGATGAGTCAAAAGCTTTAGAAAAGTCAGTAAGGATAGAGTCAATTTGCAAAGAGTTGTTAAACGCGATAAATAACTAGTTACTGTACATAAAGAAATTTCTAATTGCCGATTTTTCCTTGAGGATCCCATGTTTACTAATTTTAATTAGCTAAATTAAAATTAATAAATTTATTCTAGAAGCCAGAAAATCAGATAATTTTAGGGAAATAATACCATCAAACATTTTTTAAAATGTACTCAAAATAGAAATTGGCCAGTAATTTGAGATATCATTTTTGCAACCCCCTTTATAAATTGGCTGAATGACAAATGCTCTTTTCCAATTGAATGGAAAGTTCCATGCGGATAGCAATTTATTGAAAAGAAGTAATAGGGAATTTTTAGGGATGTGTAACATTGTTTTATGAAAGAGGCCGGAATACCGTCAGTTAAACTAGAGGTTAAATCATCGTTGACTGTGCGATTTCAAAGGTTTAAATCTAATTCGGTTATTATTAGATTAGAGAGTGTTCCCTCACATAAAAAATACGAAAATTAGGTCCGCTATAAATCTACAGATAGTGCGGGCTTTCGGGGGAGTAGATCCACCATAGATACATCACTGGTTACTTTAGTATCATATAAAAGTACGTTATTTACCAAGTTTACATTAAACGCGGATTTAAAATGTTCTGAAAATAGATTAACAATTTCGCCATTACATGTGAATATCCTATCCTTCCAGTGCATACTCGATAGCAAGGTATTGTGCTTCTTTAAAGATTTAACAAAAGACCAGAAGGATCGAATATTCCGAGTCATACTGTTCTTATGGTTTCTTAATGTAATGCCCGTATGAAAGACGGGATTTTATGATGCACGTTGTACGAAGTCCTTTAAATTCAATAAAGTCAGATTGATTACAACGGCAATGACTAGAGCTTTCGTTCTGATAAGTAGCTAGGAATTACACCAAGTAGAAGGAATCACGAGATATAAAAATGGGAACAAATGTATTAATATTTAAAGTTTAAAATATAATAAAGTTGATTTAAATTGGAATCTATATTGCCTGGACCAAAAATTGATCAACAATCGATGGGACTTAACGCATTATTAATACAATCATAATCGACATTATATAAGAACATTTCTAAGCGGAGTTCTGAATGGATGACTAAGTACAGTTCGACGATACTGACGCTCAAGATAAAATGAAAAGTGTATTCTTTTAAACGGTGAATCCGTATAATTTGGTAAAGGTTGGGACTCGTTAATGCCTATAAAAGTTCGGAAGCCTGTGACATTTTTTCAGGAGCAACATAGTCATTGTATAATATAATGGGTTCATATTCTGGATTCACGTTCGGATTCATGTTCTGGATACATGTTCTGGATTCTTGTTAAAAAGAATGGGGGGGGGGGAGGTATAACCCGCAGACATTCACAACATATGTCATAATTTAAAACTGATACACAGATAGAGCGATGAGCTTTACTAGGGTTTAGTCTTTACGAAAACGGGTTAACTGGAGTTTAGTCTTTGGAAATCATTAAATCCCAATTCGGATGAAGACATAATTTTTATTTAGCCAAGTTTCCGCAAATATGAACAGATCCGATATATGGTTGAGTACGTAGATGCTTCCTAATGAAACTTAACAACTTGTTAGTCATCGAGCGAATATTTTGGTAGAAAATTAGCGTTGATGTCGAAACTAATTTTTTAAATTTAGTACTGCACTTTTTTCCGATATCTACTATGGTTGGAATACCATTCAGGAAACGAATAGTGACCGTAAGGTTATCCGGATCCTTTGAGTTTAGTCAAATACTTGTTTTTTTTTAGACGAAAGCTGCTTCTGCTGCAAAGGGAGTCAGCCATTGTTTGCCAAAGTAATATATTTACCCCGTAGACCTACACTACACAATAATGCCTTCACAGTGTCGACGTTTATAGATTTGACATTACATACAAAATACCATAATTGAATTGAATTTAGTAAATTTATAACGGAATCATCTGAGTTCTGCTCTTCAATTTCGGGAACGTTATAGAACATACAGTCTCAACTCAAAAACTTGTGTTTCAATTAACTCTATAGCCCGTCAATTAAGGCGGCAAACTTTTCTCGCATTTTACGCCACAGATTTTTTATCGACATTGTATCATTGTCTTATTATGTGGACAGCCTCGATGATAGACGACCTAATTTGGAGCCTTGGAGTCATAGAAACAGTTATACTTAGTGCAGGCTATTGCTTAGTCCGGGTTGATATTTGGCTTATTATGACAAAGAAAACAATTTACCTTTGGCATATCAACAGCGTATTACTTTAAAAATTCAATTAATTAAAAACATTTGTTTTTTGAGTTTCGAGGTTAGGGAACTCAAAAAAAACACGTGTTCAGCGTTTGAAACGGATGAAAAGACAAAAATAAATCTTTGACATTTGCCAAAATGATCAAACATCAGGTCGACGTGATATCACGTTTAGGTAGGACGTGTAAAATTGTAATAAATTATTGTAAATATTAACAACAGTAGATTAACGCAACGTTTATTCAACAGACGCTACAATAATTCTTTGATTTTAAGATAAGATCTAAGATGAATTAGTTACAAATTCTAACTTAATTTATCATTTTGTCTAATACAAACATAATAAGATATTCTCGTAAAAACAAAAACCAATATTCAAGTATTCTGGCATATTGTGAAAAACGACTTAACCCGTAACATGCTTCATTATGATCAGTCAGTATTCTAATCGTCGTTCTTATTTAGTTTGAATTAAAAAGAAATTAAATAAAAGTATGAAAAAAGTATAAAAGAAAAATTTCTCTATCATATTTTTCCTTGATTTAATTTTAATTGATCCGAATGTCCGTGCAAGGTTTGAAAAATAATTACCTGTATTGATAAAAAACTTCGCATTAAATATTTTCTGCAATATATACAACTTAACCAGAATACGTCGTTATCGATTCTGTTTTTAGAAGAATATCTCATTGTACATGTTAAAAACAAGTAATAAATTATAAATTTAGAGTTAACGACACCAAACCTTCTCATAAATTGAAAAATAGTTGCCTCAAACATATATTTAATATAATTTTAATTATAATTTTGTATATTCTTTGCCGTTTTCAATATATTACCCACCGCATACACAGTACGCATTAAAGGGTAACCATTTTTCGGCAATATAATGAAAACAATGCACTGTAGTTAGAAAGGTGTTAACAAAAAGTTTCTAATTAATAAAATAAAGGCGGTTGAAAGAAACAATTTGTTTATAAATTTTCACTCACTATTTTTCCGAGTGAGCATCCTGTATCTAAAAAGTTAAAGTAGAATATTTTTTCAAAACCGACGATGATACGAGCATATATGTGTAAATATTTGTGTTTAGTTTGGTTTATTTTATTTTATTTTATTTTATTTTTTATAATATTTACATAAAACTCTCGCAATGTAATTTAAAAATATATTTTTTTTTTATTATTGAATGTGAGGGAATTTGAAAATAAGCAAAACGCATGAGGAAAAATTATTTTAATCACTTAAGTATTTTAATTTAAGATTTGTTTCCTTCATCAAGTAAATTCTCCATTTTAGTTCGTTTTAGAGTTATTTGCACTACAATGTGAATCCACAATAGTACGAAGATTCTTTATTTTCTAGTCGAAATCAAACCATTTATTGGGTAAATATTGGACAGTTTACATATTTACTATGTTAAAGGTACAGCGAAAATAGATAAAGTAAGAAAAATATTGATAGATTTCTACATATAATATCACAAAATATATTCATTTTCTAAAATTTACATTCGTTCGTCATTACAATGTCAACTGGTATTTTGGTTTCATACTTTGGATTGTTTTATGTGGACTTATTGTGCATGTTTTATAATCGTATTTAGGTTACATTTTTGCCATTTGATACTGATTGAAAATGGCACGCGTAATTGTAGTAGATATAATCTAGACTTTTTCTTATATAATCACTTCAGCACAGGTATCGAGTTAAATGAAATACATATTGTATTTATTTTTTTTCAGTGTTCACCCATTAATCGAATTTGAAGAGTGCATATTTTATGTGTCTGTGGTACAATATATTAGAAAATCCACCGATTTTTTAAACTATAGTGTAAGGGTAACTAAAGAATGATAGTTTATATTTTCATTAGAAAAATGAACAAATAGTATAACGTATAACAAATGCAATAGTAGTAAATATAGATGTCGATGTAGTATTAGCCTCATAGTTGCGCATTTGAAGCGATTTCAAGAAACACATGGCAGAATGATTAAAAATAGGCTTGGAATGAGAATACTTGAAGTTGAAATACAAGTTCTTGGAAGGTAATTGGCAAAGAATAAACAATTTTTTGTAGCATATCAACAATATGATCTATGGGGGCCTAGTTTAAGTTATAATCCTTTTATCCACTTCATTCGCTTATACAAAATTAATAAGTCTTCTAAATATAAAACTGAAGAACCTTAACTAATTTGATGCACCTTGTATAACGTATATTTGAAGCCTTTTTTCTACTTTAAGTAAAGCAACGTGCCTACATCGCGTTTGAGCCTTGTGTATGTTTCAAAAAACATTACTCATGTAGACTATAATATAAATTGGTACCTCATAAGGTATTATGAAAATGGGTTCAGAATCACGTCATCTTTTATTGACACCATTACTTTCAATAGTAGACCGGATAAAAATGGCCAGAAACTGGTCTAATTTTCCACTAGGGTATGAACTGATTTATTAAAAAATATTTTTTCAAAATAAGTTTGACAGTCTCGGCACAGAAGTCCACGTAGCTGAGACTTCTTTATTCTGAATACTACTACAAATGCGTTTTTAACGAGATGTTCTGTACTTTTTACGAAAAAGAGGCATTCAAAGTTTGATGTTATGCCCACGATATCAAAAAGTATACTTTATTTACAATGACAAAAGAAAACGATTTGTTTCTGAATAATCAAACATATGCTTCGTATATTTGCAATCGTTATGATGCAGTTCCTTAAAAATGAATCACAAGAATAGATTGACATTCAATATTGACCAATTAAAGATATAAGGCTTAAGAAATGAGTGCTTCAAATTTGAAAAAAAGTTTTGTGAATAAAGATATTGGGACAATTACAAAACACGAGACTATTTCTAGAAATAGTATTAAAGAATGAACTATTCGTTTAGTAAACAATATCACGTTATTATTCCGTTTACTACTTTCCGATTCTTAAATATGCAGTACAGTACATAACTTCAAATAAACGATTAAGAGGGAAAAAAACCTTGTTCGTTGCAGTAAAAATAATTATTGCAGGATATATTTTATAATAATCTGAATTGTCATGAAAGTAGCATACTCTCAATGACAACATTTCACATTATATATGTTATTATTAGCATTATTATTAACACTGATTTTTTTTCATTTAAATTTTTGTCAACGGTCCGAGAATTTATCGAGCCTTACATCCGTTGTATTAAAAAATATCGCATGTATCACGTGCGAAATAATGATCTCCATAGATAATTGCACCGTTGATACATAATATACTATTTTCTCTCGGTGTTCTGAAACAATCACGATTTCAAAATTCCGCAGCCAGAGAATCACAAGGTAAAACATAATTCACATTTATAAATATTTATTTTTAAACGATTCATTTATACAACAGTTTAGTAGAGTATAAAACAAAAATTATGATTTTATGAATATAACAGTACACTAAAACAATTGTTTTGTGTATTGAAAATTTAGAGATAGATTTTCAGCAGATTATGATTTTTGCTATATTTTTTGTCTAGTAAAAATTACTGTGCCTTTTTTAAATACTAGGAAAATTGAAAACGCCTAAAAAAATGTTTACTATAAATTATTTTAAATGTTTATGTAATGGCATACCCTTTCCTAAATTGCGAAAATTTTTTCCGAGCTATGGTTATTGAAATGTCATATAACGGACTTTTATCGCAAAGCATAATCATTGATTAACTTTACACGCATTTAAATAGCTCAAATTATTTAAAGCAAAATCTTCAGTACACGGAGACAACTTTTCTTGGAAATGTTACCATTTCAATTGGTAATTTTGGGATAGATTTATTGAATGAGGGTAAATTGTCATTTTTTCTGATAAAAATAACTATAAGTTCTTATAATTTTTAGTACTCAAACAGTAAAAATTCCAATAAACTCTAATAGTTAACAGAAATAATGGCAATTTTCTCCTCCCTACAACGCTGTCCCAAAATTATTAAAAACATGTTTCTCCGTGTACATCTCTAAAAAAAATAACGAAAACATAATTAGTTAAGTATTTTTTTAAAAGATAGTCGACTATTTATTCGCATTTTTATATTCTTTGTATACTATTTGTCCGACCTTTAATTTTATTTTGGTGTATTGAATAAGCACGGTGTGTTTAAATGTCATTTTAATCAGGTGAAGATGAAAAACATATAGAATTTTCTTTTTTAATTCGATTCCAGGACATTGACAGACCATGTTTATGCAAAAATTAAAAAAATCGTTAGTTTTCGTTCTATCTTTCGTTCTATAATCCTTTTTGAAAAATCAACACATGAAACAGGGATAAACGACGCTTTTCACATTTATCTTACACATATATTTTCTTACGTAATTCGATGCGCTAAAATCGAATATCATTTTTTCGCGGAATATTGTGAAAACACCTTAGAAATTAAGATTTTTCCGATTTTTCTCGTTTATTTTCAAAAATATTAAAAATATCGAAAGCACTTTTGGTATAGGTGTGATAGGAATTTAGAAAAATGCCAATTGTATCAGTGTTATAGACGTATTCAATTATCACTATCGGAAACCTATTCGGGTTGTCAATCATGTTTATTAAAGCTATGGTTACCTATACTTATTTTGACATCCAAAAACATCGTAACGAAAATTGATGCAAATGCGATTTACATGGTGAACAGACATTAAAAATTCATCAAAATTATGATCTCCTGGTTTATTTTGTTAAAACATTGAAAACTCCGAAAAATGTCTAGAATACAAAATATGTATTGTGAGCAGATCTATAAGTTTTATTTGAAACAATTCTTTTTTGTAAATAAACATTAAAAACTACGTAAAATCATAATTTTTATCGATTTTTCGTGATTTTCATTATATAGATTGCATATGCTCGAAATTTCGTGATGATATTCAAAGAACGATATTCTCATATTGTCCTAAACATAGAATGTGAATTTGAACTTTTTTTTTCAATATTCGTCATTTTTTTTTCAATATTCGTCATTTTTGTATAAATTTAATAAGAAGCAACGTTTTCAACAGTTTATCCTTGTTTCAATGTCTTGATTTTTGAAAATAGAAATTAATACAGAGCGAAAACAGCTCTAACGATTTTTTAAATTTTTGCATAGAGATAGTCTATAAGTGTTCTGAATTAAAAAACAAAATTTGGTGTGCTTTTCATCTTTGATTTAAAAAGCATATAACCACATCGTGTAAGTTTTAAAGTTTGGTTCTTTCTTAGTTCTGGAGTCGGCGTTATCGCGTGTTATCAAATTTCACTGGAATTAATTGAATTATAATTTGAAAAATCATACGACGACGAAAGATTTAGCAACATGTTACTTTATATTTCTTTGAAATCCTAAAACTTCATTACATTCCTAACCATGAACATTTAAAATTAACAAAAATTATAATTTCACCATCATTATGTATTGAAAGTACATTAATTTCACTTTTTCTGACTTAATGTATGAGTCTGCTTCTTACAACGTGATAATAAAGAATTAGTCATATTTGAAAATGTAATTATATTGTCTCTGCTAAAGGATCTTTAGAAATAAATTAATAGTAGAATTAAATCATAAATTATTCCGAAAGAAAATTAAACTGAATATAAAATTATAAGACTAAAAATAAAATTTTATAGGAAAGTGTTCTAAGCTTGAGGCTGCTATAACAGTATTTACACAAAATACTGGTACCAGATGAACTGCTTTCTCAACGTTAAAAATAGTACACGATGCGAAAATGTAATGAGAAGTGTTACCATACTCTGAAAATGTAAAAATCTTGAATCATGATCCTATAACTAATTACATTTATTGAAGATTTTGATATTCATGAATTTATTCTCTTACTTAATACAGTATGTGCAAGAAAAGCAAGTATCTCACTGTTTTGCAGACCGGTTCAATGCTTTAATGCTTCGTTTTTAATGGATGATTAAGACTTTTCGACGTCTTTCTGTTTAAATTCGAATTTTATCCACTTATGCCTCATGACTTTGATATTAGGGACTGGAAAAATATGAAAGGAATATCCAGAACAAATTCAAATGGTGTGTATAAAATGGGGGATTATTTTACGAAATATTGATTCTAGATTTTTATCTTTGTTTTGTTTTAAAATTTTTATTTCTAATTACAATGTCATACCTATTTCAGTAAATATTCAATGAAAGTACTAGAATACGATATGCTTGAAACCTTCCAATTTGTTTAAAAATACCAATATAATGTCAAATGTCAAATATCAGTTTATAAACAAATTTTCAGTTTACGATTTACAACCCATTGTCTTATAAATGTATGAATACGTTTAACTGTTATTAATAAATATTTATGCCGGCTTAAATATTTGTTATATTATTTATATTTATGACCAAAATTTAATGCTATATAACATAATTATTTTGCAAAAACAGTGTACTATTCACTGTGCTTATTACTTTCAGAATGTTATAATAAAAATGTATAATAGTTATAAATTTATAACTATGTTTTCAGAAAACGAATCGTTTCATAAACTCTGTATTACGTTTGCACTTTCTTAACAACTGTCAATTTAAGTTATAAGATAATATTATGTGTTTAGAGTCACACCTGTGATTAACTTTGATTAAAATTTTAGTAAAGACAGGCCATGTCTGACGAATTTAAGGCACACAACGTCGCTTGAAATTCCTGAATGAAATAATTCTGGAAATCCCAAGATACCGGTCGTTCCAGTTCTACCCCTTGTGAGCACACGGTGATATATGAAATATTTCGTAAGAGAGCGGATATTTGGTAATAACTAGAGATGCACTAATTTTGAAGTTTGTTTAAATGGTCTTAAAAAAGAATCCAATTTTTCAACTTTATAAATGTTAAGAGTAAACAATAACATAATTCTTTTATTTTTTTCGTATTTTATGTATTATCGAAATTAATAATGTTAATAATTAATAATGTAACAATTTGTTTAAATTACAAGAACTTTCCTACAATATTAAAAAATCCCGAATTTGAACTTAACAAATCATAAAAATGTTATTTTAGAGTTTTTTTTTAATTTAAAACTATAATGTTTTAAGAGGGTTGGGTCCGATTAAAAATTTAATTTTGTGAAATTAAAAAAATAATTTGCTAAGTTATATCAAACTTTCACTACCCGAACATGCGCAAACAATGATAAATTATACGGATGTCCATGTTTTCCGTGCATATCGCTAGAGGGGGGGGGGGGGGCATTGTTGGTTTCAAAATGTTCGATTAGTGCAGGAAAAACGTGTTTGATGACTTTTAAAATAGGATTTACGGATATCATTATTCAGGTTTTCAGTAAGTAAATTGAAAAGTTCATGCTAGATATGATTTTGGCATCAAAATGTAACCTCACTTTATGGGTGAGCTGCTTTTATGTTTTTTAGAATTCAGTTTTTTAATTTCTTTGCCTTGAAAACTGTAGCGAAAGTATCGGACCAGGAATTTGCGAAATCTATCAACTGTTGCAATAACAGGAGGCTTCTGCTTTTTCATGCATTTTGCAATTGTAATTGCAATGTCAGTGGTCACCGAAATTGTGTTCTTATTGAGTCTAGAGTACGGGAGTATAAACGCAGTAGACGTGAGAAGTCCAAAACGTCGTATTGGGCAACTATAATATACAAATTAATGTTCTTATTCACCAGATATCATCAGATAAGTTTAATAAATGAAGAAAACTATTAAGAACGATGTACGTATTGTGGATCACGTGATTTTTTGTAGATTTCTAAATTCAAAAGTCTTGAGTAAATATTCATGAAAAAAAATTATGATTCGAGGTGGTTTCAATAGGAAGCAGCTATCATAAAACAATTTACAGGTTGTGAGGGACTTTTCAACAAAATGCCATCTAGTACGGTAAAAAAAAAACAGATGGACAATACTTTGTAGCACAGTATTGTAGTGTAGTACAACTTTGTAAAAACTTCTTTGATGCATTTGTGTTCAATTAATCGTTTATGATCAAATTTCTATTGTTTTCAATTTTAATTTTTCGATAATTAATTAATAAATAGTTATTTTTGTATCAAGGGCGTAAAATGGCGTTTTACGCCTCGACAATAGAACCCGAGAGACGTCAAAGCTGGCTCGAGGTTCATGAGGGTGACAATTCTACGCCTGAGATTCAAACATTGTTTTTTGATGCAGTAGGCGTAATAGTATATTGTGTATCTAGGGCGGAAAGGCATGTATTACGGCGCGGGCGATACGGCAGCTCGAGTCGTAGGCAAAAACGAGGCGAGCCGAGTCATGCCGTAGACGAGGGATTCAGCATCGCCCAAGCGTGTAATGCATTTCCGCCCGTGGTACACACGATACTTTTTGTCACACCTGTCGACAAAAAGGCCACCTTACTGGCCGGCGGTGACGAGTGGCGGGCTGTAATGAGAAAAGCGGGCGGTAAAAATTGAAAAACGCCCGTGCGCATGCGCAGGTGCGTCGTCGGCCATAAATGGCAACTTTCCGTTCGCTTAACCTACACGGAAAGGTGGCTGTTTGTGCAGGTGTGACAAAAAATATTTTACGCCTCGATTTTCGGGCCTAAAATGCCAATTTCACGCCTCCCTGGGCGTTAAATTTATTTTATGCCCAGGAGGTGTGAAATAGGCGATTTACGCCTGCAAATAAGGGTGTAAAATGACTATTTTACGCCTACTGCATCAAAAATGTGTTTTTACCGTGTAAAAACATTTTATATTTTATATTCCCGGGAAAAAATGGATTATATATAATTATATACAATTTTTGATACAATTAGATCCAATTATATATAATAATATATAACTATATGTGTTTATATATGATTATATACAATTATATACAATTTTTGATACAGTTAGATCCAATTATATATAATTATATATAATTATATATGGATTTTGGCCGTATATAATTATATACAAAGCCGTCAATTATATACAATTATATATGCTAATATATAATTATATATGTTTATATACGATTATATATAATTATATACGGCCAAAATCCATATATAATTATATATAATTATATATAATCATATATAATTGGATCTAATTGTATCAAAAATTGTATATAATTATATATAATCGTATATAAACATATATAATTATATATTATTTTATATAATTGCATCTCAATTTATATATAATTATATATAATCCATTTTTTCCCGGGTTTATGTTTTAATTCATCAAAACATTGTATTTGATATTATCGTAAATGAATCTAATATATGCCAAGACCATTTTCATCCCTATATATTTAAAAGATACTTTTATAATTTCAAGAGATTATTTTATTAAATTCAAAACATAAGCTTTTCTAAATTTATAAATTTAAGATAAAATATTGTCAAATTCAAGAATAATTTGTTTAAACTCAAAAATTGTTTCTTTGAATCGTACTGCATAATTCATTATTTAAGAAAAGATTGATTTAAACAAATGTTGTTTGCATTTAAAAAACTGTTTTCTGAGTGTAGCATCAGGAATTAAATTTAACAAAATATGAACCAGCCTGTCAATGCAACGGAATGCGATATTCAATCGAAAAAAAATCCGCTAAAAATTTTGTCATCATTTTAGATGTAGCAGAAAACAACTTTCCATTTATCTGTGTTATATGTAAAGAATGTCAGAGGAATTCAGAAAACAAGCCATTCATTTGTTTTAAGTAATATTTGGTATCTGGATCCCCATTGTACGATAGTTAGTCATTAATGTTTTTTCTGCACAAATAACTAAGTAGTATGAAGAAAGGGTTGGAACAATATTGTTCAATTTTATATGGAATTGTCACATCAACGAAACAGATATTTTAATTCCTTTACCACATATTTTAGCGAAAAAAAAATCACGTACAAAATATATAACTTTTTTTAAGAAGGTCCTAAAGAATATGAAATGCAAGTTCTAACATTTTTAAATGAAGTCATAAGAGATCTGTGCATATATAATTAGGAACATTTTCGATCTTTATTATTTTTAAGCAGTAACTTTAAATTGTTCTATTTCGTTCGAAAATCTTTTGAAAAAAGACAAACATTTTTTGGTGTGTTTAGAAGCCGATTCTGATAAGAAATTTTGTTCCAGAAACAAAATATGACCTCAAAAATAGCCAATTGGCTCTAGTTTCTGAGATATTGAAAAGCCTGCTTTCTGTCCGAATTGAAGGTCAAAAGGGTAAAAATTCAGTTTGAAGTGATTCGAATTTCAAAAAGTTTTTTATTTCTTGATTTTTTTGCGACGCATCCTATATAGTACAGGTGTGAAAAATGTCCGAAAGACGATTTTTAAACATTTGACCCTCAATCAAGTAAAAAACAACGTCAAATTGGTTATTTTAGTGTACATATTTGGATTATGCGGTAAAAAATCCTATCAAACTTGATGGGGCAACTGAATTTTTTTCGGCTATAGATGCTCAAAATGCCTGTAATCGGAACTTATACCCCTTTTACCTTCAATATCTCGAAAACTAGAGTCAATTAGACATTTTGGCAGTCATGTTTAGTGTCTGGAGCAAAAATGCTACCAAAATCGAGTATTACTTATAGGGCAACATGAAATTCTTAAATTTCTATTGGGCCGTGTTATTAGTTTGTTAGTTTTTTTTAGCAATTGTAAACTAATTGTAAATAAGTATCAATACCTTCAGTTGTTAGTATCAAAATATAACAGTACATAAATTAGACACTTTATAAACGACTACTACACTTTTGGAATGTAAAGTTTTTACAAATAGAATTAGGTAAAGTAACCAGGTGTGATCAGAATAATCAGATATGAAGTTTTAAATGTTATTTTTAAGATGCCAATGATGATGATGGATGCATGAGAGGAATTGGTTATAATTTCAGTCCTTAATGATGCCAGCTGTAGTTGCAAAAACAAATTAAATAAAATTAAAACCGTGATGTTGAATTGACTAGCAATGCCAAACACAAGAAACAGTAAGTGCAAAGTCATCATAATGTATGCATCAGTTTGGTCGGTTCCAAATATTATTAGAGCAACGATCTCTAAATGGCTATTGTTCAAAACTGGTAAATTGCAACGCAAGAAATTAAGCAGGTATACACCAAAAACTTTAAATACAAAAACATGATCTGTCTTCAGGATATTCTTAAAAAAGAAAAAGTCCACCTTCGATGTGCTAGTCAAGAGTTCTGCTAACACATGCTTAGAAGCATAAAAGTACTGATTCTACTGGCTACTATCTGGAAAAATTCCACATCGTCAGTATAACCCATAACCTCAAAACGTAATTTACTTCTTTCGACATTTATAAAGTATATCAACATAAGCGTTGTAGCAGATAATTATTTCCTTTAAAAGATTTCCCATCGGTGCAGAGGGATTTTGTAACTCATAACCAGTCATAATATTTTTAAAATATGGTTGCATATGACATTTTCTCAATAAAGTTATGTGTGATGAACGTAGCTTCACGGTAATTTAAAGTGGCAGAGAGACATTTTATGAAATATCTACAAAAAAATTACTATTACGAACAATAGTACACCTAGAAAACACAATGATATGAGTAGTGGTTAAATACAAGTCGTCTGCTACAAGCAGTATAGGATACCACTACACATCGTTTTAGATACCATTGAAGTAGTATTATATATTCCTTGTAGTAGTATCAGTAAACTAATAATAAATGATCAGTATATTTAGTATTAATATACTCTCGTATTTCTTTCAGCCTTTCGTTAAGAGGCATTTTTTTATTTCTAGGTGTTTCACCTGTTTGCTAACTATTACTTTACACAACCCCTATGTCACTATTTTGAAAATACTGACATCTTTATAAATTAAAAATCTTTCGGAATGACCTAAACAGTACCTAATATTTGTAATACCGTCTTCTACAGAGTATGCTCGTAAAATTAGAGTAATGAGAGGGAAAGTCTGTGAATGCAAACGTTCTAGTGCCCCTGAAAGCTTTAAGTTTACTCCAATT
The DNA here is from genome assembly GCA_030407085.1 of Trichopria drosophilae. NCBI lineage: Eukaryota > Metazoa > Arthropoda > Insecta > Hymenoptera > Diapriidae > Trichopria > Trichopria drosophilae. Next base: position 162,441,066 of record CM059582.1, on the reverse strand, counting down.
ACGATCGCGGACACCGTGAACCACGAAAGCGTCGTCTTGATCGAGTTAGGGAGGGTCAAGGAAAAACTCTTCTCATAGGGAAAATGCAAGATGGCGCGGGTGGCATGGTTGGTCGAAAGTCGGCTCCGTTTGATCAGCTGTTCGAGTGTAACGAATTGCAGAATCAGGCTTTCGGTCGATCGACCTGTAGCAGGCGACCAGAACAGACGATGTCTATTGTAATCGTTAAAACTGGTAAAACGATCTATTAATATCGGTCTCCCCCTAGACGTCTAATAAAACGAACAGTTTGACGTAAATTATTATCCACTTGTCTCTTTATAGTCATTGCAAATTCGAAAATGAAAGCCGCGTGTCAACATTTCATGTCTGCTTTAAATAGAAGTTTAAATGATGGTTATTTTCAGCGGAATAAGTAGGATTGTAATCTTTGGATTCTTTATAGCTTTCCAAAGAATGCTCATTGAAACCATGGACTTGCAATCCGTTAGCAACGGATTATCAATTAAAGAAGAAAAGAAAGGAATTATAAGACTGGCAGAAGGTTGAGAGTGTTAAAAAAATCTGACATTCATTTTGTAGGATCATTTTTAAATCCGACCTAATAATGAGAATGTTATTAATGGAGTCTTATTACAAACATCAAAGTATAAATATAATATGAAAGATAATTAGAAACATGGCGCTGCTGCCACAACTCCCGCCCATAACTGATAAGCCTTGTTATCGATTGCATCACATCTTCTTTCACTCCAGTAAAAATTGGACTAATTGTTCATACAGTTTTTTTATATTTACACACTTCCACTTTGATAAAAAAGTCGAGTGCATCACTTAAAAGAAATTACAATGTCTACTAAAATAATATTCAGAATAAATTTTGAAGGCAAGAATTCGCATTTTCAGACGATATTAAAAATGTTGATATTACCTTTGAGTTGTAGAAGAGAAGACATAAAAAATACTCAGAGAAAATCCGAGGTACTCATTAAAGTTGCAATATTGGAATATCAGTTTGAAATAAAAATGTCTCGTGGCGAAGATGGAAAAGTGATATAAGGTGATGACAAGAAACTTCCACTGGCAATAAGAATCGCAGGTAGAAATTACTTAAATTAGCATAACTTTTATTACTGAATATTTCATTAGTCTCGAGAGTTTGGTGGGTGAACGTGGAGTGAAATTGTAGCCTAAAATATGCTCTACCTAATCACATTCTAACTCTTAAGATGAAGTCATTCGTTAAAAATTAAGGCGATAACTCCAAATGAGAAAGAATCAGATGAGGGATTCGTTCCCTGCCGGCAAATTCACCCTCGGAATTCTCCGACATTTTACGCGATTCCATCCACGAGCCAAGCGGGATAAGAGTGATCAATGAAGCTCGCTATTCTCAGAAATCCGAAATCCCTGTCGATCGACCTCGAAAAAAAGCACGAGGGGAGATATTTAGGATACGCGTGTAAAACAAGGCACACCTGCGGTTATTCGAATCGAAGTTGGCGTTCCAGTATAGGGGCGCCACCGTCCTGTGTTGGTGATTGCAGTCAGCACATGGAAATATGAATCTCCGCCAGAAATTCTCGTTGGCACTTTATCTCGGCATCACTTCCGAGATTCAAAAAAACGGGTTTTGTCCGGTGTCCTCCTGACGGGTTCGGTGGACAACCGAGACGGACCGGAATGATCTACTGATGATCCCGGACGGAAGTTTCTCACTTTACGACCAGAGGAGCAGCTGATGTGTACGCGCGCGGAATTTTCTCTTACCCTCCTCCAGGGTCAATTTTCGATTTGGCAACTCGGGAAGAACAATTTGACCGGACACGTGTGAAACTTGCGAGGGTTCTTTTGTCTTTTATCGTATGACAACTAGTCCCTGTATTTTTTGGCGCAACGCGTGGGCTGCAGTACGCGCTAGTGCAGTTTCCTCTTTTCGCGTAACAGACGTGTCGACGTGATCAGCAAGCGCAAGCCCGAAAACGGAGTCGCGACTGCGCTCTACGGTTCACCTATTGACCGTGTAATACCTAGCCATCCTTATCGATAGAATTTACGTATATTCCGGGCAGCATCTCACTGATGCGAGGTCCAAATTTCGCCGGTGTCATCTGATAAAGAAATATTCTAATCTATTGTTCCTAGGATATTATAAAAAAAGAGCAATTGAACACACTGGAAGCTTTTTTGCTATCGAGTAATCAGTAACTTAACAAATGCCTGAACATGAACTGTAAAATAAATCGATATGTTTCCTAGCTAGTCACGAAATCCAACCGCCCTCGAGTTATGAATGAAAGTCACGGACAATAGAGACGAAAACCTTCACGAATAGTCCCGACCTTTCAAGGTGCTATATTAACTAAGTTTCGTGTACTAAACTCAACAACTTATCATGCACCAACAGGAAATGATTATTAAAGTACATGAGGCGATTCTCTGAATTCATTCATATGAATCTCCTTACGTACTAAATGGAATGACGTGCGACATACCCCACCCACCACGTATTTGACTGTGTTTTAATACTTGACTATTTTGATTACAATGCGCCATAATATCACTACCGCTAAGATCAACGATTATTAACTTGCATTAATGCTTTCCAGTCATCTTTATTAATGTATATATGATTCGTTTTCTATGAACATGTCTTCAATGTTTGCTAAGTTCATTGGCGTGGAAGACTGTCAGGTTGTGTGCCTGGTACTAGTTAGATAATAAACATGATTTATTTGAGATGTTGTCAATTTGCTGACGATTTGCTGACCTGCAAGTAGCGACAGTACCACACCTAAATTACGGTATCATTCATTTCTGCAAGAGTGAATACTGAAAGCGTCGGTTTAAATTAATGTGTCAAGTGCCTGCAGCTATGAAATTATCTTTCAATTAAGGGGGTGCGGGTCGAAAAGCCTACAAATAAAAAAACGAACCAACAAACCAATTTCAAAAAGTCTCCCTACTGTCAGAAAGCCGGTATTTCGAAAAGCCTATTAGTTTTTTAAGAAATAAATAATACATTTTAAAACCTTAACCGATATAATCAAGATGAGCACTTGTTAAATATTTTGCAATTTGATTCAAGTCGTCCCAAGAAGGACGGCAACGGTCCTTCTGTCCAAATATTTTTGGGAATATTTTTTGACAGCCGATTTGATAAATTATGGCCCGTCTGTCTTTTCATTGTTGAATACTTTAATGCCTAGATTTGCACTTATCAATTGTTGAATTTGTTAGCTTCTCGACAATAGCCAAATTAACACAGCTCATTATCGGTAATTATCCTGTTACAGGGTATGAAATCATCAAAATTACTTTGGAATAATTAACTAATTTGGTACCGAAATTATTGCAATATTATTTTGATGATTAAAAGCGATTTTAAACCTTCTGTAGTTCTAGATACCTTTGTGTCAGTTTATAATTAAAGAGGCCTTAATAATAATGGATTCCATCTGGATATTCGTGAAATCCGGCCCTTAAACTACTCCTATCCCCAGTGGACACAACCTTTTAAAAAAACGCTTAAAAGACCTTAAGGTATTGAAAAAATATACTTTTTATGATTCCAATACATTGATCAAAATATTCTTCCAAGGCAGAAAAAAACGAATTTAAAACGTTGTAAAATTTAATGTAGGTTCGAGTATATAACTAACAATTAATAAAGTTGTCGAATTTTTTCTACTATAGGAATTAAATGGTAATATGCTTCGTAATCACTCGAATTCCTAATCTGCTAGGCTTTGTTGAAATATTTATAATTTCAATTTATCTCGAAATCGAAAAATTAAACATGCTACTTCGGGAGCATCCCTACCGTGACTATAGTTGAAATGACTTAGATTCTCTATTAAGAGGTAGCAGTGGGGCACCCCACAAGGTCACAAATTCCTTAGAAAAATAGAAATCTTTGATAAATTTCAATTTGACAGTTTACGGAAAAGAATTGTAAACTTGTAAACGAGTATGTTTCGGCCGTATGCAAATATAAAAATTGTTGTATACATGTAAAAAAATAAAAAAAAATAATAGATATGTTAGTTTGCAATAAATTAATCCCACACGTTCAATTTTTTTTCTTCGATTTCAAGATAAATTGAAATTATGGATATTTTGATATTCCAATACTGGCGGTTTGGGATTCCGACTGATTACGACGCAAGATGTTTGAAATAATTTAGATAATTTCAAACTTTAGCAGATTAAGTGTTATTCATGGTTCCTGAAAAATAGACATATTACATACATCGAAACGTCCTAAAATCGTTCTGAGCTCGTTTTGAAAACGTTCTAATGCAAATTAAAACTCAACGAACCTTATAGGGAACGTCTTAAAATCATCTTGGCAACGTCTTTACATCGTCTCGATTTTGATCCCTTCGAAACGTTTTCAACTCATTCTGTGAACTCTTTGAATAAGTTTTGCCGCAAATTTAAATTCCGACCAACGTTATTGGAACGTCTTAAAATCATCTTGAGAAAGTTTCAAAATATTTTAAAGACGTTCGAAGGACGATTTTAATTCTTTAGCATTAATTTGGTGCAATAAACGCTAAAATATTTTGCAGATATTCCCAGGACGGTCTCTTAAGACGTTTGTTTAGACGTGTCGGCATAATGGATTTTGCTGCATGAAGCTTGAAATGGAAATACGTTCGCAGGGTAATTTTAAGACGTTCCTTGAATAGGCGGAATTTTAATTTACATTGGAATGGTCTATGATTTTACATTTTAAAATTTTTCTCAAAACGTTCTTTTAAAGTTGTTTTAATTAAGATTCGCCGGGATTTAAATTTGTATTATGCAGTTGTGTTATAACGTATTCAAAACGTATCCGGGACCATTTTAGGTTGTTTTGCTGGAAATAGTACTTTTGATTTTATTTTATTTATTAACCTCGAAAGAGAAGTTCAGAACGTTTTATGAATGTACCCGGAAGGGTATGAGAACGTTACGTTCACATGCACGGACATCTTTATGAAATTTGGTTCCGAGATGAAGTAAATGTTAAACAGGGGTTTATGCTCAGACACATTTTATTTATTTTATGTTGGTTCAGAGATGTTTAATTGATATTAAAAACTTCGGACATATAACGTCACCAAAACGATTTTAAAACATTTTTCGAACAAGTTTGCAATGTTTTGTACAACGTTTATTTTATTTTGACACGTTTTGTAGACATTTTTTAAATGTTCCTTAGGGTTTTTGATACCCCTAAATTAATATTGTGAAAAAATAGTATATTATGCACCAAGGGGGTGGAGGAAGGACCTTTGAATTACAAGAGCAAGTTTAGGTCACCGAGTAGAAGACGAGTCCCCGTCCCCGTGGTGCATACAATATTTTATGTAACAAAGGCAGAAAAATGGGATTTTTCATCCCATTTCGTGCATGTCTTACATAAAAACGCTTTACAATAAGGCTTCAACCCATCAACAATTCTGTACTAACTTAATTTAATATCGATCGTTTCAAATCGTTCCCGTTTATTTGGGGATCTGACAAAATTAGGAATGGTTTTTGGATACTTATAAATTGATATTGAAAGCAAAAACGCCTTAGAATATATTCCTACTTTTCATTTATTTAATTTATTTGTGCTGTTGAAAAAATTGTCGTTCGGCATTTGCGGTGACACTAGTGACTTTTTTTTGACAGCGGGAACTGCAGAATTGGGGCTAATTCACTTTACACGCCCAAGTGAAGCGAATATTCAGGGATATATCAAAACCTGGATGCTATTGTCCGTTAATTTATATATAACTACTTATAAAGAATTATTTTACGATCCTCACAAAACATTGATTTAGCAGCACTGTTAATTTCTTTTTTAGAAATGTTCACATGTAATAAATAATCTTTTATTCATATTTTGATGTTCAAATGTAATTAGTTATATAGCTTTTATGTTATTAAAATTAAAATTAATTTAATGTACTTGTGATATATTTATGCTTATTTATAATAACATTGCATCAACTTTTACATTTGTTATTTTACTGTGTTATTCGAAATAAATTTATTCCTTTCATGTCTTATTAGGGAGTAAAATACTGCCTTAAGATGAATATATATTTCTGATGATATGGAAGCATCGGTTCATTATTTTTAAAAACCGAGATAATTATATTTTCATACGATAAACGTTTATACTTTTTTTGCAATAGGCTGTGATTGAAAAAATTAGGGTTTGTTCATAAAAAAGTTCATAATTTGAATAGCCATTTTTTAAAAATAGGCACAAGTCCAGAAAGAAATAGGGTTTATTAATTAATTAAATAAATGCTATTAAAAATATTATTTATATATTACACCTATGACCTATGGCCTGAACATTTTCAAAACTTTGACCCCGACCACATCCCAGCCAAAGTATTAATAAATACTACTTGTAAAACACTTACTTCGCGCACTTGTATTGTAATATACTATTCGATGCATATTACATGTTTTCAAGATTTACTCTGGTAGAATGCGCATGCATTATCTCTTCTCCCGGTCACTAATCAGCTGTCAATCTTAGAATGTAGTAAAACACAATATTGTCCTGTTTTTGATTGCATTTTTTAGTTGTTTAGGGTGTGAAATGTCGATATTCGATGAAAAACTATAGGGTAAGTTTGCCCGAGAGGTGACCAAATTCAATGCTATGTTAGAATTAATAAAAATACTTTACAATAATAATATGGGGTGTTGATTACTACTAATGTCCTACCAAATATAGCGAATATAAACATTTTTAAATGCAGGTTAATAAAATGTTAACGATTTAATTTAAATAACTCAAAATCAAGCACAATGATGTTATGTCTATTGTTTCCATATCAGCACAGATATAGGAATGTTCTCTGAAGTATAATTTTCTGAAAATGTTTTACCTATATAATCATATACACGTTCAGAAAATAATTTGAAACACATTTTAAATGTTGGAATTATAATCACAAAGATTATGATTTTTCTTAAAGTGTCGCAATATTTTAAGAAGTGTTTTACACTTTCAATAACTTTATTTTCAATTTCTTTTCTTCACAAAATGTCCATCTCTTTTCTTCGCGGTTGGTTCAGATTTGTCAATATCTTATTTTTTTTAAACAATTCATATCTGATAAACCATGGCCGAATGTGGATAGGTTATGAATGAATGATTATTGTTATTTTACGAATATGGAATGCTATTATAAGATATGTGGAATGAATGTTTATGGCGACTTGAATCTGCAAACGAGATGTGCGAATGTTTCACAGATATGAAATGTTTAAAAAAAATAAGATATTGACAGATCTGTCCCAGGTAGGCGTTTTTGTAAAGAAAAGTAATTCAAAAGAAAGTTATCGAAAGCGAAAAAGTAATAATGATAACAGCAATAATAATAATAATAACAAGTAATAAACAATTTACTCATATCAATTTTATTTTTAAGTTATCTGCATAATAATTTGAAGAAAAATTTGCATAAATTAATTCAGTAATCATTCCTTACAAATCATCATACGTGCAGCTAAATGCACGTGTGATCTTCAAAATAGAAGAAGTGTCTTGCATTTCAACTTTCCTTCGATATAGAAAACTAGTAACCGGTTTCGGTAACGTCACTTAGATTTCCAGTTTAAAGGTAGTATTAAATCACATTCCGTCGGATCGTCGCTTATCGGGAAATAGATTTTGACCCAAATGTATAACTTGACATGTCTCGAATAGTTTAGTTATCGTATAGCTTCATCTTTTAAATTCAAAGAAGAATAATACCAGGTGCATAAGCATGTCGTGGTAGTAGATTCCATTTTTACATAAATGTAATATTAGTTGCAACTTTTTTTTATTAACAGTTAACTTAGTTACAAAAATTAAATGTCATAAAAAGGATTATTATAAAAAGTTTGAAATTAACGACAAATACGATAGTATGAGTGATGATTATGCAGTTTACAAATGTTTATTTAATAATAGACATTTTTCATTAGCGTTACACGTGTAATTTACGCATATTCGTGATATGCGTGAACTATCTATTTATTACATACTAAAATTCCCATTTTACTTACACGAATAGTACAAAATCATAATTATGAATGTTTACTAATGTTTTTTTTTATAATTCATAACTTTGCAAACAATTTTGCTTTTTTTCTTTGTGCATAAACCCTACCCTTTAAAAGTATCGATTGTTATGCAGACGATACTGTCATTCTAAGTGCGGACAAAACATGAGAAACTTTACATATATTGAATATGTTAATTATTTGGCTTCAAGAAAATCGATTGTCCTCAAATATAAAAACAAATTTTCGCTTGAAAAAAGCAACTCAACCAGCAAAAAATATATATTAACGATTCGGTACTTAATTAACTAATTATTTAAATACTGACTATTTGAATAAGTTTCTGATTTATAACAATGTATTCAGTAGAAAATGATAATTGAATGTGATTATTACTTTTACCCTTACAGGAAAGCAATATTGAAAATTATTCACCATTATTAAATTCTTGTACTATTGTTGCTATTTACGTCACAAATATTTAAGATTACGTCACAACAATAAAGACACGCAATAAATGATATGTCTCTCTACTGAATGGTGTGTACTGAATAGATTTAATATTATTTTTAATTTAAAAAATTGAAAAATGTATATTAACATATGTTGATGATCGTGTTCATTATTTTGACAGAATTGTACGATATTATAGACATTCAATGAAAAAATGCTACATTCTAATATGAAAACAGTGATTTTTGGGAATCAGATTGAAAAGGTGCAAAGAAACTTAAAGATCCAATATTATAACAGTGTGCAGAGATATACTTTTTTAATTAAAGATTAAATGCAATTTTCAGAATCGAAAGTTAAATTAACTAACAAGAAATGTTTAACTTTGTAAAATTGTAAACATTATACAAATTATGATTCCAAATCCAAAAGTTAAATGCATTTTTATACCTAAACTTTTCTAGATAAATTGCAATTAATAATATTTATAAATAGAAATAATAGATTACACAGGCTTGCAAATTATGGCGTCATGTCAGTTAGTTAAAAGTCGAGGGTCAATTCCAAAATAGTTTTTGGATAGAATCCGAATCCGTTGTCAGAATTGATCCATTACGTCAATATTTTGAGATATGTGACGTTGTGAATCCAAAGAATTTTTTAGGTTTTTGGCTTTTTTTGAGGTTATGTGCAGAAGACACAAAATTTTGATGGTGGTTTCCATTCGTTGGTTCACAATGTACCACTCTTTCGCGTCAATTTGAGATTAGATGAGTTCAATTGCAATTTTTTCTTCAGAATATTACGCTACTTCGAAATTATGAGACATGCCCTATTGGTGTCATGAGCATTTGCAGTGATGGGGGTATTTGGAGTTACCGAATACGAATTTGAAGTTGACATATTAAAATTTTCGAATTGAAGAAAGCGGGTTCATAATGGCGTAGAAAAAAGTCTTAAAAAACATTCACAATATTGAAACATGTTTTTAGTTGTAAATACTCAAATTTGACGTTGTTTTTATTTGTATACAGGTTTTGTAACATTGAATTTGACCTGAGCTCGTCTTCCAAGGGAATTTCAAGGAACATTAATTTTACATGTATAGTGTCATTTCTAATTAGCATATTTTGGTGAAGAAAAGTCGCAATTGAACTCTGCATCTCTCACATTATAGTGATTGAGTATAAGTACTGTATAATCTAACTCAAAAAAATTCCTAAGGATTTGTGCCTTCTGTACACATCCTCAAAAATAACAAAAATGGAATTTTTTGGCACATAACCTCAAATGTCTCAAAACTCGTGACGTGGTGATTCTGAGTTCGGATTTCAATTCTACGCAAAAAATTACTTCGGAAATAACCCTCCACTTTCGAATAACAAAATCATATTGGCCTGTCTTATATATTTAGTGAAATTTGGATGAATTGTTCGACTTTATCTGTCGAAGAGTGAGATGAAATCGATTTTGATTGGTATTAAACATAAACAAGGCAAATAAATATAAGAGAATTATTAAATAGGTATTATCCTTTATTGGCTGGGCAATTTCAGTTTATAAATTGTCAAATAAAAAATAGTCGAAATTAAAAAAACGTGCATATTTATGTCTCTGACTGATAATTAGTTAATTGCGTATCACTGGACTTATGAATAAATTCTGCCGTATTAAATATGCTTAATTCAACCTTAAAAAATGCCAAATGTACATAAAAAATGAATTCTTGATGATCATAAACTTTAATTTGTAATATACGTGGGTTTCCCAATTTTTCAATTTATTTTTCGAAGGTTTATTTAAAAAACTTCCATAAATAGATTCAAAAAATACTTTGTTAGCATCCAAATGCTATCAAAGTAAAAAAAGCTGGTTTTAATTCCAAATTAGAGTGGTGATGAAATGTAATTGTCAAATGCGTCATGTAGATGTCAAAAAGGTCAACCGAAAATTAAAATTGAGTCGAATTCGCACAAGCCCTAAAAGCTTCCGAAGATCTTAAATATTTTATTATTGATTGTGAAGATGCCTTTGATAATATCTGAGCACAGGAAGGGTTTCGTCAATGCCCAGGTATTATAAACAGTACCTATACATGTCGCGTACATTCTGTACACCGCGTGTCAGTCAACACCGTGGGGTGTTTGCTTGTTCATAATTTCCATTTCATTGAGGAGACCAAGCGCATTAAAAATATTTAGTGTTTCTATTTTCAACTTTATGGTACTAAAATATGGTAGCGCAAATAGTATATAATGCAACAAGGGAGAAAATTAGATGTTTACCGAAGAGGGCGAGTTTAACGCCCGAGGAGAATAATCCATATTCTGAGATAAGTGCTTTTTAAAAATAAATTATTGGTTGTTGAGATGTTATAAGAATGGAGTTATTGTAATCTACGTGGTAAACTTTCATTATTTAAGAATCGATTGCTGCAAATCACCTTCAACTGATGTTACTTTCTCTGATAATATATTTTCTCACTCTCTGAGTGCAAAATGCTATTTTGCTTCATATATAACGGGAACAAAATATAAACTTGCCCTTATCCGCAATCACTTAATTCGCTCCCTTGTTGCAGAATATACTGTTTACGCTACCATAATTTCGTACTATACAATTGAAAATAAAACTAAAGCCATTATATCATAAAATGAAAGATATAAAGTAATTCTATTCATATTAATTTTAACAGTGTGCGTGAAAAATGGCACCTCGTACACTGCAGCAATTAAATAAAGGTCACTCCTGAATGTACCCAGATCAGGACATGATCAGGTTCCAGTAAGTTATCCCGATCAGGTTCCCTGAATATGCACTGATTAAACCCTGATTATGTTAGAATAAAGTATAACTGATATAGGGAAGCCTGTGAATTTCTATATCAAGACTAAACCATGAATTGATAAGAATTGCCTTATTTTTAATTTCCGGGAGTCGCTAACTAGCCGCGACAGTCAAAGTACAAGGCTTCTAAACGGAAAGAGAGAAACAGGACTGATATTTTTTTATTTTAAATCGCTATATCACAGTCAATTTTGAAAATTTTAAATGCATAAAAAAAGAAATTGATCATTACAGTTTTGTGCATGTAATGAAAAAATGATATGATATGATATGACGTTAAGGTATAAACAACATTTGTAGAAAGTTGCATCTTCATTGCATTAATAATCGTGCAGAATATTGGATCACTATCAAATACAACATTCATAACTTTTAAACTATTAATGAAATGATGATTTTTCTTTCTTTTTTGAAGAATTTTCCGGAAAATTTCTTTATACCTTAATGAACAACTTTCTGGAATATTTTCGAATGCTCGGAATTAGTTCAATAAACGAAGCTCCTGCACGTATATTTTGCAGTTGTAGGATGATAAGAGTTCGCCTGGAAGTGTGTACTTGTGAACACGGACGAACTAAGGATGTGCCAAAAATAAAAAGTAAATCTGGAAGAAAAGATGTTGCGAAAAAGAAACGCTCTCATTTTAATCGAGGAAATAAATTAAAAAGAAAGGGAGGAGCGGAAGCTTCTTTCGATACAGTTTACGTTTATGTATGGGAAATATTGTTATTTATCTATAAAGTTTTTCCACTGCGAATCATTTTAATAAAATCCAAATGTATGTAATCTCCATGTTCCTAGTGTAATCTCCGTGGATTTAGAAATTTCAAAACCTTCAACAGATTTTGTATCAATATAACAGCATATTATTCAGAATAAAGGAGAAAATAACTTAATCTATTTTAATATTGATTTTACGGATTTTTTATGAAAAAAAGTTAACAATAAATGAATAAAATAACTAAATAATTGATTTAACATTATCAGTTTTATAACGCATAAAAATTATTCGTGAACTGATAAGCAATTTTTCGATATATTGAGTAGCATACTATGATTTTTATGAAAATTGTTAAAAATGGGAATCTTGCACTAATATTATTAATTTATGCAAGTAATTGGCTGATCTGAACTAAGTTTTTCCAGACCTCCTTAATTTTGTAAATGTAGAAATACACAGATAACACGTAATAAGAAAACTGTCATTATTCCATTCCACTTGAATAGGAAAATGTACGTTTTTACTTACTTAAAATTAATGGAATTCACTGTATAAATTTGGTATCTAGGTAATAGGCGCGGTTAGAGAACTTTGTACGAATAAAAAATAGTGGGGACTAGGTTTTAGTAAACCTAGTACTTTACTTCCCTATACATTGTTTTTAACTGATTTTCAACTTTCCAACTTTAAATACTGCCTTTTTTAAATTTACTTGTAATATACATAATATAGTAAGTTATAAGAATATATAGTGAAAAACTGGGATGAATACTGCAGGAAACGCAAAAAAAGCATATTTTGTACTCACGTTTGTATTGACACTGCGGGACATCCGAACTGCAAGAGATTTCTTGCAAGGTGCTCTGTCGTTGGTGCACTTATTGTGACTGTAGGTGTACTAACTGTTGCCGCAAGTGTACTTTCTCGGTTAATTTTGCGACGTCTTGGAATTGGACTAGGAGGAACACAAAGTAGATTGTTATCTTGCAGACCCGACTGTTTCTTCAGAGATTTGATCCTCAACGAACCACCATATCGCAAACGTCCACCCAAATCCGCTTCTGCAACGAAAAGTCGGAGATTCAGTATTCGCGAACTATAATCAACAAAACACAGTTTTGAAAAACTAGTGCAACTTGCTATAAATGAGGATCAAAATAACGTCACGACTCAGATACGATTACGAAATGACATTGAAATATTCTAGCTCACAGCGAATCAATTTATTATTACGGCCGTGTCAACGGACAATATCATTACTTCGCATCGGGTTGCTTATTATGACATAATAATAAGACAGGAGGGAATTATGCAAGAAATAGTCAAGGATAAGATGTCATTGTATCATTTGCGTTAACTACAGCTGCTGTATTGAATGCGCTGATGTTCAATGGAAAGCTAATGTGTTACCATTTCGAAATATTTAAAAAAAAAATTTAAGCAAGATTTTAAACACTATTAGACGCAGGAATTGCTTTTCGGTTCATTTCAATTAATACGGTGTATACCTGTACTAGCAAGTTTCGATCATCATATCTAATTTATATTATTACCATAAATATACTTTTCATTTGTTGCAAACCACTAAACCTATTAAATCCCACCGATACATATTTTTTATTTTTCGTGCTTTGATCTCGACAGGAAAATATATTAATATTTTCTTGAAAGTAACCTAGTCTACTATTTTCGATTATATATATTTTTGATTGACGTAGTCAGTATTGCATTTAAATGTCTCCTAAATTCAAAACGTTGATTTTTACATAAAAAACACTATAAATTTGAACTTTCTTTTTTTATACAAATTTATCATATTAATAATGCAATGGAAATAATGCTAATAAAAAAAGAGAAACTACTGTTTTATTAGTTATGCATTATTTTTTAACGTTACATCAATCGAATCAATGCTTCGATTAGTGTAATTTGCGAATATATCAGTGCACGAAAAAAAGAATTGGTTGGGGCTACCAAACGCTTAGTGCCCTCAGATCCAGAAGAGCAATTGGTTGGGGCAACTAAGGAAATAGTTACACTAATTAATTGATTAGTATTGTATTATTCCAATAATTGATTGGGTAGTAACCAATTTATTTCTTAGAGAAACTATTTGGTTGTCCCAAACAATCTTTTTTTCTAGTATGGAGTTTTTTTACTTATTTTGGTGAGTGACTGCTTGAAAAAGTGACTAATCCATGGTAAAGCGTGTTTCACTTTATACACTGAAAAAAAATTTCCTAATTTCAAGAAAATATGTACTTGAATAGTCGAAACCAAATATTGACTTATAATAGAAAAATAGTTTGGAAATATTGACTTGAAATTAGTACATTTTTTTCCAGTGTATTAATATTTTTTAAATAGTTAATCATTGAAAAATGACCATGCGGGAACTTTTGAAAAAAAATATGTTATTTATTGACTTTGACTTATATTTTAAAATCAATTAAGTAATTTATATCGCACTAGATCATAGTAGATACTATTTTTTATAAATTAATTTGAAACACCTAAACATTTTAACGATTTACTTTTTACAATCATCTTTAATTTTAACGTTTCGTCTTCTTCTATTTAAACGCTTTCCCTTCGTGTTTTTAATACATAACTCATAGCGACGAGAGAAATGTTTGCAATCCTAGGTTTCGATATATTTAGAAAATTGTTACTAGTGATATGGATAAACTAAGAACAGTGGATATAATACAGTTGTCAACATTTTGTTATTGTTCCTCGGGAGCTCATAACGTTATATGGGTTTCTCTCTAAATTTTTTGGAGTAAGAATTCACTCTTTGGTTAGTAAAAACCGAGCCACTCTCATGAAAGAGTGAATATTCAACTCCACGACTCGGAAGGAAAGTGTGAATTTTCACTCTTAAAGAGTTGAATATTCACTCTTACACGAGAGTTGCTCGGTTTTCACTAATTAAAGAATGAATTCTCACTCCAAGAAATTTAGAGAGTTTGATGTTATTTATTATGTAATTATGGTGTAGAAATATCCCTGGTCAACATCGTCAGTCGAATATATTAAAATCGTTGAATGCTTAAATTCACGCAAAAAAAGGGTTGTTTGAGGTAATCAACCGTTTAGTGCTTTCAATTGGTTATAGTCCAGGGAAATTGTATTTTTACGTTCCAATCTGGCCGCCTGAGCTATGGGATATGGAAAAATCATAAAAAATCGGAAAAAATCTGGGGAATTTATTAAAAATAAAATTAAACAGTTGGTGTTGCTTTCGGAAGTTATTTAAAACAGCGCCCAAAGTTGTCAAAAAATTATGCCTTTTATAAATTGAATGTTTCGTACAAGAGTTATAGATCTTATAAAAACCTACAAAGTAGCAGTCTGGATTGTAAATTAATACAAAAATTACTTAGTTATTGCAAAAAACGGCTTCAAATAGCTATTTTTAAATTGGCGGTATCTTTTTTAATAAAACAGATAATTTACAGGAACTGTAGCTATCAATGATTAGAAAATTTTCATTTTTTATTTGTATCAAAATATGGCATAGATATCGCACAAAACGTTTTTTTCGGAAAACTTTCATAAAATGCAATTTAAACCGGTTCTGTAGCACTTACACGTAATTAATTAATGGCCAAAAATGGCCTCAACAAACGAACAAAATGTTGAAAAATGTTTTCCAACTTATTTAAAACGTTTTAAATAAGTTGGAAAACATTTTTCCTGACATTGGATCGTAAAATGATGGTATTTTTTAAATTTTACGTGAACATGAGGTACTCAATAAACTGCTGTAATGATTCGATTTAGAAAAATTGTTTTAGACCATTCCATTGCGGATCTTCTTCGACATTTAAAATAGGATTTTCGAAATTTGCACAACTCATTTTTGGATCTCAATCGAATATAATCTTGGTCACTTCCTATTTTTCGATGTAACACTCCACAGACCTCCATCGACAGCACCAATTTTCACATACTTTACCCCTACACTTAATAAAATAATAGACTCGGATATCGGACAATTGTTTCTCACGGGAACAAGTTGAAGAAACATCTGAAATTCCGGGTTTGACACGGATGTATAGCGCGTTTAACTCGTTTAAAGCATCTAATTGCATCATCAAATGGTTCGTTCGGCCCTGTACGTCGTTTCGCATTACGCGTTACTAGCACGTGTCCATAAGTATTACAGAGCCCTCTATTGCGTTCAAAGTTCACGAAGATTAGTGTTTTTTTATAAATAATAAATTCAGAACTAATCTAATTTTGACAAATAACGCGTGTTCCAGCTATGCAGGTAGGTTGAACAAATTTTTCTTTAATGGACTTCCATCAGCAATATTGCATCATTATTATCACTAAACTGAGATGTATTTAACATAAAAAGCATACAATAAGGAAATAAATGACTCTGTTAATTATTAAATAAACAATTAATTTTTTTTTAATTATAATCTTATTCTAATCAGATTGGTCAGAACAATAACCTTAACGTTTCTATAAAGTTTTATTTCTTGTTGCACTTTTATTACAAATAATCTACGTCAATTATTTTTTGCTTTATGTTTTTTATATAACGATATTTTTATATCGGAAGTATTGAAGTAAAGCACCTATTCACGACTCGAAGAACATCCACTCTGCTTCTGTAGAAAGAGGGTGAGCAGGAGGTTAAATTTGGCAAAAGACCGCGCATAGCCCAGCGACCGGAAAATGTGACAGTCTTGAAACTCGTTTAATTGTGCATTCATTATAACTTTTAAAATTGCAGCTGTTACTGCAGCTCGCAATAGATTCGTCGGGTTATAATTTACCAATGGCGCAGTGAAATGATTTAAATTTTGTAAAACTTTTAATTTTATCAACATAGCAAAGCAAGACGAGTAATCAATATAGATGCAATGTTAGTTGGCAAAGATCAAAATAATGTTGTTATTAACAAAGTCATGACTAAAATAATATGAATTGTTAAAAACAGTAGTTTTTGGTAGAATTTGCAATTCCTAAAAGTTGTCGCTATTTTGGCTTGAATTGTGTAAAAAAAATATTAAGCTTCCTGCACAATTCGTTATGAAACCCATATTAAAATTACTCTGAATATGATTAGTTTATACCCACGTCCTGTAAATGTTGGAACCCTCTCGACAGTTACCAGGAATTTTTAATTACTTCCTTTCATATTTATTTTTAAATTCTGTTTAAATTGGTTCTAATTTCATAATATCTCTATTATGTTTATTCGTTAAAAATAGTCTCCATCAGGAATTATTTCCTTTCTCAATTTAAATAAAATGCAACGCAATGCGGTTCAGTTAATTATCACTAATTTCCAGTAGTAAATGCACTGGAAATTAATGGCTTCTCGCTGAATCGCCACGTTTTACATTAGAATAGTGTATGTCGCAAATACTGCCATCACTTTTAGATTCATCGGTATGAGCTCGGGGGGAAATATGAACATAAATAGACTTAAAAACACAATTAAAGCACATTAAAACTGCCGGAGTAAACCAACTATTTAATATTACTATTTAAAGTTAATAAATTGGTTAGATTGGTAAAATTCATGAAAATGAAGTTACATATTGTTGTCAGAAGATTAATACAGTGATTTAAAATATCATGTCTTACGTAAAATAGGTTCTAAATAGTACTTTATGGTGACATTTTGGCGTAAACATAATAAAAACATATTTTTTCGATTTAAAGGGCATATGGCCATTTTTCTCAAAAAATAAGGACTTGGATTGAAATTTGGATCCTTCCATGGGGCATTCCATGTCACATCGGTAATTTTTGTCACACAATGTATAATTTTAGTTTTCCCGTTTGCGCGTCGTTAGTACACGCAAAAGAAGTATATTCCAAGCTCAAAAGTGTCAGGATAAGTAATTTACGACATGTTTTTCATAGCTTTTTTTATATCCTTTTTTATGAAAATATCCACTTTCACGTATGACTACAAGATAAGGTCAGAAAATCATTCGAAAGTTTCCAATTTACATTTTTCGAAGAAAGGACTCTTTCCGAAATTCTGAAAAAAATGCATAAAAAAAATAACTCCCAATTCGAACAATTAGATTTCAGAAAAAGTACATAAACATGTGTCTCCACTGAATTGAACCTATAGCAAGTTAGACCAATCTTCCACGCAGCTTCTGTATTGTTATAATAACGATTATGGCATAAAAATGCATATAAAGAAACCAGAATTCGGAAGCAATTTAACAAGTTGAAATACTATGTTTTTTACTTTTAAGGCCAGAAAATAGAGCACACTTAATTTTTCGTACCAGACTATAAAACTTATATACACATTTTACGACAATCAAAAAGTTATAAAAATATTTAGTAAGTTTAAATGAAAATACTAAGTGGGAACTGAATATTTAAGTTATTATAAGTGCATTTTGTAAAACTCCGTATACAATTTATTTAATACAACTTTCATTTTGTCATCTCAAATATATCAAGCTATAAAGATACTAAATATTTCCAATAGTTAATAGTTTAAATGACGTTCATATTGTACTCAGTGTTTATATTTCTTCACTTGCAAGTGAGTAAAAGTGAAGAATAAATTAACGTTCCTGATTAGTTGGGTTACACGTTCTAAAAAAAGGACATGAAATTAGAAAAGAATGCGATTTTTTCCATTTTTGAGAGATATATTTATAACTGTAATTGCTTAAGAACTGTATAAATAGAAAATTTAGTGATACATATGTATTTCGGGTATCGTTAACACTTATAAATACAAAACAGACAGATAATCGGTCGATTCAGAGGTATACAATTTCATAAGTACCAACAACTAGTGGTCTTGATGGATATTTAATCGAAGAGACTAATACTTCACCCCAATCAACAGAGTTGATCGAACGGTTTGGAATAAAAATAGCATATGTCGAGTAAGCGAAAACGTCAGAACATATTTTCCTGATTAGATCAGCAGCAGCTGGTCAAAACACATTTACATAAAAACCATAACCAGCACAACGAGTCTCCCTGCTAAAATTTATTTGAACTCTTTTAAGGAATTACAATACATTAGAAAAAGTTGTTTCGATTTTTGAAAATCTGCTGTGATATTCCTGCTAATTTTGGGCAAGCATATTCTCTGCCTACATATATCGAAATATTTTGAACGGTATATAGAGATAAGAAACGAGAACAAGAGCGAGTGAGAAAGACATGAGAAAGATGATGTTGATGAAGATTCGTGGCAAACCAGATGTCGACCCAATTAAGACAATCAAATGGATGCTGCATTTAACGACCGATACGTGCCAAGGATGCAAAAATCTAATATTAATAATACCATGTAAGAGAGTTCTTGACATGAAACATTGAGAGTTTTGGTGTGTCACCATCCTGTAATTTACGACGATGTTTTTCCTACCATTTTAGATCGACAATTGATGTTGCATACAAAGTAGCACCTTCGATTATTGTATACTTCGCATTTTATTATGGTGTAATGGGGGTTTACTATCCTAAAATAGAATACATGCTATGGACCTCCCTTTACGGTAACGGTAGAAAAAACTAAACAAAACGGTCCTTGCACTCTTATAAAGTGAATAAGTTAAAATAATAACATGTAAACAAAAGGTGGGATCTGTTTGTAAAATTCTTTGTCGTATGTGAACATTTTGAAAAATGTAATCTCCGTATTCGAATAAGTTAAACTTGTAATTATGAGAAAATTCTAATTGAATACACTTTATTACTTAGAAATATGTGAAATGAAAATCCTCACATCTAAAATACGTCGAAGCAGGATCTTCATTGCACAAATCAGTAAAATCCTATATCACAAGTCAATTAAGTTAAAATGGAATTTTAAAACACAAATAGAATTTTCAACCTATCACTGATCTGAATCCACCCGGGTTACTCTGATTGTATCCAGGACCCGACCGGGCTTGTCGCGCTTTTCAGACTTCAGCCCGGTGAGATTTGAGATACTGATCGGTCTATGATCGGAACCCGACGTTTAACTTTCCTTTTATTCAGAATCCGAATGAATAGGGTTGTCTAGACTGGACTTCAGCCATAACCCTAACCGAATTATTAACCCTTTTTTGCCCAAACTGAGAGAAGAAGGTACGTCAACATCAGCTCAGTTTCTACAGTAGAAAGAATTTTGTTTAACTTTTGGAAAATATATTTCTGTCTATTTTAAAGCGTGCTCTATAGATTCCCGTCGAGAAAATGGCCGAAAAATACTATTGCTGCAAAAATTTTGCTAAATAAAAGAAAATGCCATGTTTATTAGGTCGTTTTTTTTATTTTTCACTATTTTCTGCATCGAAACTGATTATAATCAATGAAATGCATATATAAAAAGTGATACCGATTGTTGAACATAAATAATATACTAATAGAATATTTTTTAGAAGCAATGACCTTAGAAGTTTTTGGCTTTAGAAGTTTTTTTTTTTACTATAATGATGATATAAATATTGACTGGTTATGGAAGAAAATTATATTTTGAGTTGATAAATCCAAAATGGAAGATCCATAATGACCACCTTAAGTAAATTGTACCTCTTATATGAATCGTTGTTCCATAAATGTGTTTCAGTTTCATGAGTTTCAAATATTCTATTAGTTACTATTTATGTTCAACAATCAAGATCACTTTCTATTTAAGCATTTCATTGATTATAATCCGTTTCGATTGAAAAACCATGAAAAATAGAAAATACGACCTAAAAACAAGACATTTTCTTTTTATTTTGCAACATTTTTGCAGAAATAGTGGTTTTTGGTCATTGTTGGAAATATATTTTCCAAAAAAAAAAAAAATCTTTCTACTGCAGAAACTGAGCTGATATTGACGTACCTGCTTCTTTCATTTGTGCAAAAAAGGGTTAATCGGCTTAACCAGGCCGTATTCCGACTGAGGCTTTGCTTCTATTAGGTCCTAATCGGGCTAATTCTACTCGGAATTATGGTATTTTAGACTGAAAAGTGAAGACATTACTCGTATAGTCCACACTGTTTGTCATTCTTATATTCAAATTACGTTTCAACATCCCTTATAAAAATCTGATCAGTTTAACTGCCCATTATCCAGAAATTAGTCAGAAATAATGCTAATTAATCGTTTCTTAAATTAAGGCCAACATTTTAGGAGTAAATGGAATGAGCTAGCCTATGGTAATGTAAAATTTACACATAACCAACAAAAACAAAATATAAGTTGTTATTAGAACAAAACATATTCTATTTCATAAACAAAAAAAAAATGCATAAATCATTGTGATAAAATGATTTGTGACATTTAAAACACGTCCAAACTATTAATCGGTCGTAAGAAAATGACCTACAACTTATTTGCACTTAGCTTTACATTACTTCAGACAGTAAGTTACTAGCTGAAATCTCGTCTAAATGTGAAGTCTTAAATTTAGCAGAAAATGTTCTATCTCTTCCATTAGATGTTCAATTGATGACTTGCTCATTTAACAAGTACACATTTATTGATTTTACCTATAACTTTGTAAATAGATAGATTCGTTTACAATAAATGAATTGCTTTCAACTTTTTCAATTTAGGGAACTCCTAGAGATTAAGATTACAGTACTAATTGATGATATAAAAATGTACACTAGACATCAAAAGTGACAATTTGTTAAATAACATAAAATAACAACAAATAAAGTTGAATCTAAATAAATGAAAGTTGAAAATAAGTGGACAACTTCAAAACAAAAGACACTCGCACAGTATATACGCACGTATAAACTTTTTTTTGTTACTTATACATGGTGGAAAGCGAGTTTTCCTCGGGCGAAGACTAATTACTGGATACTTCATTCTCTTTAAATATTCCGATTGTGTAAGAAACTCAGCGACGTTATTCTATTCGAAACCTAGCGTATACGTGTACGAATTAATGAACGAAATGAAAGTGCTATTGTTCTTATGCTCTATACTGATAGAAAAAGGAACTTTTTCGCTTTCGCAAATTGTTGTAAATCGCTCAACTGTATAAAAATTGTTCGATTAAGTTTGCAAATGCCGCGAAGGTTATTAAAAAAGACAAACACTATTTAGTCTCAGAGCCTATACCGATTAATTGCGCTAACGTGTCGCATATGCATTTTGTTAATACAAGGTAAGTAGTTGAATAATGAAGCATTTAGCACAAATTAACAACAGTCAATATCACTTAATATGGCTATAAGCAGCAAAGTGTTATTATTTATACAACTTGGACCGGAAGGTAGATGCAATGATGGAATTTATTGGTACTGAAATTAGAATTCTATCAACAGTGCAAAATAATGGATTTCTATTCGTTTTTTATACGAAGTAATTGATACTTTCAATACGTCGCAAACTAATGAATTATATGTTTTTATCTGCGAATTCATTGGATCATTTACAAGAGTTTTTGTCTGCAATACAGTAAGTTGTTATTTGTTTACTTGGTATAGAAAATATAAAAATATAGAAATACCTATACATATGTTTTTTTACCGAGTTTTAACGTTATCGGTAAAACGTAGGCTATAATTGAGGGGTCACGTGACAACGAATCTTTGAATATCTTTTATGATAATTGATTTTGGTTTGATTTTCTAACCAGGGCCTGGGCCTGACCCAAAGCGTTACACCCTGATCAGGTTCTGCCTGCTCGAGTTTAAATAAATCTATTTACGATGAAAATGTGCACTTCAACGGAACTTGGTTTATAAAATACCACACCAGGCTCAACCACGTACACTTTATCACCGATTTCCGGGACTAGTATTGAATTTACGGGGGCTAACTTTTTTCCCCCGAGAAAAGAATAAGATTACAAGCATTCATCGACACACAGAATCGTCTCAAACTACACTTTACCCGTACCTTTAATTATAAGACTATATGCATTCCTCCTGCAATTATACACAAATACAGATCACAGTTGAAATTGAATATCCCTGTTACAATTTCATGAAACCAGACAACTTGGTTTAATTAAACTCGCTTGTAAGGTCTCCCATTCACTTTTTAATGTCTAATTGAGAGTACTTCTGGAAAACAGATTCCAGTTTTATTGAAAATTCATGAACAAAAATTGCGAAAATTTTGTGAGTGAGATAATCCTAATAAAATAATTTGAGAAGAACTTCATTTTATGAAAGTAGGTTACGCGATGCAACATTCATAAATTAACATTCTTTTTTGAAGATGAATTGATTGAAATTGTAAAGGAATTTAGTTACCTTGGATGTAAATTTTAAAGTTTTAGATTGAATGTTAAGAAAGTGAAATGTCATACCATGACTGCAATAAATACAACTTTAAGTATCTTAAAATCAACTCGTTCAGTTTCGTGGGATCAGAAAGAGTACTTGTTTCAGTCATTGGTTACAAGCCTGTTGTAAGGGTCGAATAAAATGAACAGAATTCAGTCCTTATTTTATAAAAAACTGTTAGATCTGCCTACATATTGTCCTAACTATGCAGTTAGCTGTGAGGTTAGGACACCGCCCTAGATGGGAAGGTTATTAAATGCTCGTTAAATTGGCTTGAAAAACTTGTGAAAATGGAAGATACCCAAAAATATGCTTAACCAGAGTAATAAATCTGTCTGTAAGATCAAACAATAATGTAATCAAGTACAACTGGTTCTCTCAAATTAAACAGTTGGTAATAAACTTTTCATCTAGTAATATTTTGGATATTTTGAATCCAAAAAAGATAAAAAACCTCCAATCTGCGGTTTACAGAGGATATTGCAAGGTTAAAGCGAAGAATCTTGTGGAGTACCAAATACTACTTTACGTATTTATCAGTGAATTAACTTCTCAAATGGGCGACAAAACTACTTGGAAATACGTCTACCAATTTAATAATCACCAAAACAATTACGCAGTGGTACTCTGATGGAATTATACAATGTAAATTCGAATTGTCCAGTATGCCATCTGCCTGAACCTGAACCTTCATAGGTATAGGTTTTGCGAAGCAAAATTGTAAATTTACAAAATATTTCTTACTCGAAACTGCGTATAAACGCTTATGAAGAATAAAACATTGCATTGCATTGCAGAAATTTCTTACAGCGCATGCAACTGAAAGATTTATTTTTAGTTATGAAATTGATTTAGTAACAAGTTTAGTTCTTGAGCCTCAGTCAGTTATTAAATTCTTTACAGTTATTATATGTTCTGTTTACTTGTATTTATTACTTATTAACGTTCCTCGCTGTTTTATGCAAATATAACGTATCTTTGAGATTAAATCATATATGATCCTGATCCCCAAACTAGTCATTATACAAGTTCCAATTATTTAGCTCTGTCTCTTGCATTTTCCTTGCCTACTTAATATTACTTCGACCCAAACATAGGTCTGGACAAAGTATTGAATTTGGTCAGTCCCCCGGAAAAAATGATCACACAGTTTTTCATCAAATGTCGACGTTTCAGACCCTAAGAAACCCAAAACAACAATCAAAGAATTTATGTTCGCGATATTGTACGTACGTACGTTGAATTGCAATCTTGACTAAGTTAATTTAAAGAGCATACACGAAAAGGATAGACTAGATCACTTTTAAATCAATATTAATTGACTTTCTTGATGACAATGATGCTCGACAATCGGCAAAAAATGTGTATCTGTGAGAACGTGTAATACTTAATAGGAAAATGAAAAATTAAAAATTAAAAAATTGAAGAAATACTACCTTCCAAATTACAATTTTATTATATACATTTCATTAAGCTTCAAACTTTTAATTTAAATTTAAATGAGAGAGTCTATTAAGATTAGGGCACAAGAATGAAATTCTATTTCACGTCTGCAACAGTAAAAAATCTGATACACCTACACGCAATATTCCAGTTTAAATGGACTATGTAACACAATTCTTTTAAGAGTAGATGATCTTGATGATAATCGCTAAATTGTCATCTTCGCCGAGTTCAAAATAAGGTTACTGACCATTACCGACCATAAGATACTCATATTTATCTTAAACTTTCAAACTTTATAATCTCGAAAAGAAATCTAAAACGTTATATCACAATATTCTTATGATGTTCATTTCACAGTAAAAAAAAGTCTTGAAATTGTTACATCTCAAATTAGGCACTGTTAAAGGCTTAAGTTAGTTTAAAATTTAGCTAATTTTCTTAAATTAAGTCAATATTTGCGCTTAAAATCTTGTTTTTAGTTTAGGAAACTTACTTTTAGTCAATATTCAGGTTCGAAATAAGAATTCTCTAACTTAGGTGTGACAAGTTCGAAACATTTTTCTGCAAGCATGAATCTCGACTAAGATTAAACTTTGCTGTCTTAAAGTAAGACTTTTAGCGCAAATATTGACTTAATTTAAGAAAATTACGTTAATTTTAGACTGAAATTAAGCTTGTTACAATGCTGAATTTGAGATGTAACAATTTTAAGACTATTTTGTTACTGTGTTTTATCCCTTCTGTCAGGACTGCAGGGATTTTATAATTTTCTGAATGATAATTCGTTTATGAATTACTGAACGTTGTAAGTTAGCAACATGGAGAGGGATAAGATTTACAATATGTATTCTGCTATTTTTACAATTAAAATTGTCAATATTACAATTCGTATTGTAAATATTATCATGCATTTTTTTTCATGAATCATTTACAATTATTTTTCAGTGGTTTAAATAAACTTTTGTTTATATTTTTATAATGCATAGATCTTTCGTGTTAAGCCAAAATAAACGGTCCTAATGACTTTGAAACAGTTTCGAAGTATAAACTTTTATACATAACACACGAAAATATACGCCCTCGCGGATGAAACTGCTATGAGATAATTAACATATCGCATTTCTCCAATCTTATATGTGCATGCACGACAACAAAGATTTTAGAATTTCGAAATGTTCAATACGGTTTTTTTTGCACGCTATATGTTTAGTCAAGGTTTTCTGAAACGTTTTCCAACCAATAAATCAATGGCTGTGGCGCTACAGTTCAAGCCTTTGCGTGGGCGCAAGAAATTCTATATATGTATACGTATATATTGGAACTTTACATTCATGAATGGAGTTGGGTATTCGATGATAGTAATATAGTGCTACGTGTATCGATTAGAGTGCAGTAATTTGAAATTCTTTCTTTTCTTACTTCGAAATGCGTTCCAAAAAGTATATTTGTACAGGATGGAAATATACGATGATTCATAATAAAGAAATTACTATAAATTCAGTATAGTACAAACGATGTGCAAACGCATCTTATATCAAAGAGTCTAGGGCTCAAGGCTCGTCTACAGCGCTGGAAAACAAGCTTTTAATTTCTACATTTTTTATAAATACTTGATTCATGTTTGTTTATCTGCAGTGCTCATTCACGAGGAATATCGAATATTGCTTGATTACGACTTACGGAGTATCTCTTGGAATCAGAAAAATCTTGGGATAGGTAGTTTATTTTTATTCATCAAAGATTATAGCTAGTAAATGATACCGTTTGTCTGGAAATTTTGTATGCGGTAATACCTCAGTTTCATGTTTATAATAGGGTCAAGGAACTACGATTTCAATCCAGGGAAATCACTTGAGAATGAACAACATTTTTAATGGATACCTTAAGTGTTTCATAGTTAGTCCATATAAGTACACTGTTAATGAAATCTTTCGAAACGTATTCAAATGAAAAAACAATATTTTCTTAGCATAATGTATCGATGGGGGAAATGCGTTTTATTATTATCCGCTGATACAACCATTATAATTCGAAAACTACAAATATTAGCAAGTAAATTTTGAACACGAATGCTGAGACATGTTTTACGACCAATTACAGCACCAGATATAACGTATTGAATATACCATGCCACAAAATCGAAGTTTTACAATTGGATTCAAACTTTATAAAGTTGTAATAGTACATGTAGTTCAGAACAGTTAACATACCGAAACTTGTTTTGATTCCTCAATTATTATTGACCTAAATGGAGACGACGTAAATACTAGAAAATTGGCAAACTCGAAATTAAGAAAGTAAAAACTTTGTTATGGATCATAAATAAATAAAAAGCATTGACAAATAACAATCTAAAAGACCACGCTTATATAATCAATAAAAAAGATTCCCAGCACATTTTTAATAATTTTAATTGTACTGTCAAAATTTAGATGTCAAATTTATTAATTATCCCTGTATATGATTACATTTTATTTATTTATAAAAGTGAGAACAATACAATATAATTTCTTATTCTTTTTCTTTTTCAGTCATTTTTACAGATTAATAGCGAATTGAAGGTCTGAAGAATCTTATAAAAGTTTGCACTACTTGCAAGTTATTACCCCCAAAATAATTTGACGCAATGCTTCGGGAAGAAAGATTGAAAATAGTTTCCTAAAACAATCAAATAGTCAAAGTTGCAATTTTTTCGTTTCAATTCAGTGGTGGATTCAATATGTGATAAGATTTTTTGAAAATTTTGATCTTATTTGTCGTTTCCTATTTCTATTTCTTGTGAATTTTTATTTCTATATTTTGTTGGTTTTCGATGATTAGGGGCAGTTTTTCAAAAAAAATCGGAGTCAATATGGCTATTCCGAATTCAGATGTGGATTTCGCGGGAGAAAATACATATCCATATAAATTCCTATTGGAATACACTAGAGCAGTGTCTTAACAATAAAAAAAAAACATTTTTTGTCTTTGATCAGTTACTTTGAGCAAATCTTTAGTTTTTCTACATTGGTGGGCAGAAGCCGTTCTGAAAATTCTGATTCAACGGTAAAAAACACATGGAAATATTGTCCTATAACCTCTATTCAAAAGATGTTTACTTTTGATCCTTTAATCCGTGTTTTTGAACAGTTTCCTTGCGTTTTCTCAAAACTCTGAGTCATTTTGGAAAGTTTGACTTTGAATTTTAATTCAGCGAAAAAATCACATAGAAATGCACTATCTTAGTATCTTCGCAAACATTTTTTTCTTTTATGGTTTTAATGACTGATTTTGAGCGGTTTTTTTAGCGTTCTCAAGAATCTCAGCCAATTTGACAATTGTTATTCAGCAACAACAAAAAAGTGGGAATTTGATTCACCATTTTAAATTCTTGAAATGTGACTCCAGAAACAGTCGTATCACTTTCCGAGAATAAAGGTTTTACCCGAGTTAAACTGTTTCTATATACTCTTAAAACAAAGTGCCAAGGTCGATTTTAACTATACTTTTGAAAATATTATGTTTGAATAATTTTTATTAAGAGCTGTCCGCCTTGTCCGTTAACGAAATGTGTACACTACAAAGAAAGTTGTGGTTAAAAAGTGAGGGTTAACAATGGATTATGTTTAACGTTATGCGCAATTCTTGTTAAAAAGGGGTATTCCTACAAAATTGCATGCCCGAAAAGAGGTACCTCTTGAAATAAAGGTGTCCTGCTAGATGAATTATGTGTACACAAACTGGTGTATTACAAAATGGTGACGATCTCAAACAAAAATTATTTGTAATTCGATTATTGTAATATCGGCGTATAATATGACGTTGTAGTCGATTTAAAGGTTCGAAAAATTGACAAGTCGAACTCAGATGATGTGAAAAATTTACTATCGGTTTTTTCAATTTTTTTTTGGATGTCTTCGGTGTAGAAGCTTTGCGTCGCGATTGGGTCGTCACCGCTTGAACGCATTAAATTGATGTATTTCTAATCGGCCGATCAAATTTTGGGGTTTCCCAGCATTTTGAAAAAAAGAGCTTAATTTCAAAATTGTTGGTTTTGTCGACCACAAAATGACCATCTTCTTCAGAATGAATTGATAGTTTAAAGGCGTAATTTGATAAAGAGTGTTACTTAAAAAGATTAGAAGAGAAATTTAATAGGTTTTTCACAACAATTTGTCGCATTTTGCTTGGAAATGTGAGTTACTAAAAATAAATGGAACCCACCAATAAACCCTAATCTTTATATCAAATATAGCAATGGTACTTTTTAAATAACCTTAGAAAAGCATGATGTAACCAAAATGGTCAAAAGAGTAGATTATACGGTTTGTTTCTTCAATGCTAAAGGCGATCTTCATAAGGATCTCATTTGTTATTGACAAAGTAATGCTAGCGATATTTAATGCACCGTTCTGAAACGGTTGATACTGTTTGAGTGATGCATGATGATACCGGGAATCAGAGTTGATTCAGGTTACTGCTCCATTGAGGTGAGTCATGTTTAGACAAAAATAGATCGTTGCCGTTCAACACAATTGGTATTCATCTGATCCCGCTTTCTGGAACTACTTTCTTTTCTTCAGATCGTGCAAATCGTTACATTGACTCAAATGGAACTTGCACGACTCTATTTCTTTAAATTTAAATCAGCGAAAATTACTGCGAATCAGTGCATCATGAACTTAGTAGTAATCCATACTATACAGCTGACTGAATCTGCGATGGTGTAGGCTGATAATACAGCTCCACTAAAAAAAGTAAGAGGTCCAAAATATTAAACCAAATTACCTGCATATATTTTGGGTCGCTAAATCTGAATCCAATGTCTGTTTATTCTCATCCAGTCTAGGTCAATGACAATTGGAGGACAAATTTAGAAGAAAAATTTGATATCAAATTGAACCAGTATATTTATCCGGTTTGGAGGTCGTTGAATCCGAATCCATAGTCCATTTATCCTCGTCAGGTCTAAGTTAAGGACGGCTGAAGGTCAAATGCAGAAAACCAATTTAATATCAAATTAAACCACTATATATTTATACATTTTTCGATCGCTGGAACCACATTCGATGTCCGTTTGACCATGGCAGATCTGTCCGTGGTCAGAAAACGGTCATATATTAGAAGTCAGTCTGATATCACTTTACACCAGTTTATCCGTATGTTTTTGAGATCGCTCTATCCAAATACAGTATCTCGTCGTTAGATGAGATTCAGTAAATAGTATCAAATTGCAAATTTAAAACAATTTAAGTAGTTATGTATGTATTAAGACAACCTTTAAACCAAATTTCTTTTGAATGATTGTATGTTCCTGCACGATTACTACTCCTTCTTACGGTATCGGATATTTTGCTATTACAAGTGAGCAAAAATAAATGTTGTTGTAGTAGTTAGTAATCGACTACCCTATTTAAATCCCATTTGCCTTGATACCGACACTCCATTTCATGAATATCTTGGTGAAATCTTTCTCTCTTTACTTCACTAAAGTATCATAAATTTCAAGGAAGTAAAGTACTTTTGAGTGTAAAAATGTTTAAAATTCATTAAGCAGCCAAGATTATTGAAGCTTTTCACCAAGTTTGACCATCTCTGTTCAGAGCTTTTACCGGTTGTTTCATAAGCCTCAAGTTAATATGACAAAATTAATTAACGATTTTTGAAATATGAACAAGTGAATCATGTATTATATGTTTCGATCAGGTTCGAAGGTTTCTTCATTAACATAAAAATCACGCAGTACATATGACCCATGATAGTTGTCCCAGTATTTTTGTGATGATTTTAAGATCAATCAAATCGATAACTTTATAGTATTTAGAAGACTTCATCTGATGAATAGATACTGTATTTGTTTTGAGCGATTTCAAAAACATATAGGTTTAAATTCAGCGTCTCCAAAAATAAAAATATAGTGTTTGATATTAAATATATTTCCTATATTTGACCTTCAATTTCCCTTGATCTACACCTGATAAGAACAAACGGACAACGGATTCAGGACCTCAAAAACGTATAAATACACTGGTTCACTTTGATATGGAACTGATTTTCTATATTTGACCTTCAATTGCCTTGACCTTGACTTCACACGGTCAAATAGACTGCGGATTGGAATTCAGCAACCCAAAATGCATACAGGTAATATGGTCTGGTCTTTCAGGCTTTCCACTTTTTTGTGGCGCAGTTCAAGTAGTGTATATAGACTAATTCACAGTGCGTTCACTCATTCCAATTTAGAAAGTACATAATTTATATTTTAATTCTGATGTATTCTTGTTATTACATGCCGTCATTCCGAGAACTTTCAATATTTAATTTTATAAATAAAGTATTTACGGACATAATGTTGTATGTCTGTGTAATCTCACATTTCAGTAATTATGAGGACCATTTCTTATATGTAGTGATACTGGATAAGACTTTTGGTTTCAATACACGGGGCACAATTTTCTTGGAAATGTTACCATTTCAAATGTTAATTTGGGACAGACTTGCAGAATCAGATAAATTGCAATTTTTCTGATAAAAATGTCTAAGTTCTTACAAGTTTTACTGTTTAGACGGTAAAAATATACGACAAAAGAAAACTAAGAATGGTGATACCAGCTAATAATACGGTTACTAATGAAAAATGTCCGCGACGTATGATGGTATATAATTAGACCAGTAAAAATACAAATTTATGTAAATTTGAACATTTAATTATGGATTACTTGATTATCTGGATTCTGGATACTTCGTTTAATATTTATTTTTGTTTTGCGTAGCAATCACAGTCGGTATTAACCCCTAGAGTAGATCCCCGAGTAAAGGAATTACGACCTTAGCTTTAGCCTTAGGCCTTCCCCTTATTTAAGATGACATAGTCTCCATCTTTGCACGTGTATATTAATGTCCATGCACTTACCCTCGGGCTACCAAAAATGTCTTCATTAAACACAAGTAGGGTGTATCCAAGACAAAAATATACTCCCCTATTCTATCCTATCACCCTACCCGTCTTTGATTCAGATTGAACATGACGAAATTTCCTTAATGGTGAGTTAACTAACACTATAAAGTATCCAGACGACGAAGGAAACCCAGAGACGGGAAAATTAGTCTATCGATTTATCTTAAACTGCGAGAATATTTTCTTTTCTGACTTTGATGAAAAGACTTCCTGGACAAAACGTCGAAAAGTGGAAAGTCTTCCAGATATCGAGAGTAAATAAAAAAATCCTCACACTGAGAGAAATTTATAGTTCTGACTGCATTTCACTCGAGTTTAGGGTAATCAGTACTATATAGTTAATTTTATTAAAGAAATCATAACTAATATTAAGCCTATACAAGGAAAAACCAGTTTGTATGGCCAACAAGAAAAGTGGCCATGCCAACTAAAAAAGTAGTAACTATTGCGCCAGCTACTTTGTTTGGCTGAGAGTACTATTTCAGGTTAGTTACCACTGTCACTACTTTTTCTTGTAAGGCTAATTACATTTCTTAGCAAAAACGTCTACTTTTTTTACTTGAAATTACTAGTTTTTATTTTTACTAATTTGAAATATTATATACTGTATTTTTGCAGTTAGCATCATATTTTACATGTAATGTTAAAATGGCCCTAATATTTATCAAGATTAAATTTATGCTATGTTATACTATCGATGATTAATGATTGAAAAGTAAATTCTAATAGTTATAACCATTAAATATGAAGTAGGCATTCGATACCCACGTTTAATAAAAAACTGCATTTATTGCGTTTTAACATACGTTGATAATCCCCATTCTTTTATCAGATCCGTAGCATTCGTATCACGACAAATATACATGGTTCGAAATTTCGTCTCTCACTTTGACTTTTACTGCTTCCATTTTTTAATTCGAAAGGCACTTCGACAAGTGTTTCGATGCTATGAATAATAGTAACCTTAAGTAAATAAACTAGTAGGGCACGGTGTTTACCAGTTTCGGTAGTTGATGTAACAATTTAAAATTATTAGCAGTGACAAACATTCGTTTGTTAGGATTACTATCTTCTTTTTTGGATTCACTACTTTTGCGCTTACTACTTTCAAGTTGTTAGCGTAATTAACCATTTTTTTCCGTGTAGTAACAATAGCTGTATATTTTGCTCTTAGTGCAATTAAAAAGGGCTCAAGTCTTGTAATTACTTGTCATTGGCATCAACAGCCATCATTTAAATTATAAGACTTGAGGCGGTTATGTCGCTAGCTATAGTAGCCCTATCCAAGATTGAGTTATTGACACTGTTATATATTTGTACATTAATATATGCAATATTAATATAGTTAATGCAACATTCTATGTATACAATCGAATAATGACCGAAATGTTCAATCCAAATGGGTAAAATGGTCTCTGGCGGTAATTGCTCTAAACTATCTGAAAGCTGATCATTATTCCAATATATGATAAAACACAAAAAGTTGCTACAATGCTAAAATATGAGCAACCTGCCAAGCTGATTATGCTCAACATTATCGAGTATTTTCCGAAATAAATGTAAAGAAACAGTTTTTTTACTGCTAAATGTTATTATCAAATTCATAATCAAGAGTCAAAAATATGTCGAAATAACCTTGAAGATCACTTATCTGTAGTTTTAACAGAGTTAAATACATATGCTGATATTTTATGTGCGAAAATTTACAAATAATTCTGTGAAATTTATAAATAAATCTGTTGAATGTCAATCAAAACCTAAAATTATGTAGAAGTATAGAACGATTTTTCGATAAACGTAACCTAAAAATATAATTGTATGTCTGCTAAATAATCCCCAGTAGGGGTTAATAAAGCTTATTAAACAAAACAACAACAAAAAATCGGTTCAATTAGTAGATAAATTTTGTCACTATCAATCGAAATATTATTTTTAAGCGTAAAATTTACATATTAATGTTAAGCGAGTAGAATTTTTGTAGGCGATGGAAATATTAAGCAGTTAGCAGTGAAAAAGTCATTTTTATTACATTATTAAATTTTTTCTGGTAAGTTTAATAAATCAGAACTACAAGTGGACGTACCTGATAAACCCGCATTTGATGGCATTCGCAAGCTATTGACTCGTCTAAGCAGCCTTGGCTTTTCTAAAGCTTTTTCCTCTTCTGGTTCTGTCGAGCCCATTGTGTCCCCTATAAATATACGTCCACAATTTTTATTTAAATTAAATAATTTTGCGAGTAGTTTAGTTATGTTCGCACCGTGTGACGACGACTGACTTTTTCAGAGTGAATTTCAATGCTTTAAAACGCAGAGCCTAAGCTATGGTAATAAAATTATACTTATTTTATTTTTAATACTGGGAATACATTTGAACGGCGGACGAGATAACTAGTATTGATTTGCATAATATTACATAATTTATACTAAAAGAATATTACAGTAGTAAATTACACTTCAATACGATAACCTGCGCTGATATTAGATGGAAGCATAAGGTGTCCAAAGAAATAGATAATTTTTAGATTTAAATTCAGGTACAGCATTCAGAGAATTAATTAAAATCGAAAAATTATGATAAAATATATTACACATAGTATGAGTTCATTATCGTTTAGATTCTCCAATAATACTTAGAGACATAGTTTTAAAAAAGTCCGATCTCAAAATACTGTATATAAATATAAATGTCGTAGGTAGTTGTAATCGTTCATATGTCAGAAAATAAACTATATATATTCGGACGGTAGATAAGAATGCCTAATGTCTTTTTTTACACACGTATTTAAATATTATATTTGGATAATGCATAAAAATAGAAAGCATTTAATATCTCGTGTAAAACATTAAGCTGGAAAATAAGTGTGCAAATCACAATAGATTTTTTGGATATACAAAATTATAGACACCAACTCAGAAGCAAAGATAATGTCATATGATTATCAAATTTTATATGAAAACTAGACACGTTTTTCAGTGATCATTAGAAATTATACGTTCTTTTGTTAGTTTACCTGTTTTTTGAAATAAAAACTGAACTTCAGCAGCCTTTGCGTATATGAGGGACACTATTGAACGTCAAACCTTCGCATATTACGTCACAGGTTTAAAAAATATTTATAATATTATACAAATATGTTAAAAAATAATGTCACTAACAATGGAGGAGGTTTGCATGAGAACTCTCAAACACTACAATTTACGGAGTCGGAAGTTTCTGTCGGCATGCTACGAAGGTAAAATGATGGACTGTCTCGGCCAATCGGAAGTATCGTCAAGTACCACGTGTTTGTTTTTTTCTAGAACGCGTAATGTTGTTAGTAATTACTCTGCGAGACTGTGGGAGCAGTGTGCTATATTTCACATTCGTCACGTCTTAGACTCTCGTAAATACATCATAGTCTATAGTAATGAGATTACATCAAATCCCCTTTCTCGACATGTTTAGATTCGCACACACAACGCTCATAGCTTTTAAGGTAAAACACTTACGAGATCGTTGTAACGTTAACGTAAATTTTCGAATATGATAAGTGCACACATATATGTTAGACAAGTAATAATAATAAAAATCAATGATGCAGTAAATAGTTGCAAAATTCTATGGTAAATTAATATATCGAATTTTTCCTGAAAA
Source organism: Trichopria drosophilae (assembly GCA_030407085.1). Classification (NCBI taxonomy): domain Eukaryota; kingdom Metazoa; phylum Arthropoda; class Insecta; order Hymenoptera; family Diapriidae; genus Trichopria; species Trichopria drosophilae. The sequence continues at coordinate 162,405,736 of CM059582.1, read as the reverse complement.
ATGCCAAACCTTTTTTGAAAATTTTTAGTTGATTATTGATTGGAAATATTTAATTGTTATAAGAAAATTCTATGAAATCACAATTTCAAAATAAACTTACGCAACATGAAACATGGATCTAATTGGTGACAAATACCCTGATCGCGAGTAAAAACTTATTGTGAATCAATACGACAACGAATATTACGATTGTGGACTTTTTATTTTTCTTATAATAGTGAATACTGATATCGATAATTAACCATTTAACGTCGAAGTGTGCACAAGTTTTACATGGATTACAGCTTTGTTTTTTGTCTGCAATAAGAATTTTTAAAAAATGGAGACCTCCGCATCTCACTAATTTTGAGGTTGCGCTTTCGAATGGCGCTAGTACAATTTTCAATAATGATGTTTAACACAGTTTTTTTAAACTATATAGTTTATTGAATATTGAAAAAACCGCGATTTTCGGTATGATTATTTTCACTATGATACCGGTTTCTGATCACCGGCTAAGTTATCAGAAACGTGTTCCCGATCATGTTATTTAAAAAATATGTTTTCATATGTTTTGATTTTTGTCGATTTGGATTTTAAACTGCCTGAACATTTTTTTTAAGTGTGTCGTTGGATGTGTGCGCGTATGCGTGTGCGCATGCGTGTGTAGAAATGGGCGTGAATGACTTTCAAAAGGATTATACAAAGTTCAATAACTAATGCGTCGATTTTATATAATATTTGTAATGAAAATATTAAATTCAAGGTAAGTATAAAAGATTGAGCAGTAGAGTACCTAAAAGTTATTTGAGCAAATCAATACGGATTGCATATACACTGAGAAAAGTGTATTTTATCAGTTACTATCCGTTGGCTTTTAAAAAGTGTATTATAGCCATTAAAAGAAATATTGTAACTAGTAAAATCCTCCGTCGTTCAGCATTTGTTTTTGACAGGCTATACGAAACTGTAATAAACTCTCCTATTTTAAAAGAATATTTTTTTTATTATGACTAAAAGAAGGCATTTTTAATATTTTAATTTGCCAGATAAATTTCCATAAACAAAAATTGCTTTTAGTTAAAGAGAAAAGGCTAAAATAAACTGACATATCGGTTAGAATAATATAAAATCTTCGTCTTTTAACAGGTAGTAGAAAGATGGCAATCCCTATGCGTAAAATACTATATTTTACGGGGCATAGGAATTTTAATACTGAGTAAAAAACACTTTTCTCAGTGTAGAACGAGCAAAGAATAATTACTTCGATACTGTAATGACTTAAAATTGAAAAAAAACACGGTGTGTCTGGAGCAACTTTAATTGACACTGTTTTGCATATTGGATTTTTTTGTGGTTTATTGTTCTCTTATTTCCTACAAACAATTTAAGACCAAAAACGTAATTATCCGTCGGGCGGAAATTGAGAAAAGTGGATTTTATTATTTGAAATTCGCCATTTTTAATTTCTTTGATAAATTGCGATTAATTTTTTTTTCTAAAAATTATAAAAAAGGAATTTAGTTGTAAGTTTATATTATACATATATTTTGTAGAAACTACATTAATATAATCAATATTAGTTAATTTATAAAAACATTTTTCTATACTTTTTAATTATAATTTAAAATCTAGTGGTATACAGGGTGATCGGCCAACCATTACCCAGCGGCTAACTGTAGATTGTACAGATAATTCTGAACAACTTTTTCCTCTAAAAAAATGTTAATCAACACTAAACACAACTTTAAGTTATTCAACACTAAAATTTAGGTGAAAAAATCACATTTGTTGAAATATCTCGGCTCTGTATGAAGGTATCTTAGCGAACCGAAGCTCATTTTAAAGATATTTTCAAGCTATACAAGTTGCCTCTGTTGATTTTTGACCTGCAATGAATATTTCTCTTGTTATAGCCATAAAAACGGGGGTAAATACCGATTTTTCAGGGTTTTCGCGTCTAACTCGTTTGGACACATAGCTATCGAAATATCACACTGGAAAAAGTTGTAGGCCTTGAAAACACAAACATTTTTTGTCCTCTAATACGATGCGATTAAATTAAAACTGAACCCTACAAGAGCCTCGTAAAGTTGACAAAATACAGTTCGACAAATAAATCGATATTAATAACAAAATGTTATGTAAACGAGTACAAATAGGGTTCAGTTTTAATTTAATCGCATCGTATTAGAGGACAAAAAATGTTTGTGTTTTCAAGGCCTACAACTTTTTCCAGTGTGATATTTCGATAGCTATGTGTCGAAACGAGTTAGACGCGAAAAACCTGAAAAATCGGCATTTACCCCCATTTTTATGGCTATAACAAGAGAAATATTCATTGTAGGTCAAAAACCAACAGAGGCAACTTGTATAGCTTGAAAATATCTTTAAAATGAGCTTCGGTTCGCTAAGATACCTTCATACAGAGCCGAGATATTTCAACAAATGTGATTTTTTCACCTAAATTTTAGTGTTGAATAACTTAAAAACTCTACCTTCCCGAACATTTTTTTAGAGGAAAAAGTTGTTCAGAATTATCTGTAGAATCTAGAGTTAGCCGCTGGGTAATGGTTGGCCGATCACCCTGTATATTAATCAAAACTTTTTCGGAATTTTAAATTAAATAAATTAAGAAGGCACGTAGTTCTGCGTAGTGAAATAAATTTTATTTAATAAATATTTATTTAATATTTAAATATGCAGCCCATTAAATTCACGAACGGCATTTAACAAACGATTCATGTACAGTGGATACCACGATAAACTATTAATTATAGGTTATTAAACAATTGAATATCGACACTTGAAAAGAATATCACATGATATCGATATGATTTACCATCGATTCTACTCATATCGATTACAGTTTACAACTTTAACATGCCAATGAAGTGTTTAAAAATAATTAAATTTTAATTGTATGGACTTGTTTTTTACAAAACATATATTTTTACAAAAATTAACTATTAAAATAATTTATTACAGTTTTTAAAGAAATTTAAAGATAATAATTTTAAAAAATTCAAAATTTTAAAAATTCAAGAAATAAAATCCACTTTTCTCAATTTCCGCCCGACGGATAATTACGTTTTTGGTCTTAAATTGTTTGTAGGAAATAGGAGAACAATAAACCACAAAAAAATCCCATATGCAAAACAGTGTCAATTAAAGTTGCTCCAGACACACCGTGAAAACGGTATCATAGTGAAAATTGTTTTTAACAAAAATCATAGTTTAAAAATGGCTTTTTTCAATCTTTTTGAACAAAAATTGTTTACTTATCATTTTTTGAAAATATGCCCAATGCCATTGGAAATAGCAACCTCAAAACTAGTGGGATATGGAGGTCTCCATTTTAAACAAAGGTTTATTGCATACAAAAACTATGCTGAAATTCATGTCCAAATTGTACACGTTTGGACATTAAATGGTTAAATAACAGTCCATTTTACTTTTAGATATCAGCACCATCTAGCGCCCCAACCAAGAAACTTACATTTATTTAATGCAATGTTTATCTCTTATTCTTCCATGCATTGGTTTGTATATATTTATAAAAACACGAACGTTGTATCCTTCTTGTAATTATTTGTTATTAATTTATTTTGTATGACTAAGTGTCTATTGACCTCACGGGTCGATTAACTTAAGAATCATTATTATAGCATACAAAAATATCCCTTAGTATCATTTACAGTTCTAACCTATAATCCAATTTTTAATTGTTTATCGCCATTGCCAGCTGTATCAAAGAAATTACGTATGTCCTCATTTAATAACCTAATACTAGTCGTTCTGGGTTCTATTCATCACATAAATGTTGCGAAAATAAAAAATTATGATTCTAACTATATATACAAGCGTAGTTATTCTAAACAGAAATAGTACATATAGTATTCCAATATATATATGGCATTCCATTTCATTACAAATACCGTTAATAAATTGAATGGAAACAAAATCGATAGTTTCTGACTTGCTCTCTCAAATCTTTTCTACAAACTAAACCAATAATTTGGTAGAAAAAGTTATGATTATTTTTTCATAAAAAATGACGGGTTTTTTCGCAAAAAAACGGATATTTCGACATTGAAAAAGGCATTATTGATAATTAAAAAAGTAGTATTTGTGTATTTTTATGATACCGTTTTTCTCCCAGCAGATTTTTTCAAAACCAAAATGCGGTTCCAAGAAGGCGCCTTCAAACAGTATTAAATGTTCATATACGGAACGAATTCAGTAAGCTATTAGGATAAAAAAATGACTTTACTTTTTCTCTCCCCCTCCACTAAAAAAGCAGCGGTGCATATGACAGGCACACTTAAAACCAACCCCTCCTATATCAACATCCCTAAAAAGACTTCAACCTTAGCTAAGAAATCGTTTTTTACATAATACTTATCTACCTGAAGTTATGATTGTATTACACTTTTCATTTGTGCAGTTTATCAACGCTAATATTTTCCAAGTATTATTTCCAATCATTTCACGGGAATAAAGGTCTATAGATGTAACGGGTAATTAAAACACGCGCTAATTTTAATACATCATTCTTAAGTACCAGATTGTTTACATTTATTCAGTCTAAGCAGCACTGCGACTATGGCATGTATCATTACCGCAGTGAAAAGAAGATATAAACATTTTCTTTTTCGGCATTCAATAGGCCTAGAAATTATTTACACAAACTTTACCAACAAAATTTATCTGCGGGAGAACAGTTTTTTGTACTATTGCCACGCGAAAAAATAAAATTTTTTAGTGTAGAACCTATGATTCTGTGTTCTTCAAAGGATGTAAAGGTCTGGATATTTGTTTAACATAAGAATGTATTATATTATACTTTTATGCACTATTAATCCAAGTATTTTCAACACAGACGTCAATAAAGTCATGCATTTTGACGTTTAGGAGTTTGTTGTTTACACTGAGTATAATATTTTTCTCTATTTTAAGATTGCCAATATTAAAATAATTCCTAAACTTTATAACCCAATATTTGTTCCTCCGCTATATTACTTATTTCCGTTCATTTACAGTCAATTAAAACGCCCCATTTATTTTTAGAAATCACCAGGTACAAAATAGTAATAAGAAAAATGTTACGATTTATATAATACCGTTTTTTGTGAATATTTACACGACAAAATAACACCGAATTAAACAAAATTTTGAACAAAAACTTACTGTACTTATACCAAAATACATTTTAACTGATTGGCTTTAAGCATAACTGCTTCTAATGCAATTAATATATATTATATACATTACTGTATAATAACATAAAATTAACAAACCTGAGGAAAACGCATTTTCTGGTATGCGTAAACTGAGACCTCTTCTAAGTTGTCTTGGCGTTTTGAGAACTTTTTTCTCTTCCGGTTCCGTCGAGCCCATTGCGTCCACTGAAACTAATCGCAGAGAATTTCCATAACAATAACAGGATTTATATTTTTAGTGATTGATATTACCAAATGCTGTTTCGAAACCAATAGTTTAAAAAAAATAGTTTTAATGATTTTTATATTCCATTTTATCTGAGAGTTTGGAAATTTAATATAGTTTTCAATAAATATATATTCAGGTCAGGCTGTAAAGCAGCTATAGCTGTGTCTCGCCTTTTGTACTATTGTATTGTACAATAAAGACATTTATTATTATATATATATATATATATTATATATATACTTTTGTTAAATTACGCGAGTTAATTTATTGAGAAAGAAGAATACATTATTGCATTATATAATTTGTAAATTATTTCATTTATCCGTTTTCGTTATCGTATAAAGTGTAATTTTATACATTTTTTAGAAAGAAACGTCACCACTCTTTGCAGACTGTACATTGAACCACTATATAGAATAAAAGAGCGAATTGCCACGCATGAAGAATAGATTGAGATTTTATGGAGAGTGAGTTTTCACTCCATGAAGAGTGGCATTTCGACAGTTAAGAGTCAGAATCCAATATTTCACTGCAATGTAAATTAAAGAAACCAGAGAATCATGACAACTGACAATGGTATCGCTCACGTGACAAGAGTACTCTCCCTTCAATATCTGTCTGCAAGTATATCGTTATTAGCATTGAATTTTGGATGAAATAGTACAATATTTCCGGTGTAAGAGTCCCTAAACTGTTTCCTGACGCTCACCCTTGAATGTCGCGCGTATGATATTTCCTTGAATCCAAATATAGAACAACGTAGAGTATTATTAGAAACAAGTTTTTACATTTGATATAATCTAATGACAGCAATTTCATACTCGTCACTTCATTTCCTTTGATTGATTCTTGAGTCACTGACGTATTAAAGTATCATAATAGCAATTAAAATATCCTCGTTTTAATCAAGTAATTACAATTTATCATTTTGTAAGAGGCAGAAAGATCCACGCTCGCTTTATTAACAATTTTCAAAATTGAACTGGATTGCCTATTTTATATATATCATCATGAAATCAGATATGATAAACATGAATTTTGATTGTGTAATAAGCGATGGCTAACAATTTTGTTACTTTTACTCGTAAAATCTGTTAATGCGGAAAAATAATATGTCTTGTATTTCGAGAATATTATAATATAAAAAATGGATATTCAATAAGCCCAGTGAACAACATAACAACGAAGATGATAATGAGGTATTTAATATTTTGAAGGCAACACGATACATTTCAATACACTATTTAAACTAAGGAAAGTAATAAAAGGGATTTAAACGAATTATAATGCATCGAAATACGTTTAATTTTATAAAAAATGTTGCGAATCTCCCGTGAATACCTTTCAATCCAAACACATGATGCATGAAATATCTCGGTCGAACACATTCAAAACCAAAAAATACCAAGAAAAACCAATTTTGTTTAGATTTATTTCGATTAAAACAGGTATTATTTAATTGCTTAGTTATGTGTTGAAATGCATTATTAAATTCTGCTAGTTACAGTAATACTATTTTTATAAATTGGATTGTGTTAAACAATATTATCACATTCAATTATTTAGAATATCTTTCCAACCACGATCATGGATTAAATTGCATTCGTTTTTGTAATAGCTTAACGCTATTATTTATGTATTATTTTGAATTCCGGAATAACATTTTAATTTATATATTTTTCTAAGTATTTTGGATGAGAATGCATTTGAACAGTTCAAATAGTGCATTTAAAAATGAAAAATGAATCGAAGTTAACACTTTTCATTGTATTTCCGATTCCTGTGTTATTTCTAATTTGAAGACATTAGTTACTTTGAAAATGTCTTTTTACTATAAGCATCTTTAAATATGTCTTCGATGTATAGTTTTTGAAAATTTGATGGCATTATTGCAGTTGCCAATCGCAAATAAAATGCCTTCGTTTCTAGAAATCTTGTAAATAGTAAACTGATTAGAATTTAAGTCGTTTTATCTCATTTCATGACGCTTTTAAATTGAAGTCATATTGTTGATTCGTGTATCGGAAATATTCGACAATAATCGTCTTTATACATAAGTATCTTTAAGTGCCATTGTAATATTATATGAACCTCTAGGGAAGATTAAAAACAAAAAATATGAAATAATGTTAATTATTAACTCTTAGTCCCGACGGCTGTTTTAAGGCCTTTTCCTCCCATTACCTAGGTCAAATATGTCCTGCCGTTTGAAACTGCGTACAGCTGCGCAATTTATAAAGTACAATTTGAATTTTTTCTGGGTCGAAAACGACCCATGCGTCGGGATTAAGGGTTAAGAACTAATCAAAATTGGGGGATGATAATGATTCACGAATGTCATTTGCCTCCTTATATAATATAATATTTGCATTGTTCGTTAACATTACATGGATTTAATGCGTTGTATTAAAAAAAAATTGACGGAAACATGTTGAATGGTCTCAATTTGAAAAATAGCATCACAGTTTTAGGCAATAAGTACATTTTAGGTTATGTATCGAGCCGGGTTTTCGCTGCAATTAGATGTGCTAAAAATTAGCTAAGCATTTTTTCCTCTAAAGCACCTTATATATTTAAAAAAATTAGGCCAAAAATGTTTTGAATTAAGACTTTTAAAAGTGCTCAGAATAGAATAATTGCTTTACCAACGATATAATAAAAAAAACTTATTAACTAATTATTTATCTACTTGCACAGCTTTCTATCTGCACTAAGATTTGGTTGAAAAATCATGAAATTTTGTGTTGCCGGATATTCAAACACAGTACCAACTTACGTTTCCTTTCATCATATTAGTTGGCTTATAATATATTTTTCGTTAAAGTGCGCTTAAAATTCGATTTTACCCCCGAATTTGATGGAGTAAAATACGGGTGTCAACTTTTACCCCCTAGAAGCGATCATTACGCTCGGGACTGCCTCGCTTGCGGGTGTAAAAGTCCATATCACGCCCTTGGTATGAAAATATTTATTATTTTGTTATCAATATTATGATCTTGATGTAAAGTACATCTCACTCAGTGGTAATTTATATTAATAAACATATATTTTGCTTCCAATATACGTAAACGTATTTATATAAAACACTCGCCGCCATCAAACTCGTTACGAACGATCCATTTCTACCTCTTGGCGTATAATATACTATTTTCGGCAGTACAAACCTAAACTACCGCATTAACAGATGAATAACAATTCTTACATTAGATAAAAATTACTCATATTGTTCAATATTAAATAAACATTTAAAAACTGTACTGCATTATGGAATACAAATATTATGTTGAAGTGTTTAAATGGCAATGCAATTACCACCAGTTGCGATTGCAGGTCAAACCCCCTTCAAATTTGATTTGTTAATGATTAATACAAAGCCTGCATTAAACTCAATTCGTCTAATATTGAAAATATTCGATTAGTTTAAGTACAAAAATATACCCCGTTGTTATTTTCAAAAATAAAAATAACGCCTCAATAGTTAATCGTAACTTAAACGTTTTAATGTTCTATTAATTAAGTTTAGGAATATATCAAAGATTGCCATCTATTAAGAACTACATTTTTTACAAACTTCGGAGTAAACCTGCATTTGTACATTTTCCAGTGGTTTAGCATTTGTCAAATATATCTAAAAAACAGCGTGAGTAATTGTACAAAATATTTTTCTAGGTTTAAGAAGTCGATTTTTTTATATTTTTCGAGACGTCATTAAAATAAACACGCTTCTTTGGTAACGTAAACCAATTTTCGCGGTTTTAACTGTCTGTATTTAACTCAGGTACGTCGAAACACAATTAATTTGATTAAATTTGTCTTTGCAAGTTGTTTTTTATTAATTTTGTTTAATGTTACGAAGAAAACTTTATGTGGGTGGAAATAGAAATGAAAAACAGAATATTTGAAGGTTATACGGTAAGATAAGAGAATAATACCTGCGGCAAAATGTCCATTTTTATGATGTGAAAAACGTTTACGAGTTTTTTTCTTTACGCTATTCCAACATTTTTTCAATGGATTAACTTTTCTTTGTGATATAGAACATTTCAAAATAATTTCTCCACGGACACTTAACCAATAATTTTCTTTTTCCATTCACGGCCAGAATCAGCATTTGATTTTGTTTCTGTCGTGACATTATTTTGCAATAGCAATTTCCACAAAAATTGCCTTCTAACGTTATGAAAACGCATCATTTGCATTGCAAACATATAATGTTGATTTATAGTTAAATAAAAATTAAAAATGATGTTCATAAAATCTCAATAAATCCCGGAGTGGATATTCACTTTCGTATACATTTAGAATATCATTCGAAATTTATGAAAAGCGATACTTCACAATAAAAGAATATCCTCGAATTATTGCAGATTGGTAATATGTAGTGAACTGTGATTTATGTCATTAAATCTGGAAGCTCAAGCTGTAAAAATGGAATTTGAATTCTTATTTAAATATGAAGTTATACAAATATCAGAAAATGTCGTTTTTCATACATAAGAATTGGCATTAAATTAATCATCTACAATGTCAAATCAATCAAAATTAAGCAATATTTGCAGCCTTCTCTAAATCAGGTAATGTTATTATACAGCTATTTTAAGGAGAATTTTTTTATATAGAATAATAATTGGTCAATTTGCTATTGAAGTTAAAAAATATAAATTTTATGTCTGTTACCACTTGTTAGACTGTGAAATTCTGCTTCAAAAAAATAATACCTGAAGTATAGTTAAGCCGAATATATAGTTAAAATAGTTGTGTTTAAAACTATCTCTGGGTTTACATCGCAATATTTTGTTTGTTTTATCATTCGCTTTTAGTTGGTATAGGTACAGAAAGAATTATTTAATTATAAGAGAACTTTATGTGGCTGTTTGGAAAATGTTTTCTTGTTCTATCCACATTGTAATTTATTTATTTGACGTTTACTTCATAATGAGTTTTCGAGATAAATTTGACCACGATGATAGCAGAAAAAGTATGTGCTGCATGTGGTAAAAAAAAACTAATAAAAAATGTTGTAGATAAGGATTTTGAAGTAGATGATGAAAGAAATCCCTCATGTATCTGCAGAACTTACTATCTTACGCTACTTGATGCTAAAAGGGATATTTTTAAGAGACCCTTAAAAAATGTCAAACTATATGGGCATAACTTTTTTTATATTGCACGTTTCATTTCATATTTCATTTTTCTAACATATTTAAAAAATACCAAAAATTTTAAAAAGAAAAAAATGGGACCATAATACCACCATGTCCTCGTCGTTGGTCCTGAAAACGAGAAATATTGAGTTTCTTCTGGTTTCGAAAATTGTAACATCCGCGCCTTATCTTCGAATTACCTTAATTTCAATTGTAAAATTGAGCCAATCATATGTTTCATTATTATTCAAACGCATTTGATAAACATTAATGTAACATGAATGCTGAATATAAGTTTAAAAATTCAGAAATGTCGATATTTCAAAAAAAGGATCAGCTAGGATTTTCATTCTTCGATATTTTACATTTAGAAATGATATAGAAACATCCCTTCCATCCCGATTTTGGATCCATTTTCATTGCCTTCTTTTATCTCTCCACAAGATCAGTGCCCAAAATATGTGCAATAACCTTTGCAGACCGAATACAACTTTCAAACTCAATAATATATTGATTGTTGAGGAATTGAAAAAGAGTTTCCGACCAATCAAAAAAAATGTGACACGTTTAAGTATGATAACGAAAATAGCAAAAACGCATTTTTTGACATTTTAACATATTTTTCAGAAATGATGGCCTGTAAGTAAAATCGTTTAATAACATTTTTTGTTGCAAATAAACTCAAAAATATGCCAGAATTTTGCCAAAGACGAGAAATGAATTTTTGTAATTGCTCTTAACAATATAATGAACAACTTTTTGGCATTCAGACCAAACAAATTGTGTTTAGGTCAAAATCTATGGAAGACACTTGGTTTCAGTCGTTGACATAAAAAACGCTGCAATTTCATATGCTATGTACGATAGCTTCGAAAAGAATGAGTATAAATTGGGACTGCTTTAGAATTTACAGTAGATCAACTCATATATGAATAAACATTGTAAATAAACATATAAAAACTATTCTTGAAAAATGAAGCGTAAAAAAACCCACGTCCCATTTTGCCCCCACTATAGGTTGTTGTTTTTGTATTATAACAATTTTTTGAAAGAAACTGCATATTCCTAGGTCAAGTTTTGTTAACGTGTAGTGGAAATGCATTAAAAGTTCAATTTATTTCTCGAATTTTCCGAATAATTTGTAGTTCAGATTATGAATTCAAATGAATTGTAATGCATTTCAATTTGCTGGGAAGCACACACATATATGTATATATATTGAAAAATGCGATATCTGAAGCTAAAATATTGTACCTTAATGATTTGGTAATAAATTATTTGTATGCATTGATCCAATTCAAAATAAATCACTACACTTCACATATTCACTCATATCCAGTTCGTTTGCAGACACATTATCAACTTTAAACTCTCAGAAAAGTCATTCGTTTCTCGTCATGAATGCACCAAACATTCATTATCTACTTGATAAGCGTTGTGCAAAATTTTCTTATCGAATATAACGGTAATGGGTATATTGCATTTGATGCAATAATCAAATAAACACGAGTAGATAAATTGTTAATTTTCATTCATTTCGAAGCAGTGCACTTGATTCCCATCAAATTATCGAAATTTTCAGCAAAAAACGTTCACAATAAAAATGCCGTTGTATTAACCCAAGACTTTTGAAATTATTGAGTATTTCCCGATCGTTGATACGCAGGGAAACATGAGGGAAATATACAATTAATTTTGCAGGTCGAGTAGTACTACGAGGATGATTTTTCATATGAAGATTTTGGCGCAATTGACGTGCGATATTTGCTTTAGTTTAAAAATTTCTATGAAATGTATGGAAAATAATTGACAGGCTAGAGGGGGTATTATCGGTTGCCCTGAGAAAAGGATTGTTTGCAGAAAAGAAATATCATTCAATTGAAATGTTGAAGTGGTTTTTTTTAATGTAAATATGGCATTGCAGTATTAACCTTATGAAGCACACATTTTTCTTTACGTGGAAAACGGTTGGAATTTATTACTCGGAGGTTTTCGGGGTCACTGATTACGAATATGATCTCAAATTTTCAACATTCAAAATGGGGGATCCAAGATGGCGGACCAAATTAGGAAAAAGTTGCTTGATCGAGATGAAACTGGGTATGTGGCAGTTGTCGGGATAGCTGATTACGAATATGATCTCAAATATTCAATATTCAACATGGCGGACCAAATTAGAAAAATGTTGCTTGATTTGAATCTGCCAGAGTTTTCAAAATTTAAAACGTATTGTATATGCATATTTCGAGGCCCCCAAAAATCTCGGAATAAACGTTTCCTGGCATAAATACATGTTATTTTCAACATCCCTGCAGACAAGAAAAGTAACAGTTATGTAATATTTACGTAATGGTTATATTGTTACATAAACGTTACATAACTGTTACTTTTGTATTCTGGGATTCTTGTGCTGCCATTTTGAATTTTGGAAATCTGACCCTGGATTCTTCATCAGCGACCATAAAAACCCCTTAGTAAAAATGTCCATGAAAATCGCAACTGAATCTTCCTTTTTTCCAAAAAAGTGAATTTTTTAGTGTTTGTTTATTTATAACTATTTTATAACAAATGAAATCTTAATATTAGTGGTATAATATTGTAGACAAATACCTTAGCTACTAGAAAAGCTAACTAATAATTTTAAATACGTCAAAATTCAATTTTTACAAATGAAATTATCTGGTAGAATAGGTGGTTCCTGAGAGGGACCACCGTGCTTCAAAGGTCATAGGCGATTCGTTTAAGATTAGTATTTTATATCTTACATCAGAATTAACTACATTTGTTAGTATTTAAGTAATGTATACATTGAACTCGGGGGCTAAATAATTATTTCATACTTAAAAAATTATTCGATTCACCATATTTAAAAATCCTTTCTCTCAGTGTGGTAATACCCCTGCTGGCAGGGAAATAATTAAAGCAACACTCGATTATGAAGTTATCGCAAGTTACCAATATTGCCGATTCGCAAAAATATCGGTAACAAAAATAATCAAACAACATTTGGTAAAAATCAAACAAAAGGTCCTTTACATTTATTAAGATGGCATCAGTAATAAAACAACTGTATTCTTTTAAAATGTATAATTTAATAAAACAATTCAAAGCTTTTAAAACGTACAAAATTCATTACCCTACGCAGGTATGTTAATTGCGGATTCAGGCACCTCAATTTGTGTCTTCGATGAAAGTCAACATGTAGTACATTTCATGTCCCACGTACAAAATCGCAGTTTCAACTTCAACCTGTCACTCAGATGTACACGAATATCGAGGACAGCTATATATAAAAAAAAAACTTGTGTATACCTAATGAAGATTTACTAACTCGAAAATCATCAACAATAGGGAATAATATTTATAATATTCTTCCCATTATATAACATTCTCTTTGATTTTCTTAACGAATAAATAAATAAAGAATTTAACAAAAGAAATTAAATTTATTACAGGGTATTGCAGGAGCGGTACTTAGTTATTAGACGTGTTATTAAAAACTTTAAATAGATGCGTCAGCGCCAAATGTCTACTTCTCGTATACGTTTTAAAATATAACGTATTACATTATAGCTGAAGTATTGTGTGAATTTGGAAATATATACGCGGTTACATTTAATCAAATCGATTAATAAAAATGTAAAGAAAACGAATCCTATTGAATTTAATGTATATTCAATTTATCAAACTACAGTTATATTATTCCAAATGGAAATTGGTTCTAGAAGTATGCTTTCGTGTAAAAATGCTTTTGATCCTATTTCTACAGATCGGATTTAAATAGAATAGAAATAGAAATATCAGTAGATTTGGGTAACTTTAAAAACTTTAGGATTATTTTGAAAATCTCTAATTATAGAAAAAAGAAAAATGTTCGTGAGTATCAAAAAATTAATATTTTCAAATCCGTATATCATAAAGGAACTAAATCTGATTTAGTAGCTAAAAAATACTAATCTAAACTGAGAAATGGATTATTATCAATTAGTCATTATTTACTAGGAAATAGTAAAAACTACTAATTAGTAAATAAAATGTTATGTATAATTATTATACATAATCTAAAAGTAGAAATTGAATAGTTTAATTTAGTAGTTTTTTATTACTTATTAGTAAAAATGATGACTAATTGAAATATTGATCAATTTTTCGTTTTTTAATTAGTAATTTTCAACTTGATGGGATTTAGAGGAAAGAAAAATGTCCTTAAGGCTTCACAATTTAAGACTAAACGTTAAAATTCGTATAGAATTATTCGATCTGTTAATTGAGACTTCTACTTTCTACTTACTAAATTATGTTAACGAGAAAAACAAATAAGTATTGAAGTATTTACGTTACTGTTTGAGCGACTTTAGAGATTTTGCTGCAGTATATTCTAAGGTTTTTCAACATATATTCTCTTACAGATATTAAGCGACAAAAAATGTTTTGATATTATTATCGTTGTTTTATAAGTATTTTGAAAGATAATTTCGAAAAAAACTATTTAAAACAATTTTTTTAACAATTGAATAAATAAAAAAAGGTTATGAATAATCTAAACAGTAAACCGATTGTAAGAGGAAACGAATCGTCTTACTTCCGAAAAGAATAGTCTTTGTACAACGGTGGACTTCTCAGAGGTTGGTAACACAAAAACCCTTCAAAACAGCATGTGTGCTCAGTAAATGGGAATTCATAACGAGTCATCAAGAGTGCGGTAACCAAATAGAAAAATATTCAAACTTTGGAACACAACCGTCGGAACCACCTTTTTCTTAGTACGTATAAGTATCAATTTAATTAATTTTATTTGAAATAATTGTATTTAAAATTTTCTTATACATCCTTCTTGAACGAATTCAAGTGTCATCAAATGTCGCTTCAAAATTGACGTCGTATTTTTTAAAGGACGTGAAAAATAGCAAAATGAAATTTCATTAAAAATCCGAGATCTCCTTCTCAAGATATCGACAAAAACGTTAATTTTCAATATTAAAATTGTGAATTTTTTATTGCATGCGTATAGTTAGATGGTTAATGATAATATTTATTTTTATTATATATTTACAGTTTATGTACACACACCCTGTAACATTATTACAATTAGCGATGCCTTGAAGAAAATTCCACTATATAGCCTTTCGCAATTGAAAAACGTATGAAGCGTCCTTTATTGAATTAATTTTGTATCTATTACGATAGATTAAAAATTCATGATGAATGGATTCACCGGACTGTTCAGATCACAAACCAAATGCTTCTTTGTCATCGATACATTCCAAACATTGAAGAAGGTGATTGAGAATGATATGCATTTTTAATGATTCTGGTACATCAGTTGTATCGAAGGCTTTGTTCAATTCTTCAACACTTTTCTCAATGTGTAAAATAGTTTTGCTTTTTTTCATCTAAAAACAACTGTGAACAACGTCGTTCATGATTTTTAAAGATCCAACAAAAGGCTCAAGTCGTAAATTTGTGGCACTACTGTGAACAATTTCTTTTTCATAGAGTTTACTTGCGTGTTGTAAAAGTTTTCTGCAAACGTTACCCTCAAATAGTTCACCAAGTTTTCTGCACCACTTTTAGCTTCTAGGCCATGTAAGACCTGTTTCGCGTTAAAGTAGTGAAAAAAAAGGTCCTTTCAAAAAAAGATGATTAACAAAACCTTCTTATAAATACAATTCCGGTACAACGCACCTTTCGATGACGTTAACATCGTCGTTTTCTTTCATTTTTTACTAAGGTACCTATATATGTATAGACAGTAAATATAAACATTTTAAAAGATAAAAATTATGAATATACATATAAATATACGCATATAATAAAAACTTCAGAATTTTAATATTGAAACTTAGCGTTTTTGTCGATATATTGAGAAGGGGATCAGCAATAATACGTAAATTTTGAAGCGTCATTTTGATGACCCAACAAACGAAAATCGATTAAAAAGTATTCATAATAATTGTGTGCTCGATATCTGAATTCACTTTCTGAACCTTCTCCAATCTTTCTATATTCCGAATTATTTTCAATCTTTGCATATGTATTGAAAATGTCTTCCGTGAATAATTATGAACACCCTCTCCATGCTTAAAATTGTTTCATATTTTTTAATAAAAGAAAGATTATGTTTGCGATATGTGTCAATTCTTAGGCGCTAAATAAATTCGATTTCGACGAATAAATAGCGATTTCGACTATAATTGTTTACAAGCTTGCGGAAACACTTAGTCATTATAAATAAACGAAATATTGTTTCAAAATGGAGGATTAATTATTTCTTTAAAATAATCGTGAACTAAGATACAATGAAAACTCGAAGTGTATACATTCATCAACATTCGTGAATTATTTTCCAGGAATTCAAAAAGTTAATTCAACAGAATTCAAAATAATTGAAAATCTGAATCTATTTTAATCGATTTTTGTTTACTGGGGACACTTGAATTCGTTCAGGAGGGATTCTAAATTCCTTGGAGTGAGAATTTACTCTTGATGGAGTAAAAATTGAGTCACCCCATTGAAAGAGTGAATTCCTAACGTACATGGAGGAAAAACTCGATGGCTGGAATGAAAATTCTCTCAAAAAACTCAATAGAGTTGCTCAAATTTTACTCGATAAAGAGTAAATTTTCGCTGTAAGAAATTTATAGTGTTTTGTCCGTTCCAATAAATTATTGATTTGGGCATTACTTTCGATTATAAACAAAATACGCGAAAATATTTTATATTTTATTTTGTGTTGGTTAAAAAAGTTTTTTTTTACAATTTAAGGGCAAGTCAGATTCTTGGAAATCATTAACCCTTTCAGTCACAGCGTGACACCAGTGTCCCACCTACATGGTATTACTCATCGTTTATGAGTGGTTCGACAACGATTTCGTTACAATTTCTTGTTCCTTTCCTTCCTAAGACTCCAATAAATGTTATTAAAAAATAAAAATATTGCATAATTATGTAAAATAATTATATTTTCAAAAGAAATTCATGCCAGGACGAATTAATAGCCTATTATTTGACGTTTGGTATACAAGGGTTTTTGGGGGCGCTGATTACGAATCCAATATCGGATTTACAAAATTAAAAATGACGGATCCAATATGGCCGACCAAAATTCTGAGAAACTGTAATTTGGTCTTATATTGAATCCGTCATTTTGAATTTTGTAAATCTGACACCAAATTCGTAATCAGTGGCTCCAAAAACCCCTGTATACAAAATTTAAGAAAAAGCCATTACTAGAAAAATTCGTGACTGAAAGGGTTAAAGACATTGTTATTGATTTAAATTATTCAGGTTTGTCGACCGCAGTGTTTAATATTGAATATTTTTATGTATAGATGGTCACTATAGAACAGATACATTTACAGATTATATTAATGTTTTAAACGTATACACCATAATAAATTAATTAACAAATAACATTGACATTAAAATAAAAAGCATTTTATATTTCGACCGTATTCTAGGTCCTCTTCGGAAAAAATTAAGGTATTAAAAAAAAAATAAGAAATATATCTTTTGGTGTGCTTTTTATTAACCAAGGGGAAGAGCATTCATCCAATCGCTTGGTTAATGAACAGTCTCTAAAATATATAGAGTTTATCTTTAAAAAATTATTGTAACTGTAAAAAACGCATTTTACGATTATTTTCCGATTTATATCGGAATTCATAATTGTATTATGACAATTTCGAACTTCATTTTTATCATCAGTGTAAATAAAGCATTGTAATAACATATGTTGAACTTGCTTAACCCATTAAGGACCAAATGGACAATTTTCTGTGGTCGACTTCAAGGGCGGTATTTTATACGAAAGCGGATTTTTAAAAAATCGGAATCAATTACATCTTCCGTAAAATTAATCGATCTTACCGAATCTGCCGTTAAAAAATCAATCGAGCCTATTCCAAAAAAGTTATGCTTGGGTTTTCACAAAAAAATCAAATTTTTTCACTGACAAATATTATTTAATTGGCATTCTCATATCGGAAACCGTTAAGGAGATCATTGATCGGTCAAAAAAAATAGTTTTTTTTATAATTCTTGTATAACTTTTCTTATCTTTTAAAAATGTTGCGATTAAGAAAATGAACTAACGTGTTCAATACATTTTGAAAAGATTTGAGCGTATTCTTTGATTAATTCTAAGAACTCTTTGTTCAATAACATTTTTCTGAAAGTCTATCATTGTCGAATAAAAAATTTCGGAGCTTTTCGCTGATATTTTCGTGTTTTAGCCGCCATTTTGGAAATTTCCAACATTATTTTGAAAATGCTATCATGCACATTTCAAAATTAAAGGTTCGTGGTCGCGATATTTTCACCGATAAATGATCTCCTTATCCGTTTCCGATATGAGAATGCCGTTTAAATAATACGAGCTTTACATCTTCACTCGCTAACGCTCTCTCAGGACATCCGAGTCTCTGCTGATTTCTTTGCTTATTGTATATATTTATACAACAATCTCCCTCAAATTTCAAGTTTTCCTTATTTCCGTCTGCAAGTTGCACAACATGGCGCTTGTTAGTGGAGGGGTTAAACATCGAAGGCTTAGGCAAAGCACTTGCAACAATATAATTCAATATAAATTACACTAATTAAATATGACTGAAATAGAAATTTCGTACTTCTTATCTGATCTCTGTAATATTTTTTGCCAAAATATCTGCGGAGAGTCTGGATCAAGTGACCGGGGATTAGTGCCCAGCTATCCAGAATACCATTTGGAGACTGTATGAAATCAAATGGGAAAACACTTTATATAAAAACGGTAAACGATAAAAGGAAAATGAAAAGCAACAACAATGTAAGGGAAGGGTGAAAAGGAGATCGATCGAATCGATGGAACAAAGCAAAAAAGAAAAAGTTTAAAAAAAATAAAACAACAAAAAACCATTAGAGAAAAAGGAAAATCCTACCACGTATCTTTATAAAATCGCCGAAAAGGTTCGGAGACTTTGGTTTATCTTATGGTACTCGATATATTTTAAATTATTATTCCGAGAATTTTTAGATACGTCATTTCTAAGGATTACTGGAGAATTTCTAGGCTAGGTAGATTATTGTAATAGAAGATTTGTCAGTGAAAAAATCTGATTTTTTTGTGAAAAACCAAGCATAACTTTTTTGGAATGGGATCGATTGATTTTTTAACGGCTGGTTCGAAAAGATCGATCAATTCTACATAAGATGTAATTGGTTCCGATTTTTTAAAAATCCGGTTTCATATAAAATATCGCCCTTGAAGTCTACCACGAAAAATTATCCATTTGGTCCTTAATGGGTTAAAATATATTACAGCAAAATTGAAACATATTAATTTGAAAATAAATGTCTCTCTAAACATGCTCAAAAGTATTAAATATTTCAATAAATATTCCTTTTTTTATTGTACTAGATGACAAGTAATAAAGTTTTGTATCAAAATAAGAAACATCAACTGAATAATACTCACAAACATTTTTCATTTCCTGGGTGAAGGTGCATAAATATTTCTGAAATATGCATTAACAAATTGGTTAACATTTTCTTACCAAGGAAATCCGACACTCAATGATACAGCAAGTAATCTCCGATTCAAATAGCACTGATTTATATATTCAACGATTAAAAAATTAAACAATAAAGGTAATCAACAAGTAATATCTCGAGAACAAAACTCATAGTTTTTCAACGTGCTTTGAACGAAATGTTCTAACTTTTATGTAAATAAAACGGGAAAAATGCTCTATTAATACGACATTGCTACACGTTTCGATATAAGTCTAGTTCCCGAGATTACGAAATTATCATCACATCGAAGGTTTAAAATAAGTGATTGTAGAAATGATATTAAAAAATCTCTACACTTCTTTTCCATTAAAAAACTGTGGTAAACACTAGCAACTATCGTAAGCTACAAAGTTCACTAGAAAAATTCGTCTCATTCGTTGCCGGCCGCTTATTTTGTACTGCAAAAGAGACGTCATCTGAAGCGTGATGTGAAAAGTTAAAAGTTTATTTTTGAAAGCAATGCAAGATTTCGTCTGTGAATGTGAGGGCCTCTTAGATGGCTTAAGCCAACTTCCATGTTTTACATACGAGCCAACACGCGTCGCAATAATCGTCTTGAAGCTTGGTCTAAATATACTTCCTACTCGGTTGAACTTTAATTCGATTCTTGAGATGCATACAGTCAATATAGACTCTCGTAGTGGGAACCACTGGACGGACTTGCATGTTTCTACAAATTTTATTGAACGCCAAGTTCATTCAACGAGTATATTTCCTTTCAACTATATTTGCATTTAAAAATTAAGTTAAAAAATTTCACGGTACTAAGCCGATGCATGTTAAGAAGAGGACAAATTTGTCTGCAAGATCCTTTTGGTGATTTCCGTAATGTTTAGATGCTGAGATCATTTCTCGATTACGGTTTCGGAATGCAACTTCTAACAACCCGACAGAGTCGTCCGTAATTGTCGGAGCATTCATTACAATTTTGCTAGATTTAATCTTCTCTATTGATGGTGCTCGAATATTTTGGTGCAGTTGAAAAACTTCTGCTTTGTAACAAAAGTACCTTCGATACGATGTCAACAATACCAGAAGGGAATAGGCTAAAAATCTACGATGATACCACAGTGCCTCGTGTCCTGGGAAAGTATTAATAAGTTCCTCGTTTAATATGCAATCTTCTGCCCAAAAAGATAAGTTTATTAGATTTTGTTCATAATCGGCATCTGAGCGTTTTGACGAATCAATGCCGTGGAGAAGATCGACAACTTCTTTACACGAACCATCATGAAGAAGAAATACGTCGTTGCAACCTCTCGTACCTATCTTTGTAAAATCGAGGATAATTTCTCGTTTCTTTGCATAAACTTCACTGGTAAGTCTCTGTTCATTAGGTGGTCGTTGTCGTAAAAGTAAATTCTTTAAAAGAAACTGTCGATAATTGAATCCACTATAATCCGATACATGACTACTGCACCATTTTGCAGATTGTTCCCATTCGTTTTCTAACAGATTGTTGAATCCGGACCGGGCTAAAGCTTCGTATGTACCTATAATGTGTTCTCGATGACTCCACGCATAACAGTTGTTTGCGTACCTGTCTGCAGACATCGTAGTAACACAGAGTTCATTTTGGAGAAGAACTTCAACATCGTAGTCTGAATTTTTATTTTCAATCAGCATAAATTTCAAAAGCCAACGTCGGTAAGAGAAAGCTTCGAAACATTTTGCTTTGTAATGAAGAACAACCCCCACAAAGTGAAGTTCCTGCAATGGATCAAGCCTCATACTCCGTACCAGCTCTCGTCTCATGTTCCAAAAGGTTGAAATATCAGGATTCAGCAAGAGGGTACCAAGAAGCCATCGTGAAATAGTTGTTGGTTCTTCTCGTCTGTGTTTATTTTGGCGTAAATCCAGAAGCCGATTGTAAGCGTAACAGTAAAGAGGCTGTACGCACCATGATGCTAAGCCTAATGAGTGCTCATCATGAAATACCGGAGACTTGTTTTCATTGTCTTCTGCAGGAATAATCTCAAAGCTGATTCTGAAAAGAAATATGTACTGATTAAATATAGATTATCAAAATTCATATCAAAATTCATGTGTAAATATAAAATTTTAGTAGATGCACAATATGGATTTAGAAAAAAGAAATCAACAATTGACCCGATAGCAATATTAACAAAGTCTGTGCATTGTGCGCTGATAAAGGTAATCCTACACTAGGAGTTTTCCTCGACTTAGCAAAAGCCTTCGACAATATTAACCATGGCATATTGTTAAACAAATTGTACAATATAGGATTGAGAGGCACGGTATACAATCTTATGGAGAGTTATCTTTTAAATAGACAGCAGAGAGTAAAAATTGGATATTCTTATAGTGACATAAAAAATATGGACATAGGAGTTCAACAAGGTACCATTTTAGGTCCTCTCTTATTTTTAATCTATTTAAATGATATTACGAAATCAAGTAAAACAGGAAAAATGATATCATATGCAGATGATACGGTTGTACTCTACGAAGATAATAGTTGGCAAGAGCTAATTAATAAAGTAAAAAATGAACTTCCCAACATAATTAAATGGCTACATGAAAATCAATTATCGGTAAACTTGGACAAAACTAAAATTGTGCCTTTTGGGTGCTACAAGGATAGTATACCAGTTTTTAATGAAATTGGAGTTTGCATAGAGTGCAATGTATTAAATATTTAGGAGTTTCCATTGCTTCCTATTTATGATGGAATGAGCATATAAACAATATAGTTAGCAAATTTAGGCATTTCCCATATGTTTTCCTCAAACTAAGAGATTATTTAAACAGAGACCAATGTATTACGGTTTACCATACACTATTTTTATCCATATTGAGGTATGGGATCATAGCATGGGGAAGTGCATTACATAATGTATTTTATAAAGTAGATATCTTACAAAAATCAGTAATAAAAATAATTTATTTTAAAAGCCACCTATATCCGTCAAATATGATTTTTAAAAAATCTAAGTTGTTAGAATTAAGGAAACTGTTCTATGCAGAGGCGCCTCTTTATGTCATAAAAAATTAACAAACTTAATCGTGGTTCCTTTGGTAGTAAAAGTATAGGGCAAAGATGTTTTGTAGTAACAGCTAGTAAATGCATTAACTTAATATTGGACTATTACAAGATACCTGTGTACCGGACAACAAAAAACCTAATTATTAAATGGCTTATTGCAAAGGATATTCGGGATTTAAGTATATCTATTCTTCCATAGCGATACTAAAATCTAAAACTTCTATTCCATTATATATATCTAAATTTTAATTAGTTTATAAATAAAAACTAGGTTAGTACAGGCGTGTTATACGCTTTCAAATTCAGTTCGCGGAGTGCTTGGAGCACTTTTGCAGCACATTTGCGTACATTCGGTGGCAGGGAATGTCTGTCCACCCTTCCAATGTAAATTGTGTATGTATGACTGAATAAAATATAATATAAAATAATATAAAATAAACTATATTGATTAAAATATACATATTTATCTAATATATCTAAAAATTTGTATATAACTTCTTCGCAGAGATATGTATCCTTATAAATTGGAGTCGGATTCGGAATATTTTCTTAATTTTTAATTTTGTGCATAGTTACTTATGTGTGTTATAATTAATTGAATTTCCTCTGGAGGAAAATCAACAGCAACCAACTTTGTAGGACAAAGCCGAACCCTTATTAATATTTTTATTATAATTCTACACAAATATAGTTTATAATATAGTTAATAAATATATGTATAAAATTAGTTTTTTTAAAAGTGTACAATCTTATCGTTTTTTTTTTAATTTGAATTTATCTGAATTAAATTTGTTTTAAACCGGGCTTATGACCTACCAGGATGTTTATATACATTGCATTAGATATTAAAATTGCTATAGTTTAAAGATCTCTAAACATTTCAAACACTTGGATTCCCAAACGCTAGGCTTTGTTAAAACATTTATAATCCCAACTAGTAATAATATTAACAACAAAAAAGAAAAAGGTAAAAGATAAAAAATAAATAAAAAATAAAAAACGACATTCATAATTATAAGACTAATAAAATTATATTATACTACAATTTCGAGTTAACAGTTATTTGGAATAAAGTGGTATATGAATATGATTGGTTAGCATGCAATTATAATAAATCTAAAGGAAGAAAACTGCCATTAGTACAAAAATATAATATAAAAAAATAAAATATATATAAATATGTAAAAATTTATATGAACATGCAAAAATATATATATAAACATGCAAAAAATATATAAATATAAAAAATTTACAAAAAATATAAAAAAATGTATAGACATGCAAAATATACAAATAATATTAAAGATACAAAATTAAAAAAATAAAAATATTAAATTTATCTGTATTATATATTACATTTGGATATGATGCCTATTTTAAATTTAACATAATCAAATTTTGTTATCTAAAACAGCAAAATAATCAGTGAAAATAAGTAGATACTTTAGTAGCATTAAAATTTTTCATTTCGGAGTTTTCTCTACTAAGAAGTAGAAATTATAAACTTATTGATTTCACAAATAGAAAAATATTATCCATTGATCAATATAAATACACAACATTTAATTTAATACTTTGATTAATATCATATTAAATCTTGTTTTGTTTTTGCATGTGAAGTGTTAGTGACAATGTCATTGAACTATTGGTGTAAATTGTATAATTTCTAGAATTTACAACCTTAAAAGTACCATTCGATTACTAAATATTTTAAGCAGCCATTAAGAATTCAGCAATCGTCTAAAAGTTTTTACAATACATATCCAGGTAGAGATACATTTAATATAATATTAGAGGCTAGAATTTTGTATTTAACCTATCTAATCTCCATTATTATACCATTAAAAAAAACTGGAATACGCAACCAGTTGCCCTGTATAGTAATAAGCCTGTTTCCCATATAGGTATACTTGTTAAAAAATTTATTTAAAATTTCAATCTATATAAATAAATGTAAATTTGATATTTAAACTTTTAAAACATTATTATTCTGAGATTAATTTACTGCTTACGACTATTTATATACTTGTGTCGGGATTCATTTAATCGTTTCACATTTGTAAAATATATTTGCTGTTTCATTGCGTTTATGTATGGAAATATTTATTGGAGCGCTGTTAAATTATTAGATTAATAAAATACGATTAAAAATAGTAAAAACATTATTTTTTTATTGATATACTTTCTGTTTATATCTATGAATGTTATTGCTGCTTTATTAAAGTTTGAAATTGCTTAAAAGGTTGAAAATACATAGAACTTGTTTAAACTTGTTTACACCTTAGGATTTATAGATCGAAATGAGTTTTTTTATATCCTTACTAAAAATTGAAGTTATTTAGTCCATAGATTCTATTTTCTGATTTGTTTCAATGCACAAGACTAACGTTTTTATGTATTGTGTTACGTAACTATTTTTTTTCAAATTAGATTCCAATAAATAAAATAAATCAAGTAAAACAATCATATGCGATATTTAAATACTTAATTGTAGTATGACATGCCGTGAAATTTTTGTGAGTAATCTCATTCAGTCTTCATACATATTATATAGTAAACAAAGAAATAAAGTGAGTTCTACAAAATCATAATGACATTTAAAAGTTTCTCTAAGCCTAACATAATATTAGAAAAATAAACTATCATTCCAGATGTTTAGAAAACAAACTTATCGTCATTACGTTATTTACTTAAAACTTAAAACGAACTAATAAAAAATCCTAATAAAATAATTCTTTCAATTGACATGTTTTCATAATATATTTAAATTGAGGTTTAACAATTGTAATGCCAAACCATATACAACTTTTACAAATTCAGTACACAATCGGAAATGTTACAATTATAACCAGATAAGTAAAAATTGTTGCTGCAATCATTAGGTAAATTTTTGGCGAACAATTAATATATTATGTTTATGTCTTTTTTTCTATTTCTAATCATTTATTAAACATTACATAACATTCTATAGACACATCCCAGCAATCGGAAATGTATTGAAATGTATTAAAACTTTTGAATACATTACAATACATTTGAACACACTATTTGAACTCCCAGTTCACACATTTAACGACAAAAAAATATTGCATCGACCTAGAATCGATCCCTAGACTTCCGCTCAACAACATCGAACCGTAACCATTTGACCACTCTCACTATTGTAAAATGATGCGAAACTAACGAATAGTTGAAATATGCATTGTGTAAATAAAAATAATGTCTTAAATTCATTAACATTTTCTACATTTATGTAATAATTTACTTATTGACTTTGGAAAGAATGAATGGATGTAGATAGTACATATTTTTGTTGATAAAATAAATATTGTAAGTTTTTTTTCTAAATTACATAATTCACTGATATTTTTTAATTATGTATGACGGCTTTGAATCATTGCACATCATGTCAAAATTCTGCCAGATTCCACGTATCTCATACCGTTTATGAGATATTGTGTAAATTTGAAAATAATATATTTATTTTATCAACAAAAATATCGTATTGTACTCTTACTGGAAAGTGAAAATTTTGCTAAGTTATGTATTGAAATGGATTCATTAATTCTGGTAATTAACAGTTATTATTCATCGATTCGATTGTATTAACAAATTATCATTTCAATCTTCATTTGTATTCGGATGGATTTATGACTTTTGCCTTTTTCCGAGTCAATTATAAATGGATTCATATGTATTAATACAACATATTTCCAATCACAATCATGAATTAAATTGTATTCGTATTTTTAGTAGTTTCGACAGCACTATTATTTATGTATTCATTTGGATTCATATTTTTGTATTAAAATGTTGGTACCCAGATAACATTCTGAGAAATGAACTCATGAACGCTGCGTAATGCGACGCGTATTGCGTCTCACTATGAAATCACACGCGTGAGTTCACGCGAAATGTGTTCATGAAATAGTAATGAGCTCATCGTGCAGACATTCGCGTGAACTCACGTACGTGTTTTCATAGTGAGACGCAATACGCGTCGCATTACTCATCGTTCATGAGTTCACCGACGGAATGTTATCTGGGTAAAGTATTTTTGAATTTGAATGTATTCAAAAACGCAAAAATGAAAACAAGTCAATACATTTCAATACAATTCCGATTGCTTGGTTATTCTGAGATTAATTTGTTGCTATTTATATACTCGTGTCGGGATTCATTTAATTGTTTCATTGTGCTTATGCAATGAAACATTTGTCGGAGCAATGTTAGATTATTAGATCAATAAAATGCGATTAAAAATAGTAAAAACATTATTTTTTATTGATATTCTTTTTGTTTATATCTATGAATGTTATTGCTGCTTTATTAATGTTTGAAATTGCTTAAAAGGTTGAAAATACATAGAACTTGTTTAAACTTGTTTACACCTTAGGATTTATAGATCGAAATGAGTTTTTTTATATCCTTACTAAAAATTGAAGTTATTTAGTCCATAAATTCTATTTTTTTATTTGTTTCAATGAACATGACTAACGCTTTTATGTATTGCATTGCGTAGCTATTATTATTTTCACACTGCGGTTTTTTATTTTCTTTTACATTTGACTTTTGTAAACATTTTATATTCTAGGACAATTATTTTAATTTAGTTTGTAATAAATAAAATAAATAAACTAAAATATTCTTAGACTATATTTAAAAACTTAATTGTTATGTACATGTCATGCAATATTTTTACATATTACATAGTAAACAAAGAAATAAAGTGAGTTCTATTGACATTTAAAAGTTTCTCAACCTAACAAATAATGTTATAAATATGAACTACCAGTCCAACTTTTTCGAAAATGAACTTATCGTCAATATAATATGTATTACATGGATAAACAAATTAGCATCTAAGTAACGGTCACCATAATATATTTAAAAAATGAATATCTTTCCTTCAAATTCGGTTCCCCAATGCGTATTTTTTACCACGATTATTAACATCATGCAACCGCTTTCAATCTCCCTACTGTAAAATCCTTACACCGTTACCATGATTTACTTTTGGCCTATAATATTGTCAATTTAACTCGTAGTCCCGTTATATCCAATTTATTTGAACATCGAGTAGTCTCACATAGCCCTGGCGAAAGTTCCAGATAGGAATTTAATCCGACCGAAACCGGTGCTATCCGAGACTATCAGGAATCTGTCCCCTGTTTAATCCCAATTTAATCCGGGTCACTTTGTCATTCCGTTCCAAGCCATGCTATACCGGAAAATTCTATCCGTTTTCATCCTCAGTCATTCTGAGACACAAATGTAAACCGTTCCATTCCTCGATTTCAATCCGAACGAATTCTGAGTCATTCCGAATCATATTTGCAATCCGTTTCATTCCTCCATTTCAATCCGAAAGAGTCTTCGGTTATTCTCACTCGATTTGCAATCCGTTTCATTCCATGAGTTCAATCCTAACGAATCCTGAGTCATTCCGAAACACATTCGACAGGAATGGCCAGGATTGGATAGGGGACAGATTACGGCATGAAACGGACTAAGACGGAATGAAAGTCATTCCTTTTCAATCTGATTTTTTCGCCAGGGAGCCTATGCTCTTTTAGACCTGTCTGCGAGGGTCTCCATAAAACTAATTACAGTTTTTTCTCGTCTATTCCGCGCGTTACAAGAGAATGAAATATGTTACCGCACAATGTACGCAGCTTAGGTTTACTTCCGTTCAGATCGACACTAAGAAGACTTACTTCAGCTTTGGTTTAAATTTTTTTGTTTTATTAGCTTTAGTTTTAAAATTAGTCGTTGGCTTTTGTAATTCATATTTTTCGTTATTGTTATTTTTATAAATTGTACAGATTTAGTGCCACAAGGTGCATTGTTGTAAAAGGCATATCTGTGCCTTTGATCTCAATAAATAAATAAATATCATTCTGTCAGCATTGATGAACAGAGATGCAATGGAATTCATATGAAACTATTTATATTCTTATTATTATATCATGTAGTATTCATTACAATATTTGAACCGCCCATATTCATTAGAATTCATTATAAAATATTTATATTGTCTGCAGATATTAATTGGTACAGTAGGACCTCTCTTATTCTAATTAATAAAGTTTTTCAAGACAGCACCGACCTCTCTTATTCTAATTTTCCCTTACCCCCACTTACTTTGCTTGCGAGTTTGTGATTCGTGGACAATATTTTTCGTTGACTTCGTGTGATAGTGGGAGAAAACTTGTGGGGGAACGATTAGAATAAGAGAGGCTGGACAATTAGAATAAGGGAGGTTCGAATAAGAGAGGTCCTACTGTATTTGATTCATCGGTATTCATTACGGAACTTTCGTATCCCCTGATCGAGTATTCTATGGTACTAATTCCGTTAAATTTCTCTTTTTGGTATTCAGTGGGATTCGAAATAAATGTTTTCTATTTCTTAATAATGGACTGCCGGATATTCAAACTATTTGAATCCCTTTTTTGAACAAAATGAAACTAAATAATTTTTCATTGAATTCCCGGCTATTTCATTTCAATTCCTTTGAATTCATTTTCGTTTGCTGGGTAAATAAAGCATACAAAAGTCATAGTAAAAAAATACACTGTGCACAGAACAGTCATCGGTTTCTATAATAATTTTTTAACTTGGGTATAAATTAAAACGGTTTTCAAATAAATAGTCTTAATTGCAATGGTAGCACATTAAAAATTCTCACTATAGAACTAGAAAATGTGCCATTATTTCTACAAAATAAAATGATCATTACTTTACTCTGAAAAAAAAAGTAAAGTTTGCCATTAATTCTTGCAATTGTTTTTATTGATCAATAAAAATGTAATATACACCCAATATTTTCAGACATATATTTAACAATTGTAATTCCAAACATTATGTAACTTAAAAAATCAGAATCTAAAATATGTGATAGAAATAACATGTCAAAAATGTAACAATTAAAACCAAACAAGTATAAATTCGAATATAGAATTTGAAAGGGTAAAAAATGCTTGTTAAAAATATCTATACAAAAACTCAATTCTGTTGAGTTTTTCAAAAACCCCGCCCTCGAAAATACTTACAGATTTGGATCTTTTTTCAAGACATTTTCGATATCGGAGAGTATTTTCTCAGCGGCTGGAAAAACGTCTTCTTGCATTGTGCCGTCAGGTGAATTCCTTCACATTTCACGTAAGTTTATAATCCAAATAAGAAATTTACTTTCGAATATTAATTTCTTGCACTACTGAGGATTTATGTTCTTTTTATGCGGAAGTGTGCGCAATCCTCCATGGCTTGAAGTCACCTGAAGTTAGAAAGACATCCTAATCGATTCGGACATAATCGACATAATCGATTGCCGACCACCTACACCAAGATGACGACTTCGCAAAGAGTTTACAGGTAATTTACATAATGATTCTTAATGATTTAATTGAAAATGTCATGTAAAATGCATTTTTTGATCGAAATTACGATGGTTAGAACGTTTAAAAAATGATTGGCACATGTGTCGATTCGATAGCTCGATAAATGTCAAGCTCGATGCCAAACTTCAGGCGATAGGGCGTTTGGAGTTACGAAGGTCGTCGGGCGTCGGACCGTCGGTCTGAAACGCACGGCATAACCTCGTTCTTATGCATTTACGCGTGTAGCTGTGATTTTGATTTTCCAGTTAAATTTTTCTGTTTCTCCTTCTTTACAAGGAGCGAATCCCGATGCAGCAAATTTAGGTTGTCGGTTCGTCGATCGTAGTGCAAAAATGTCTGATCCTCGATTACGAACAATCAAAATTAAAACAGGAGTTGTTAAACGCTTGGCAAAGGAAAAGGTCGCTTATGAAAAAGAAGCAACGCAACAACGCGAACGAATACAAAAGTACCGTGAACAAGGTACGGCTTCTTTTTCAAATAAATAAAAACGAGTTGATCCGATTTCCTAAACATTTTCTTGTATTTTTCAGGCAAGGATGGTCATGATATCAAAAAGCAAGAAGAGGTCTTGCAAGAGTCTTTGATGATGGTTCCTGATTGTCAACGTCGTCTAGTGAAGGCTTTCGCAGAATTAAAAAAGATTTTGTCCGAGGAGCAAGATTTGAAAGGAGACGAAATATTTAACGAAGCTGAAAAAGTTTTGAGTGATTCGGTTGCTGAACTTCCGAAAGAAGACGAACTATTAGATTTGTGAAGTGAAGGCAATTCTATATTATTTTGTAAAATATAATTGCCGAGGCCATTTATAGTTTTGTAAGAGTTAAGTGCTTAAATAACAAAAAGTAATCATGTTGGGGAATTATAATTCGCAAGGTGATAACTCCGGATCTGGATTTCAGGGAAATAATTTCCCTACAGATAATAGACAGCAAGGAAACAATTATTCCTCTGGACCTAGAAATCGAGAAAATAATTTTTCATCAGGATCTAGGAATCGAGATAATAATTATTCCTCCGGGCCTAGGAATCGTGAAAATAACTTTTCATCGGGACCTAGGAACAGAGAAAATAATTTTTCTTCCGGACCTAGAAATCGAGATAATAATTTTTCTTCGGGATCTAGAAATCGAGATAATAATTATTCCTCAGGACAGAGGAATCGAGATAACAATTATTCCTCGGGACCTAGACGTCGGGATAACAATTTTTCGTCCAGACCTAGGAATCGAGATAATAATTTTTCTTCCGGATCTGGCCGCAGGGATGGAAATTATTCCTCGGGTCCTGGACGCCGGGATAACTTCTCCGGACCTGGCCGGCGGGACGATAACTTTTCTTCCGGACACGGACACAGAGATAATTTCTCTTCCGGACCCGGTTGTCAGGATAACTTTTCGTCCGGACCCGGAAATCAGAATGATAATTTTGGTTCAGGACCTGGAAATCGTGATAATAATTTCCAATCGCAAGAATACAGAGGGAATAATTTTAATAGTGGATCTGGTTACCAGGAAAACAATTTTGGTTCAGGCCCTGGAAATCGAGAAAATAACTTTGGCCCCGGACCCGGATGTCAAGAAAATAACTTTAACTCCGGACCTGGGTACCGGGAAAACAATTATAACTCTGGACCCGGACAAGGGGAAAATATGAATACCGGACCCGGAAATCAGGAGAATAATTACAACTCAAGACCTGGATATCAGGATAATAATTATTCCTCCGGACCCGGACAGAGAGGAAATAATTTTAATTCTGGACCTGGATATCAAAATAATAATTTCAATTCCGGACCTGGATATAGAGACGGAAATTTCGGTTCGCAACCTGGTTATCAGGATAATAACTTTGGTTCGGGCCAAAATTATCAAGAAGGTAATTTCGGCTCAGGTCCGGGACGTGATAATAATTTTACACCTGGGCAGCAACAAAATAATTTTAACTCAGGATCTGGACACCAAGATAATAATTATTCTTCGGGTCCAGGAAATAGAGAAAACAATTTTGGTTCAGGACCTGGAAATCAAGAAAATAACTTTGGTTCGGGACCTGGTTATCAGAGAGATAATTCGGGTTCGGCACCTAGATCACAGGATAATTTCGGGCCCGGACCCAGACATCAGGAAAATAACTATGGGGCAACATCTGGTTATCAAAGCGATAATTCTGCCCAATCGTCCAGATACCGCGACGACAATTTTGCCTCGCAACCGAGATATAACGAAAGTAATTTTTCTTCCCAACCTGGTTACCAGAACGAGAATTATTCCGGACCCCAACGCGAAGAACAAAATTTTTCCTCGGCAGCTGGATATCAAGAAAAAAATTTCTCTTCAGGATCTGGATATCAAGAAAAGAATTTTTCAGCATCTGGATACGAGCACAATAATAGTTTTTCCTCAAATGGTGGACAGCAAGGAAATAACTTTTCTTCAACTCCCAGATATCAGGAGAGTAACTATTCTTCTGCATCTGAATATCACGAAAAGAATGTCACACCAGCTCCGCTGAGCGAGGAAGGAAGTTTTCCAACTGTTCCTAGATATCAAGAACAGGTTTCTACAGGAGTCGGATATCCAGAACAAAACGTTTCTTCCGTGCCTGCATATAAGGAACAAAATGTATCCGCAGTACCTGAATATCAGAATCGGAGTAATTCCGTAATTCCTGAATATCAGGAACAAAAAACGTTGGTAGATCCAGGATATCAGGAACCAATTGCATCTGTACCGGAAATTATCAATCAAAATGTTCCTGTGGTATCTGGATATCCGGAACAAAACGTACCGTCGACTCCCATATACCAAGAACAAGATGTTCCGCCGATATCTGGACATCCGGAAAACAATTTTCCTACACCGTCCGAATTCAAACAAGATATTGATACTTTACAACGAAATCAATTTCCTTTGAGGACTGAAATAACTGGTGACGGAGATAACTTAGCCTCGACTCCAGGATGCCAAGTTAACGTACCTTTACAGCATGGACATAAGGAAGTCGATTATTCGTCTACGGCTGCGGTTAAGCAAAATGAGTATACCTCTCCACCAGCATATAAAGAAAATGAGTATACTACAGTATCTGCACGTAAAGAAAATGACTTACCTGCGACGTCTGGGTATAAAGAAAAGGAGTACTCCTCCGTGCCTGCACATCAGGAAAATAATTATCCAAAAATATCACCGATTATATCAAATCCTTCATTCCAGCATCCTCTATTAAGGGAACCTTTAGGCTTAAGTAATATTACAAATACCCTGATCGATACGAAGATTATATTAAAAGCAAGAAAAAGTGATGAAGAATTTATAGAAGATTACGTTAATACTATGGTGCCGAATCAAGGAATCAAAGAACGAGTAGTTAAAGAAATAAAAATTTCCGATGTGAGAACTGCTTTCATATCAATTTGGCAACTAAACGAACAATTAAAAGTATTCAGCAATGAATTAAGAAATGAAAACTTAACAGAATACCAGAGGTACGAAAAGATTCACATTTGCAACGATGTGAAAGATCAAATAGAAATGTTATTGGATGGTATAAGACAAAGTACTTTCTTGAACGAAGTAAAGAGGGACATTATAAAACGAAGAACCAAAAGAC
The DNA here is from genome assembly GCA_030407085.1 of Trichopria drosophilae. Classification (NCBI taxonomy): domain Eukaryota; kingdom Metazoa; phylum Arthropoda; class Insecta; order Hymenoptera; family Diapriidae; genus Trichopria; species Trichopria drosophilae. The sequence goes on along the minus strand of CM059582.1, from coordinate 162,371,588 downwards.
AAAGACAAAAGCGAAAACGAAAAGAATGGGGTATTAAGAAGAAACAAACTATCGAAAGAAGAATTCGTTTGCATGCTGAGATAGACGAGTGGATTAAAGCCGAGCAAAACTTAATAGAGAGGGAAAAGCAGGAAGAAAACTTACGTAAAGATGCTGATATTGTTTTGTCCGATGTTCGAGCCAAACGAGCTGATAGTAAAAAGTATCTAACCTTACTGGAAGAGTTAGAAAATTTGAGAAAAGTAAAGATTACTGTAGCAAGAGCAAGAGGGGAAAATCTACCGCTGGCTGCAGATGAAGCTTTCAGCAACGTTATCGGTAACTTTTTAATTACTTACTGCATACAAACTAATTTCTATTTATCAAGAAATAATATTTCTTATATTATTTGTGTTTTATAGGTAAACTTAGAGAGCAATGGACTATTTTGGATAAAGAGTATATAACCGAAGAGCAAGGATTGAAATTAATGATAAAAACCGATAACGAACAAAAAATTTCAAAACAAGCAAGTTCTGTATTTGACGAATGGGAAATTGCTTTGTTTGGAAGAACTCTCCAACCTGTCCAAAGTTTACAGCAAGATCATCAAACTCTCATGACATTAAGGTATGTAACAAATTTGTTGATTGCGCAGTTACGTTGTCTGTTTTTATTTTTTATTAATTTATTAATCAGTAGAACCTACTCTGAGAGTAGAAAAGTTACTGGGCAGTTGTAAATAGTTCACCGAAAGTGTAAATGTAGTCGACCGCAATGTAATCTTCAGCCGACTTCGAAGGGAAAGTTAACATTTACAACCGGTGTTACAAGTAAAATTACAAAAATTAGATTAAAATTACAATTATCGCAGTAAAATATCCATTTCTGATGTAAAATTCCATTTGGAGTTTGCTCTTGCATTTGAAGGTTAAGTAGTCTGTAACAGTTAAGAGGCGTCAATATATATGGATGACAAAAACGAAAATATCAAAGTAAATCCTTGGTGTGCAAAAAATTTTAATACTCTTTAGTATAATCTCTTACTCTACAAGAGAAACTCAAATTCAAAGGCAAGTAAATAATATTTGACGGTAGACAGTTTATAGGTAGACTGATTATACAGACTAATGGGTGAACCCTCTTAAGACATAAAAGCATTATGAATTGATATTGAACCGATTCCAAGGCCCAATGCCTTGCAAAGTCTAAGGTGTTTATAAAGACAAATTAGAGTTCCAACATTTCTAAAACCTGATGTGGAACGTCGTAAGAAGCCAAGAGATGAATATGCCTTCGATACACATACTTGCAAATGATCAGAAAAAGAATGAGTTCTATCAAACAAAGTACCTAAATCCTTGATAATCGAAGAAGGTTCTAAAGAGTCGTTGTTCAGCTTAAACGTAAATTCGATTGCTTTTGAGCCTCTGAAAAAGGACATAAATTTACATTCCGATGTATTCAATTTTAATTTATTCCTATGAGACCACATCTCTAAAGCCTCTAAATCACGCTGTAACCTCGAGGCATCACACGTTGATTATCCCATGCTAATGTGTAAATAGACTAAAATCGTTTTCTTGGTGTTCTGTAATGATATCAAGAGCTATAGTAAGAGCTAAATGTACATTTCAAATATTTCTATAACAATTCTCGATTTCACCTAATACTTGATACAATAATTTAACAATTCTGACTTTCTGTATTAACAAAAAATTAACAGAATAAGGCAATACTGAAAATTCGAAAATATGAAAAAATGCTCTAAAAATCATAACTTATGCGTAATCTATTTCAATTCTTCTAACTTCGTCTAATATAAATATTGTCTCCTTCCTGCCTCTGGGAAAGCGATGCCTTGTTACTAATAGGTAGTTTTTTTGGGTCACTGATTTCGAATTTGGATTCAGATTTTGGAAATTCAAAATGGACGATCCAATATGGCGGAAGAATTTTTAAATATCGAAAATAATCTTGTTGCTACAGGGATTTTGGGGCCGTTGATTACAAATCTGCGGTCAAATGATGAAAATTCCAAAATGGAAGTAGTTGAAACAAAAATTATGTTGAATTACTTATCTTTCAGATAATTGGACTTAACTTTTTCAGGCTTAGTTGTAAATTATGATGAATGTGTACATATTATCAAAATTTGTGCTATTCGTTAACCAATTGCCTCATACCATAAATCACTGAAACATCATAAGTAAGTAACTTGCTAACACTTTCTATAAACACGTATATTCAAGCAGAATGGTTCGACTTTTAAAAAAGTGTCTGCTATATTGGATCAGCCATTTTGAATTTCCAAAATATGACTTCAGATACATAATTAACGACCCCACAAACCTTTGAGTAATAAGTTTCAAGCGGTTTTATAAATTTTTTATGCATAAATTGATTAAATACAATGTCATATTTCATGACGAAGATTTTTAAAATATCGTAAAAACTACCATCTTTGTGTACGTATATATTTCTTTTGACACATTGATTACGACAATGGACGTCATCGTATTCAGTACACTTTAGACTGCCTAGAAAAGGATTTTATTTTAATTTACGTAAATTCCAGAATTTGTTAGTCTAATTAATGATTAAACGAACTTACCTTAAGTGAAGTTCTATCATAATTATGCGATGTGCTTCGTCCGAAAAGATTAGTTGAAACAACATGTAGTTACACACGCAAGTGTTACCACTCATGCACTAAAGTTAAGATTTATTTTATTAAATTTTTGAATACCTATACCCTATTCGTCATTTTTCCACTGTTCCTGTCAGAGTTTAAATAGATTATTATATTTTTTATATTTCCAGAATTGATTTTTGGGAATATTTAAATGGGGTGGGAGGGAGTTACTAATCTTTTCGGACGAAGCACATCACATAGTTATGATAGAACTTCACTTAAGGTAAGTTCGTTTAATCATTAATTATACTCGTGCTTTGTCCTCAAGATTATTTGAAACAACATGTAGATTTTGAGAGTAAATTCGAGAAATATACAAAAATATATAGAAAATACGAACGACATAACGTGAATCTTGTTTATTCAAGAACATTTAAAAACACAATTGATTAACAATCGGTTAAACCTCATCTTTTAAAATTATGACGTATTGACAACCGAAATGGCTAAGGAAATATCATCATTATTCAAAATTGTTCTATTACAGAATTTTGCAAACGTGTTAGAAGTACCGCTCCAACCTGTGGTTTTTCTTATTGTATCTAAATTTACACCCGCTTTACAAGCATTTGACGTAGACGCATGACAGGTGGAATGAGCTGAAAATATTGAAGTATCTATTCCACTGTCGTGCAATGTATCTTTTATCCAACGACCTAGACTTTGTGAAGATACCACCTTTTGTGGGTTTTTTTTTTAAACTAATAAAAAGGTTATTCTCTTTGCGTAGATGTTATGTTTTTTCAATATAACATATTAAGGTTTTTGCAGGACATATTTCAGGTTTTTGTTCAAAGAATTTGTTAGTCTAATTTATATCATGACAAAGATTTACGAGTCTATGAAAAGTCTGAAATGACAAAGATCTTCATCATCGTCAGTCAAGGGGTTAAAGATGTAGAAAATCCCTATCCTACGCTAACCTAAAGATTATTGGTGCCCGCATATTGTTTAATAAATAATTTTCTTAACATTTTCGAGTACAATTTAACTTAATTACATAAGCAAAAATTGTAACATTACATAAATACTTTTGTAAATAGATATTTTGTGATTATATAACATAATTTATCAGGCATAGAAAGTTAAAACAGTTATTTTTCTGGATTACTTTATTAAAATAATTTGTAAATGTAATTTCAGATATTCTTGGGACAAATATATCAACTTCAGCGAAGGAACAGCGATACCTGTCGGCTACATAGTGCCCTCCACACCATCATCAGCTGCTTGGCAAAAATGCTGCAAAAACGTAAAGAAGAAATAATGAACTACGTAGAGATTTTGTACACACGAAATAGGAAAGTGGAAAAATGAAAACAATTTTATGTAGACTTTAAATTAGTTTCATAAAATCAGAATGTAAAATCTTGAGAAATATATACGGTAATATATTTAATAAATGTATTTCTGTACACTATTTACAACATTCAGATTACTAGGTATACCTAAGCTATACTTAAAACTAAATTCTTTTGAGCAGCTGTCGATGGTTCTACACCCTGTACATCTAATTGCGGGAAATTCCGTTCTTCTTCTAACGAAAGTAAAGTTTGCAGAGCTCCATGTATTTCACCGAAAGACGTTATCAGTTCATTTTCTTCGTTTAGTTTGTTAGACAAAAGGTTGAACATTGTTTGCGCTTCCTTTGTAAGTTCTTCCAAACTGTCTTCATAGATATCTGTTTGGAAAAAAGTAACAGTTTTATTTTTTAGTCATTCACATATTTGAAAATATTTTATTCTTTGTACGGAATTCGATAGTTATTTGTAGCATGAAAGAAAATGAGTGTAATTCACTTTCTGCATATTATTGATTTCAATCTTTCACTTGATCCTAACATATACCTAACTATTTTCACTGAAAATAATTAGATATTTCTTGTATAATCATAATAAAGTGTTTGTAATTTGAAACAGTTACTAAAAATATAGTGTATGATAGAAATATACTAATCAGTTTACATTGATACGTTTGTGACGATTGTATCGTCAATTATCTTTTACTTACCTATGAGTACGTTTGTTACGTGCAGTAACACTCGTCCAAATCGAACATTGCCAATGTACCTGATGAGGAACTTTAAGATACTGACTAACGATTTGCCATCTCTTCCAGCTAAAGCCTGCTGCAATCCTTGACGTCTAGTAAGTTCTTGCAAAATGGCAACGGTTACGTGTGGAGTCTTGTTCACAACATAATTTCCCATAACGCAATCCAATGCTTTCGAATACTGGAACTTTCGTAAACAAGCATCGTGTTTTCCCATGATTTCCTTCGTAACCTCCGGAACGTGTGTATCTACGTTGTAAGTTTTGCCTGTGTTACGATAGGAGACTTTTTTACGGTTCGGTTTTAGTTCTTTCGCTTCATCTTCTCTTCGACGAATCGAAATTAATCCATCAACCATTCCAGCTACGATTGTTTCGTCATCAGCCTGAATTTAAATATTTATAATTACCAGATGCGAAAGGAGTGTAATTAAAGAACAAAAAAAGAATATTTTTGTATTTACTTACACTTATTCCGAGACTGAGAACAGAATTTGGATAATCGAGGGTGTGGACAGTTTTGTATGTGCCTGTATCGTAAATTTTTACATGACGATCCAATGATCCAGACAATATTCTGTGTCCTTTAGAAGCGATTTTTAAACAAGTTATAGTTTTATGATGCTGACTAATTTTTGCTAAGAGTTTTCCATTCGAAAGAGCATCCCACACTCTAATTTCGGTTCCACCTGAAAATTATATTGTTTTGTAACACGATATAAAAATTATGAATATAAAATTCCATTTTTAATTAATGTACACAAAAACATACCAGCAGACAAAAATATGCAGCCACTTGGTAAGAATAGGACGCTTTCGACAGGAGCATCGTGATTGACGCTACAAACCTTCTTATTTGTTCTACTGTCGTACATATTCACAATCTTGTCATAACCACCAGATATAAAAATATCCGGGGAGCTAGGACTGGTCGCTCCAGCTCTTATGTAGTCGGTATGTTCTTCAAAAGAAGTCAACTGTTTTTCAGTCGGTATATCCCACAGCGCAGTCGTTTTATCATCGGAGAAGGATACAATTTTTGCACCGTCAGTGGTGAAGAACGTTCTATGTACAGGCGCCTTGTGACCAGAAAATAAACGTAATAGATTTTTAGTTTGGACATCAAAGAGTTTAACAGCCGATTCTTCTCCTCCGGAGCACAGTAACCTTCCATCGGCACGAAATGATCCACCGTAGGCAGCTTCTTTAAATCTACTGAGATTTTTGGTAATTAATTTTGTAATAGGGTTGTACACTTGAACTCGAACTGAACATGTTACGGCAAAGTAATGTGGTTCCACAGGTGAAAAATCTATGTAGTCAATTGGTCCAAATTCTTTTACGAGGACTGGTGCCTAGTTAAGAGCAATATAAATTGATTTATTGAGAACATAAATATAATTCAAGAATTCATATGTTTTATAGAAACATAGGTGTTTTCAAAAAACTTTTTGACTGTTTTAAAATTAATGAAGAAGATCTTGGTATTTTTCGGTCATTATAATTAAGTATACAATAAAAATTATTTATTTATTATATTGATAAACGGGCAAACTCCTACATATACATAAAAAATATAAAATATATAGCTATAATAACAATAGTAATAATAATAATAGTAATAATAACAAAAAAGAATATTTGAAGTATCGATAAGTAATAGACTATGAAAAAGAAGAAAATTTACATAAAACACAATTTAGTAACAATAATAAAAAGATGTAATTCTCGCAATGATGGTTGTTGTCTGAATATTGCTTATGTTGAGTAGGTTCTCTGCTTAGAAAAACAGATAGAAATGGATAGGATTGCAAGTCAATCCGCTTGCATCCGGTTTTCTAAACGTATTATTTTAATCATTCTTTATCCGAATATTGGATAAAGAAACAATACTTTTCCATCCAACTGATTTTTGAAAAGTTCCAATCCGGTTCCATCCGCAAAGTGAGTATGCCAAATTAATACTTATCTATCCGAAATCTACCATGTACAAGTTTATCATGTTCCATCCGTTTCATTTTTATCCAATTCTTTCCATTTATTATCCGTACTAAATGTAATACGTTTCTATCCGATCTCGTGATTACACCTCTATCCATTATCATCCGGATGCTCTCCTCACAAGTGAATACGTTTCTATCCGATCTCTTGATGACAAGATTGGATAGGATCTGTATACGATTAGTGGATAGATACGGATAAGATAGAGGCTTCAGATGAAAGTGGAAAGAATGTGTATCCGTTAGGTCGGATGAAAACGGATGAACTTAGTGGTTTTTATAGATTCTTACAAAATTGGATTAAGTTGTAATACTTTTTACGGATATCTTCGGATAAATATGAAACGGATTGAAATGGATAGAAATGATTGAATTTCGGCTAATCAGGGCGTTCAGGACTAATAAATACATTTTTATTCAAGAAAAGTGTTTTTTTTTTATTTTACCAAAAACACCAACACACCAACATAAATTACATTATATATTTATAAATAGTGTGAACATTACATAGTTTTTTAAAAATTCTTAATGTTTTGGGATGAAACACTATTCAATTATTTACAAAGTTATTGTTTACAATATTTATTATTGTATACTTAATTATAATGACCGAAAAATACCAAGATCTTCATTAACATAAATATAATTTATAGAATTTCAACAAAGTGCAATAAATTAAAATAATTTTATTTTAGATAAAATATATTTAAAAATAATTATCCAAATAAAATCTGAAAAAAATTTGGTGTTTTTAAATATTTCATTATTATTTATTAGAATAAACAGGTGTAAAACGCTCCTTAATACAAGTATATTACAAAGTATAGTTAATGTCGCTCAGCAAATAAAGCAAAACTAGAACAAACTAATAATAAGCTAATATAATAAGATATGAATTATTTATTTCTCAGTTTGAACAATCAACTGACTTGTAAGTAGAAAAATTAAGGAATATAATGTGTTGTCGATGTACAACTACTTAAAATGTTAAAAGTGAAGGAAAAGATATTAAAAATGTAATAAATGTCAGATATAATAAGCGAGTATATTTATTTTACTATTTGTAACGTAAGTAGAAAGAGAATATAGTAATCTAGTTGCTTCAGGAAGAAAGTTCCACACTCGAGTTAAGCGAAATAATTAATTCTGCAATTTCTCTCAAACAGGACACGAGAATTACTCACGAAATACGGTGCAGTTTGCCACACAAATAATTTTTTAAGCTCAGGAAATTTAAGATCGTCACAATATTTTGTATATCAGAACAGCATACTTAAGCGTATGCATAGATTCAATCGTTGGAATATTGAAATACTTGATGAGACTTGATTGAATATTGAATAATCATGGGCAAATCCATGAAACTTTTGACTTTCGCTACTAACGTTTTTACTTTAAATTCGAAGCACATCGTTGTTATTGAGCATACATAGTCAACTATCCTTTGGGAGTAATAATTTGGACTCGTTACTCATTTTCACAAAATGCCCTTAAGATGAGGCCTTAGTATTGTCTCTTTTATGTACTTTAGGCTGTAAAATGATTATCAGTAATTTGATTTTGATGAAACATATGCTTGAGGGTTTTTGAGATCGGTAATCATAAATTCAACGTCAAAATTTATAATTTCAAAGATGCTCCGAAATGGACATTTTTATATATATATATATATATATATATATATATATATATATATATATTTTATTTCCATACATATATATATATATATATATGGAAAAAGTTAAAAAAAGGTCTAGAATGAACAAAAATCTAAACATTTTTAATATTGTTAACATAATAACATTTTTTAGAATGAAAATATTTATATGGCATGTGTTGTGATAATTCAAGTTAAAATATACTGGTCACACTACACATTAAAGCAATTAAGGTGGAATAGTAGATGCGCCATAAGAAAAGGAGCAATTTTTAAAACAGTTAAGTTTTTATTTTACAGGTTCCAGGTGCTCCTACTTTGTTAATATTAGAGGCACATTGATTAATGATAGATGAAATTGTTTGTTAATGAATGAAGTATCTATTGTATAGGTAATATTTATGATGTTTCTTCCGCCGCCCTTTTCATGTTGTTAAGAATGCCACAAACTGCAATTTCCAAAAAACTAGTGTCACGCAAATTAAGATAACGTACATTTTTTTGCGTATGGCACACCTATAGCAAGTGGATATTTTATTAAATAAACTTAACGATACGAGACGATATGTAAAATTTAATCGATACTTTGCAAGCTGCAAATGTGACAAGAATACAAAAATTCATGTGAATGTCAATTGCGATTTTGGTGATTTTGTACTTTTAAATGTGTAACACAAATGAAATATGCACTATATAAACTAATATTGGCATTCATCTTAAATAACATACCTAGTATGATAAAAGTAAAATTAAAAGCTATTATAAAAATCATAACTTCTGTACCGCGAAAGTTAAAAGTTTCGTGGATTTGCCCATTTGTCGTGATAATAATGCGAGAAGAAATCTGAGCAATCAGTTCTGTACAATATAAATTGCAAAATATGTAAAATGTGCAACATATACTTCTCAAATTAAGAGTATAAATATTCATTCAATTTCTTTGAATCTATAAAAACTACACTTAATCGGTTATTATCAAAATTTAGATACATCTAGAGCAAATTTAGTTAAATTAAATCATTTGTATTAAGAGTATTAAAGTAAATTTTGAATCTATGTGCTTTATAATTAAACTAACTGAATAAAGAGTTCTTTTTGAGTATATCTAATTCATATTGAATTTATTTGAATACTTCTCAAAGTATTATCGGTAGAATTCAATATCTTAATACTTTTCAAGCGATTTTCGTTTATTGAAAAATTGGGAGTTTATTATTTTTATCTGTTAATACAATGTAATTTTTAAAGATAATATATAAATAAACAAGCAAAATGTATTCTTGGCTGAATGATTCAAATAAAATAGTGTTAAATATACTTTGCAATTTTAATTTTTTAATTTTGGAGAAAGAAATGGAAATAAATGGATAAAACTATTTGCGACAACTGATAAACTATGTTTCAAAACTAAAAATTGCAATTAAAATTGTACAATCAAGTTGCTTTCTAAATTTTCCCATCTAGAAATTTTTTCGTTTTTGGAATTGTTTATCAATAAATTCACGTGTTAGTCAAAGTCAGTATAGTGAAAAGTGAGGTTAGAAACTAAACACGTGGATTCAGGAGTGATGTAAACAATGAAAAATTGTATGTTGGGATAAAATATTAAATTAACCGTTTTTATTGGAGTTTACTTACAGTGTACTTCTTCCAATAAATATTATCTGGCGTTAATTCTGGACCGGCTTGGTTAAAAGATTTTATAATTGTTTTCTTGAACGCCGCCATCTTTAACTGATTTCAATGTTACCCCTGTTCAGGACTCAGGAAGACTTCAACATCAGTTGCCGGTTTCAGAATTTATGTTTCCTATATTTATCATAAACAATTTAATAATTTGTCTTTCATGTAAATATACATGATTTTAATTTTTGGAGTTAAATATTTGACTCGCTCTCAGAATTTTCCATCAAATGCAAATGCAATTATTGGCTTCAAACTCCGAAATTCAAATGATTATTTTTCTTGCCGCTATTTTGGCCAAGAAATTTGAACACTCTTAATGTCGTAGAATTGGTGACAAACCCACATCGTCAGTACCAAACGCGTTTTTCGTCAATTCTACGACATTTAAAGTGTTCCCGCGGACTCAATTTTCATTAAAAACGAACATATGAGGGGGCAAATTCTGCGTCTTTTCAAGCTCTACAACTTTTTCTAGTTTGACATTTCATTAGTTATTTTGCGAAATGAGTTAGATGCGAAAACCCGCAAAAATTGGCCTTTTTTACCATTTTCGAGGCCATAACTTCAGAAATATTCACCGCAGGACAAATGTTCTCAGAAATGAATTGTAGGGCTTAAAAAAAGCTTAAAAATGAGCCCTTATTCATTGCAATAACTTGAAAAGAAGCCGAGTTATTGCAAAAAAAGTAATTTTTTTTTTTTTAATTTCAATGGCTCTTCACTTAAATTCTGAACCTCAGATACTTAGAATCAACTCAGGAATCCACTATTAGCCGGTTGGCATAGACAAAAGGATCACCCTGTATAACGGGTATTACCATACAGATCCGTGGATATTACCAACCGATAATACTCATTTAGCCTATGTCAATTATTTTTAGAAATTTGAAAACTTCCGCAAATCATGAAATTGCTATATGCAGTAGTAAAGTGTGTGCATTAGGGTGGTTAAAAAAAATCGATTTTTACTTTCGAGTGGATTCTTGTAGAATATCGCAAAAAAAATATACGTTTTTTTGCGTATTTTTTGAACGACATTGCCCGCAAGTCGCTTAAAGTTTGAATTTTTAATGAAAAAGTGGATTTTTTTAAGTTTTTTTCGTGATACTTCCTGCATCTAAATTCTTGCTTAAAATGCCACCAAACCTCCTTTTCTTAAACGTTTTGTGAAACTTTATAGGTACATTAAAGACCATATTTCAAATTGCAAGCAAAAATTACACGGGATTTTTGAATAAACAATGAGGTGCATTCCATATCAAAATGTAACATTTTGCGGTAGAGGTTCATCGATTTGCTCTACATTGAAGTTTCACAATCTTCAATGTAGTAAAATTTGACATTTTTTCAAATTAAATTTTAAAAACTTATTTTTGCTCTAAAAACCGTTATTTTAGTAAAAAAGTATTTAAATACATAGTGCAAATTTATTGAATATTTCACAAGGAATTCAGTCCCATTTGCGTTTTTTAGCTAAAGTTCAACACGTGAGCAGTAGATCGAAAAAACGACTTTTATTTCGATTTGGCTCAAATTTTCAAGAAAGATAGTTAAAAGCACACACTTTGAAATGATTATGGTAGACCTTCGGATGAGCAGCCATTCGAAATTGAAATATCGACAGGGACATTTGATATATTTTTGCCTCCTGAAAACGAATAAGATAATAGAAAATACTGCTCGGCCGTATCTTGGCCGCTACCAAAATAGGCAAAAAATGCGTTTTTTTTTCAGTTTTTTGTATTTATTTCAAAAAGTCAAAATCGGATGAAAAAATGTTTCAAACAAAAGTTATAGATCGGAAAATTCTGAAAAAAAAGGTTTTATAAATTTTGTTCGTAATGGCAAAAGGAAACTCGTAAAAAAAGAATATATGAGTGATCGAGAGTTTTTCAGCTTTTTGTTATATTTTTTAAAAGTACATAGCGTGAAAATTCAACTTTTTCAATGATTTGTTCCAGTATTCGCGTATTTTTGCGCATGCGCAATTTGGAGAAGAAATCTGAACCTAAATGTATACATACGTTCAATTTATATTGAATATTCAATTTATATTGTCGTTTATACGACAGTACATTTACGGGTCTATACATTTTTTGGGTCGCTGAATACGAATTTGAAGTCATAATTGCAAAATTCAATACGACTGAGTCAAAATCGCGGACATAACTTACATAACACAATAACTTACATATATCGATTTTTGTGAAATTCCGATTTACAATGTAAGAATTCGCTTTTTGATTTCCGCCATTTTGAATCAGCCATATTGAATGTTGAAATTCTGACTTCAAATTCGTTTTCAGCGACCTCCAAAATCTATGGAAACGTAAATGAACTGTCGTTTATATCGAACGTTTGAATGTTTCGAGAATCTCACGAACAAAACTGAAAAAATCCGCTTTTTCATTAAAAGTTCAAACATCAAGCGACTTGCGGGCCGGATTAATGTCGTAGAAAAACGCAAAAAGTCGCGTATTTTTTTCGACATTCTACAAGAATTGACTGGAAAGTAAAAAAAAATATTTTGTGTGTTTTGAAACACCTTACTGTACAGTGTACATACACTTTATGCTTTCATTTTGGAGCGCAGTGAGTTTTTTTAATATGAGCTCTGGCCTCTGGCGTAGAGAATTAAAAACAATGAAGAGACATATTTTCGTAATGGCGATCTGCTGCATTGGCGATACAAAGAAAACAGTTTCAAAATATTGTTTCAATAAATTGATTTTTCTTGAGTGTAGGGGTTTTTGTAATCAGAGATATGTAACATATATTTATTGTCTTTTTAGCCATTACAGTTTTGAATATTATAAAATCAAGCCCATCGTTTCGACCTTTTGTTGGTCCTCTTCAGGGGCATCTATTTCAAATATTGCCCCGTTTAAATAGATGCCCCTGAAGAGGACCAATTAAAAGGTCGAAACGTTGGGCTTGATTTTGTAATATTCAGAACTGTAATGGCAAAAAAAATAAATATATGTTGATGGAGAAAAACGGTTCATGACTAAATTAAATTCATATTAGAGATATGTAATGTTTTATAATTGTCCAACAGTGATATCGATTTTTGTTTGGCAAAAGTCTTCTTCAAACAAAAAAATTAATTATCGTGGACAACATCACTTTGTGAAATGTTTTGATCATGCTATTTATTCCTGTAATTTCGAGTTGATAAAAATCACGTAATGAAATTACCTGATTTTAAAAAATGAAAAAATGTTATAAGTTGCTAACATTGAAAATTAAAAATATAATAAAAATCGTTTTAAAATATTTAATTTTTTTAACACTTTTGGCCAGTCAACTGAATGTTAAAAAAAATCGCAGAAAATTATAACTTATGGAGACATTGAATATATTGAAAAAACATGGAATTGAAAGGTTTAAGGTATTAAAAAAGGTTTTAAAAAGAGATATTGGAAAAATGCCCCTGAATAGCACGTAAACAATGTGAATATATATAACGTAAGTGATACTGTAATTTACTTCATAATAAGACAAAATTAAGTGAAGTTACCATATTTCAAACCTAAATTTATTTAATAGAAATTCATCGTCATGAAAAAAGCATTACCCTTAAACAATTCTGTTTTTTAAGAACTCTTAGTAAATAATGTAATGGGACTAAAAGAACAAGTTTATAAATGTTGGAAGATCGAATAATGTATCGGAATAATTTTAAATATTTTTAATTAATAGTAAAAAACTAAATTTATGTAATTGTCAACAACTATATTTTTTATTCAGATTTTCGTTTGTTTCATAGTTCTTTATTTTTATTAAGAATCTAATGTTAATTTCATTTCTAATTTCTTAATAACGACTGATATGTATACTGAAATGAAATTGGTATTCTATATATATTTAAATGACAATATTGGTTGATACGTAACATAACACATGAGTATATCAATGAATGATCTGCATGACAGTATTTATTCATTGTAAAAGAACAGGATGATTGAACACGTCACGTACCGGCAAAAATTGAATATACATTTTAACCTTTTGCGTAACAAATACAAAATTTAGTATTACCCTTTTTTAATGCACATTAAAGTCGTGACTTTGCTAAATGCCGGAAACAGCAAACGTGTTTATTATAGATAGTTAATTCAATCGAGTTATTTTCCGTAGTCAATTTGAGGTTATATGAGGTACGACATACAAGCTTGCCATGGCATCGAAAAAAATGGAAAATGAAGAACATTTATACACGTGCGATTTTTCCAATGATTTTTCGTCAAAGAACAATTTGAAATCTTTAGTTGTAATTGGACAACCAGACGTAACATCGCTTGATGTCTTTTCAACGTTAATTCACCTTGAAGAGTTATGGGTAGTTGAATGTCAAGTAAAGGTAAAGTAGTCGAAAAACTATTAAATATATTTAACTTTAAATGGTTCATTTTAATACCAACCAATTTCTTAAAGTTTCATTCTATTCGCATCAATTCCTACTTTTTTTTTTGTATATTTATCAATATTCCATTGTGCCATAAGATGGTAAACCAATCTAGTTTAACCTTACTTTTATAACATATTTTTTCTTTAGTATACGACAGGAATACAGAAGTGCGTAAATCTGCAAAAGCTTTTCCTATATTCAAATTTTATTAAGGAAATTCCAGATCTGGAAAGTTGTTCAAATTTAAAAACGTTACATTTGGCGGGAAATAATATACGGTTTTTGCACGTAAGTATTCAATATGTTTAAATTATTTACTACAGTTTATATATGTATATAAAAACATAATTTTTCAGTTTTCAAAAATAAAGTGTAAAACGAAAAGGAATTCAAATTATTTTCTGGTTTCTTTTAATATTTATAAAGGTGTGCATTTATTGATGTTAGTAATTTAAAATTACATATTTTTTAATAGAATCTTGAGAAAATAGAACACATTGAAATGCTGAACGTTGCTAATAATAAGCTGACACGCATTGATGACGTTTTTTCAAACCTGAAAGATTTAAGAGAATTAAACATGGCAAGAAATCCGATACCCAATCTGGAGGTAATTTTAATGACGTTTATGCAAATATGGTATTTTATTAGCGATTTGTGAAAATTGTAGTCACACAAACGTTTGTGTTGAATTGACATGAAATGCATTGCAATTTTGATTCGTTGTTCCGAAATAATTAGGACAAGTACCAAAATTGGATTATTTTTTATTTTCATTACGTGAAAATTTCTTATTATTTCTGGTGAAAATTATTGATCAATTCATCATATACAGATGTTTATAACACTACTACTAATTAATTAGAAAACAAATTGTTAAATTTCCAAGAAATTAGTTTTATTAGTTCTGGTGATAGCCATTATAAAACACCTTATAACGATGTTTTAGTTGTAGGGTAATGCATGGGTAAATCGATAAAAAAAACAGTTAAACATTAATAATAAAATTTATTCTGTTCCGTAGATTTTCCCATGCATATAAATAATAAATATAATATTTACATAATAATACATGAAAAACTGCTAAAGGTTGCAATATCATTTAAAAGGACGCGAAACATCTGGAAAATCTTCCAAATTTAGAATCAGTAGCATTTTCCGACCCGATGTACGGCGAATGTCCTTTTGTTCGTTGCTGCAATTACCGACTTTTCATTGTGGATCGACTGAGTAATTTGATTACTCTGGATCATTACGAAATTTCTAAAGCAGAAAGAGTTGCAGCTATAGACCTTTACAAGTATTTTGCACAATTAAGCAACACTTAATTACAATAAACATTGATGTAGGCAATTAATATTTATATTTTTTTATCCCGAATAAGCAAGAAGTTGTCTCAGAGAAGTCATCAATTCTCACACGTTAAAAACGTTGCATAATGTGGAAGATTTCGAAAATCTAAAGGAATTGACGCTAACGAATTGTTCCATCAAAAAGGTATTGTATTCGTTGATAATAATTTTATTGTATATTGGAAATACATATCATTCATTGAATACCTGGTCATTAAAAGTTCATAATCGAGAAGGCCACTCAAGCATGCTTCATTTTTAAGATTGAGAAATAAACCATGTGCTTACATGCTGTTCATAACTTTAATTAAAGTGGCCTCTTGTAAGTCACCGGATGATATCTGGATGTTATTTCTGCGTATTACTGAATCAATGAATAGTATTTTTAAGCTACAAAAGAGACTCTGTATGCGTACAGAGATATTGAAAAAAAATGTCTTGTTATCAAGTTACTGAAAATTGAATTGATTTAAGAATTAATTAGTAAATTTGGCATTCAGTTTTCAATATTAAAAAATATAAAAAAATTAACTTTTATTTCAGATAGAGTTCAGGTCGAACTGTTTACCTAATTTGACCAGTTTGAATTTAAGTAGAAACGAAATAACATCTTTATGGGGTCTCCATTACATGCGAAATATTCAAAGACTGGCACTAAGTCACAATTTGGTGGACAACTTTGTGAGTCCTGATATTCGCAGTGAATTCGCTGGTAATGATACTTTTGTGAGACTCAGATCCTTGTATCTTGATCACAATGAGATATTTAGCCTGAAAAATTTCAATTTTTCCAAGATGCCCTCTTTACGACACCTTTTTCTTCAACACAATGAACTTTGCGCCATTGAAGGTAATCTTCGTATCTGTGTTAATAATAATGAAATATTTAAATAATGACTTGCTCATGTAGTTATTGACAATTAAGTTAACCCATTAAGTCCCAGAAGGACGAATATTGTTTGAACATTTCAGCTGTAAGTTGTGAAGGGTTATCAACGTTGAACAAAATTTTGACTTATCATTTCTAACGTAAAATTGATCGTACCTTCCGATTCTGACCTTAAAATTTTGAAAAAATACGATCCAAAAAAGATACAATCGATTATTTAACAAAAAGTCGGATTTTTTCACGGTAATTTTTTTTTATCAACAATTTTGCACCGAAATTAGGTGAGGAGGTCACTATAATGTAAAAATCTCTCGGCCTCGGACCCTAAACTTCAAAATGTACGAGCGCCAAAACAAAATTTCAAAATGGCGTTACCTAATATGGCGGCTTGAAGCCGAAAATTTAATGACATTTTCGATTTTGCGATGTTTAACGAGCTAAACTGATAAATTCTTACTGAAAATGTGTTTATTAAAAGTTATTTGTGTCCCTAATCACTAATCTGATGTCCAATTTACGAAATTCAAAATGGCGGATCCAATATGGCGGACGAAAATTTTGGAAACGTTTCGATTTTTATGAAAATCGGTATGCCAGGGTTTGTAGGGTCGCTGATTACGAATCTGATACCAAATTTACGAAATTCAATATAGCAGACAAAAATGTCCAAATGTCCCCATGTTTATAAAAGCCTGCATTCATTGATTTTTTGTGTTGTCGACGCTAAAACTGATATTACAGAATTCTAATGGCAGTTTATCATGATGCTCGTGATGCTCGTATATTTGTAAAGTTACTAAATAATCATTTTTGTGGGCCTTTTTATGACCGTTTCCATAACGAAATATGAAAGAGTTATATTTCATGATTTACTATCGATTTCAAATTTAGAAATAAAAATTAAAAATTGAAAACAAGAAAAACAGTAAATAAAAATGAAGAAAACATAAAAATAAATAAAACTGAAAATTAATAAAAACGAATAAGAACAAAAGTGGGAAAAACAAAAAAAAATAAAAATAAAAATGAAAAATTTAGCTCGTTAAACATCGCAAAATCGAAAATGTCATTAAATTTTCGGCTTCAAGCCGCCATATTGGGTAACGCCATTTTGAAATTTTATTTTGGCGCTCGTACATTTTGAAGTTTAGGGTCCCAGACTGAGTGATTTTCACATTATAGTGACCTCCTCACTCAATTTCCGCACGAAATTGTTGATCAAAAAAAAAATTACCGTGAAAAAATCCGACTTTTTGGTAAATAATCGATTGTATTTTTATTGGATCGTATTTTTTCAAAATTTTAATGTAATAATCGGAAAGTACGATCAATTTTACGTTAGAACTGATAAGTCCAAAATTTTTTCAACGTTGATAACCCTTCACAACTTACAGCTGAAATGTTCAAAAAATATTCGTCCTTCTGGGATTTAATGGGTTAAGTAGTTTTTGAAATGACTATTAAATCCCAGATGAAAAATCACACATTTCATAAGACATTCCTTATATACCATGTATTTCTAATTAATCAAATGAATGTAGGTTTACAGAAAAATACAAAATTGGAAGTCTTAGTGGCAGATCACAACAATATACGTGATATATTTGAAGATAATTTTCATTTCGAGAATAAAATTACAGCCTTGTTTTTGGAGAACAATCAGATAGAAAATGTATCATTTGTAAGTCATCTAAGAGCACTTGAAAAGATATTTTTGGCTGATAATAAAATTGAGGTAATACATTCATAATTGAAGTTTGTACATTACTAACTTTTTGATACTTAAGAAAAAAACCTATAAACATGGGGAAAGTGTCCATACCGACCGGTCACATCATACCGACTTCCTCGCGTTTCTGGTAGATGGTGTTGCCATCTGAACTAACAGTAGTGTGATTGGAACGCTGCCAAAATGTTAACAATTTCTCATTTTATTCGAAAGGTATTATGTCTGATTATATTTTGATAACTATGGAATTAAATTCTGAATTTCACGAGACATTAGTTTATAGCGCTTATTTTTATTACTTATTTAGTTATTAGGCAGCAAATTAAAATTACATCGCCTCCATTGCTATCACTGAAGAACAACCCGTAATGTGAAAAATACTTTAATTGTCCGAAACGGACTTCTTTGTGATCCCTCCGTTTTTTCATCATAATTGTTTACAATGTTAATTTAAGGGGTAATGTGTTATTAATAATGAATTTTAACTGCAATTGACAAGGTTTATTCTAGAAATAAGATACTCCGAAAAGGAGACCCGGTGCTGCTGTGGAAAAAACGATTTACTTCATTAAAAATCATCTGGTATTAGTTACAAACTACCACGAGAACCTAAAATTTTACTAGTTGTTGAAATTCGCTAAAAACGAATAGAAGGCGGCTATGGATCATAGGTAGATCGGTTTCGGACCACCTTTTTTTAAATAATCGAAAATCAGCATTGACATTACCATTTAGATGGTCGGTATGGAACTACTTTTCCCTATATACATTTAATATTGAATGAAATCGATCAATATTGTAAGTCAATCATTGACGTTTTTATGTTATGTGAACCAAGACTCTTATTACAAATATTTACTTATTCTGTAATTCTCTTTCTCTACAGGAAAAGGATGAATTGAAAAAATTGTCAGCATTGAAGCATTTGCAAGAATTAACACTACTTGGAAATCCTATCTGTGAAAAAATAAATCATTATAAAGTAGTCCTGAAAGGGAATGAGAAATTGGAAGTAATCGACGGTGCTAATTTATCCTCTTTCCCATATATTTAACAGTAATGTCGTATTTGTAGTATGTTTTTCACCTTGTGTAGTACACTTATATTTTATTTGTATATAAATATATATTTATTCAAAAAAAAAGGGTTGCACTTGCGGTGAGGAATTAATGATTAAATCTTTATTTACATATAATTGTCTGATGGAGTAAACTGTGATGTCAATCAATCACTACTTATATATTTGTCTTGAATTTCTATAAATATTTTTCCTGTTATTTCGCTCCTCTTCTTTATCTCGTTTCAGAATTCATGAGAAGGTTTAATCTTGGTATGACAACCTCCATTTGTCTACGTCGTTTTAAATTGGCTGAGGTTGTAACTTTCATTTTTTAACACGAAGATAAATTTGAAAGAAAAGATTCAAATATGAATCTTTGAAAGTTTAAATAAGAATTGTAAAATCGAACAAAGAATAAGCCATGAATTATATACATTTTTGCAGAAAACAAAATAGGTTTACTTTAAATAATAATGTTGATTTTGTGTTAAGCTTGAAAAAATTTCAACACGGAAATTCGTGTGAAGGGGTCAATATAAGTTATTGTAACCTAAATGTTTAATAAATTAGCACTTTTAATATGATTCTCATAAAATAACGGAGGAGTCGTGGACATTTTAATTGATACGATTTTGGGAGTTGTCAACACTTTTTTTTACAATTTTACGTATCTTTTATATATGTATTATGCAATGTTTATGCAATTTTTTAATATTCTACGAAATTTTAGAGTGAATTTTACCGACTTTAGGCATTTTGTAGATTTTGATCGATATACACTTAAAATGTGCCAATTTACAAGCTAAATATTATACTTCGAACAGGATTGTATTTTCATAAGATATAATTTACATAATGAATAAAAATAATTATAAAAAAAATCAGTTTTATCGTTTTTAAGTGGTGCCTCACAAATACCCCAAAACATTCAAACATTCGAAAGATGAATGTTTTTTCGCGTAATTAAAATTTTAACAAAAATAATTATATTCGCTGAAAGGAATGAATCAAAAACTTCCATTAGTGATGAACTACACTGTCAAAAGCAAACACATTCAACATAATGAACATTCGCTGTAAGCACCTATCAATTCTGACATTAAATGACTTAAGTTTAACGTGCACATTTCATGTATTTCAGGTGTACCTCTGAAAATGAATCGTGCCACCTCATGGAAAATTCACGATAAAAATTCATTTTAATGTACAGTAGCTCTAGTAGATATTCCGTTTAAACTTGTGTACTGGTCAATTTGTGAGTAACAAAATGTAGCCAATTTCGTATACAAAATGTAACAAAATCATGGTTTGAATTTTGTTATACCGTTTTTAGATAAATTGTGGACACTTGCTTCTCTATTTCTGCAAAAAAGGACTCAGAGTATTTAACACGACTAACCTAAACATTTTTTTACCAGGTTCTAGCCGGTAGTTTTGGTAATATTACCTAGATGTTTTTTTACGATAACGTAAAAGGTGTTTGGACACGTTTTGTGCAGTTTTTGTCCGGTTTTATCCATTTTTTTCAGTTTTGGAGTACACGTTCTTTAAGCGTAATTATTATTAAGAAATAAATATTTTGCATTATTTTTATACACCGTAAAAAAAATATTTTCTATTTGAGAGGATCCTCTCATTCTGATGCAACTTTTATACTCCAATATGGTGTCAAAAGGAAATATTCTTAATGTAAGAGGATTTTAATCTTCTGAAGATTATTCCTCTTAATTTAAAAATATACTTTTCATACAAGAGTTATTTTCTATTACTATTGAGAGGATTCCTCTAAAAAATTGCATAAAAAACCTTGTTTGATTCAAGAAATACTGTTTGAATAATTTACACATATAAATTAATATACAATGTATATACTTTATTTATACACACATACACACGCACACACACACACACACACACACACACACACACACATACAAACACCTTCTCTGATAGATCGTTTTAAATATCTAATCGTTACGCATATATTCATATATTCTTATATACAGTCGATCACATATTTATAATTACAACGGTTAAACGAATCGCAAAGAATATTCATATGTATGCAATCTTACTTACTTACACTTATACATACCTATACAAATACGACATATATAGGCATGCATGCAGTACGATGTAAACTTGCTTATATACTGTATCAGAAGAGGTGGACTAGTAGCGCAAAAAAAGAAACGTAATTTGCACCATCTTGTGGCAAATTACTGAAATGTTGGGTGTTAAATAAGGGGATTCCTCTCAATTTGATAGGATAGGACAATTAGAAAGCCTTCCTTACGCTATGTTTCGTTTCAGAAAAGAGGAATTCCTCTTCTTTCTAGTGGAATAGTCTTATTTTTAGAGGAAAAAGGGAGAGGATTTAAGAAGATGAATTTTCCTCTCAAATTAAGAATATTTTTTTTACGGTGTACTTGACATGAGTACTTCGTCCATCCATCATCATCATCACTATCACTGTAATAGTTATTATTGCCGTTAACATTTTCATCAATTATTTCATAGGAGTTTATATGCTCAGCACATGGAGAAAAGTTTAAGACATAAGTCGTATCATAGTAAATAACTGCTATACGAAAGAAAAAAATCTCTTTTATATTGGATTTCTGTACTGTGTTTCTCTTAGTTTCATGCGCTTGTCATGTTGTCTCAAAACAATACAATAACCGTCCCAATTTTTACATGCGACAGTACATACTCTCACTATTCCCAATGACCCGAGTGTGATTTTTATATTATGATTTAGAATTACAGTTCGTTTGCAATCTGAGCCACGGTTGTGTCTAACATTTGCCGCTACTGTACTATACACGGTGATCAGGAACATCAGGAAGCAATTGAAGCTCGTCTAAAATGACGATGAAAAGTAGAAGCGAGAGCTCTTTCCTTTTGAGTAGCACTATACAAAAATCAAAACTGCTCCTCTTTCATTTTTATCAAGTATTGAATTACAAAAAAAAAACAGTGTCTGACAATGGTTATTCAAAGACCAATTTATTATTTAAACGCAAAAAGTCTATAATTTGATTAAAATAAGCAAGGTTTAAAAGGAAAAGACCGTAATTAATTTAATTTTTCGCTTATTCCAGCTTTTCAAACATTTGTGGTGTACAGACTCTCCAGCTTGTTCTGACCATAAACCTAATCCATCAGAATCTAAAAATTGCAATCAATCTTTAATGTGTTCTAAAAGAACATGGATTTACAGGGTGATTGATACTCCTGTAGATAATATTGCTCGTTTTAATTCAATATGAAGTTTATCAATATTATTGGATCAGTTCAATCTTCGAGAAGCAAAACTTAACAACTTTGTCCATGACGTTGAAAGCGGATACATATAGTACTAGTAGTAGTTGACTGATTCCTGCATATATTTCCTTATCCATCATTTTCTCAGCTTCGTTAAGTAATTTTCTACACGCATTCCCCTCGAAAATTTCTCCGTGCTAATTTTTTGACACAATTTTTAGCCTCTTTCGCCACAATAAAGTTTTTTCTCAACCAACTAGTGGTACCATTCCACCAAACCATTCCAAAGGGACGGTTTACAAACCCCCGCATCAAGTGTAACTCAGGAATTATACATTTCTCGAGGACACGCATTTCATCACTTTCTTCAAAGAGATGTCTATTTATTGTGCTGTTAGTTTCTGAAGACAGTTTTTTGATATGGCCTAATGAAGTGAATTTGTCATGATCTCTTCTTAAGTCTCCATACGTTTTCAATGAATATTCTTCGGGATCAGCCGGTTTTTGATCATAATTTCTTAAGTTTGATAACTTAATAAGACAATAAGGACATGGAAACGTTGATGTCGCCGTTTAATTAGGTTAAATATGTTTATTTTATTTAAAACATTAAAAGAAATTAATTCTCATATGTTTTTGACTCATAAAAATGAAAGAGGAGCAGTTTCGATTTTCTGTCCAGGATTTTTTGATAGTGCTACTCAAAAGGCAAAAGTACTCGCCTCTACTCTTCGTCGTCATTTTAGACGAGCTTCAACTTGCTTCCTGATCACCGTGTACAGTAGGAAATATTGATGTTATCTTAAACTTCTCTCAGTATACATATAGGTTTTCTTCATAATTTTCTTGAAATGCATCATATTATTTAATCCGCTTGTATAAACACTCGCGGCAGAGAACAACAATAATTTTAAACGGACAGGAAACAGTGATAATATCACCAAACACACAAAATACAGACGAGGCACTAAGCGTATATTCGCCAGACACTGATTATTGACGTCTAATTTAATAGCAAGGTACATTTTTTCTGCGGACAATCAACATAATAACAGCTGTGAAATGTAAAAAACGTACGTTAAGGAATGTAAACAGTTCTCTAATTTTGCATTTCATACGCGCCCGCTCGATTCCAAGCTTATTTCATGCATATTTTGAATAATTTTGATGAATATCGTTATTGGGTAGAATTTTGACAAATCTGTCAACAGTTTTAATCCATTTAATGTTATCGGCAATGTGGAGAGTTTGGTAACAAAGTACTGATTTGATCATTTGTGTCTGGCTATTGTCTAGTTCGTAAAATAAGGCGGCTCTCCTGTACATATATCTGCCAAACGTATTTGTTATGTTTTTTCAAATTCGATGTATGTAACTAAATATTAGTAAAAGTGTATTAAAAATCGTGTACATACATTTGATATGTAAATTCTTCTTTGTCCCTGCACATTAAGAGATATTTAATTTGCAAACTCATTAAATTTAATGTATTAGTGGGCAATAAATTCTATGTCATTGTTAACCGTGAAGAGTTTACAACTTTCAAATATTCAGAATGTAGTGATTTTGGAGTGGTTCAAGATCAAAAATAATACCCGTCTCACAAATCCCAATTCTTCCTTAAAAGCATATTTTTTCAGTGAAATTATCGTAAACAAGCTTTGCGGGGTTCAAAAATCAGAAACTGGTATAATACTATAAATTAACAACGAAAAAAGCTTTAGCAATTTATTTTATTAATAATTGTGAATTTCAACCAAACTCTTCCATCTTGAAATAACTTTCGAGAGAATAGGCAAACATTGAAGTACGCTGTACATGGAATATCCAACACTCAAGTAATATTAAAAAAAGCCATCTTACAGCCTGGATTTATGCCTATTCTGGAAATAGCAAAAAGTAAAATAACAATCCCTTTTGCTGATTGTCGTAGGACGGGTCTCGAGAGGATCGTAAATCTACGAAGGTCTTGAGAATGCATAAGCTTCTAAAATTAAACCTGGATGTACGAGTAACCTGTCGACAAAGAAGGAGCATAAGATAACGAAAGAATAAGTGAGAGGAAAGAAGAGAGACTCAGCAAATTGATAACTGGTAGGCATGAGAGAGATAGAGATGGAGGCTGAGAGTGAAATACTTAAGGCGAATGCATTCATTTTGAATATTTCATCTTTTCTCGCTTGTTCCCTTCGTCCACGAGCCGCACTCTCAGTGTTCAATGCCACACCTCGAATATACATATAAGCGCCGTCGCATGTCAAGTCTCATTGTACTTTGGTACAGGACAATCACACCTCCGACTAGTAGCGCGAAATCCTTTCAAGTTTCACACCTTTCTTGCATTTTTTCTGGATTACGAGAAAAAATACATTGTACACCAGGACCATATTATTCCAACGAATAATAAAGCGAAACAATGAAGGAAAAAATCAAGACCGACATTTTAATGAATTTCTAAAGAGCGGATTTTATTTGATGGGATGTCCATTTGCAGAGAAACTCTGAGAAAGGGTTTCATTACGAAGAGTCGCCTTGTGAGAAACGTCCAACCGCTGCAAAGTGATTAAAAAACATTGAATATTTTTCAAAATAAAACACTCAACGAAATTATCAAATAGACTTTTCTTTTATTACGAACATACATTAAATATGATTCGGAATAAGTTCTTAGGTTAATGCGTAATATATATCTATAAGTATGTACAAAAGGATTTAAATGCACGTTTTCGTCACATTTATAGTATGCCAAAGATAAAGAACAATCATACGTCGCTCATGCTTCGAGATAAATATCACAAATATATTTTCTGGGTTGTTGAAATATCATACGTTCAAAATTACAGATATACATAAGCATATGTACATTCGGCTTCTATACATTGCAGCCGTATCCATCGCATGGACGAGCAAAATGTACAAACTTAGCTCTAAACGCGAACGGTATATATTTATAAACACAATAATGTAATTGAATATCCCTTTGTTTCGTCCAAACAATTGTCACTATTTTTTTTTAGTCGATTAAGATTGGTATATGCTGGTTGGTTTGATAGTTTAAATAGTTTGTCACTTATTACAGCGCATGGAATCACTGTGAAATTGTGGAACACATCGAAGATTTCAATCCTCGCGGATACTAAAATTATTCGAAAATTTCTCATGTCTAAAACGAAGTAATTTAAATTAAATCAGACCATAAATAAGTCTTGTTTAGGTTTAACTAGTTAGAAGTACGGCTTTTATGTTAAAATCTATTAAATCCAAGTTACGGAAATACACACAAAAAGACCGCGAATGAACACGTAAGTTTGCTTAAAAATATACAGTATTTTTACAGTCTTATCAGCATTTCCGAGTCAGTTCGTCCATGATACAATAAAATTGTCAAAACGCAATCGAGTAACTGAGAAAATGACAGAACCGCGAATAAAGAAAAAACTGAGATCAACGGCAAGATTCTAAACATTCCGTGTGATGAAGAGAACACAATAAAAAGAAAGAAATAACAGGTGCGACAATGTTGCACGCTCGAAATAGTTCATCGTGATTTAATAACCCAGGATTACATTCTAGCGAATGGGTAATTGCTATCATTGCGTGCTCATTGTGACGTTTTTAATTGCCTGACGCTTCGGGCGGAAGTTCTTAATAACAATATCGCCATGTAGTTTGCGCGACGATAAAAAATTAAGCGAGCGATCACGACGGAATTTCAGTGTGACTTGACTAGGCGAGTCGTTACAGATTTCTAGGAATATTACGCTCCTAACAAGTCTCTTAAAATCTTCAGCGATTCGTACAATGCAAACATACGTCCGAAATAAGCACATGCCCACAAGATTTTAGTAACAATTAGCAGGATGCAACATCGTTCGTTGAAACGCGTGCGTACAAAAATCAGTCCATGGACTCCATTCTAAAAAGTCGGGAAGACATTGTGAACATGTTATCTTAATAGTGACATCAAAGTTTCGGCTGTGATTGTCACGAAGAGACAGATTTCAGTTTAGTGCAGCACTTAAAACGCTCTGACCGGATTCTACCTATTTATGTTAATCGTACACTGAATCCTGTCTAATCCTCGATTATCGCAATGTTCGTCGAAGGATAACAAAAGAACAGTGAATCGAATAGTCACATCTCACACGCTTTACACCTCAATAAAGTTCCCATGAGTTCTGGCCTCTTTCTGGAGGCTAAACCGATTACAGGCCTAGTCAGACCTGTGTTTCACTTCCACTGTGATGTTTTCTGTGTTTTCGATGTTTTTTGTGACTCCTGTGGGGTTGCTTTCCGTTGGCCACCAATGGATGCTGATGCAACAAGGGATGCTGTGGAGGCGTTATATGGCCTAAATGATGAATCTGGTGGGCGGTCGGGGTGCTGCTTCCAGTGCTGTAACACCTGACCAATGGCATCGGTAATGCATGTGGATGACATTTGTGTGGCGGTTGTCTGCATGGTGGAAACCGTTTCCAAATACTGATCGCGCTCGGCCACCAAATCCAAGCCGCTGTCGCAGTACCCGCCCCAAGAGTAACTATCAACCGAAGAAGGAAAACGAATATTACTGGTTTGGATGGTGCGGTTGCATTAGCCGTTTGCTCAGGAGCTCTTAACCAGCTTTCACGACCCCACCACTCGTAGAATATTGCACAAGTGACGCAGCTCATCACCAAAAAGTAAAAGCAGGCAAATACGCCAACTCGTACCACCAAAAGTTTCTGACGCCGCTGGATATCTGCTGGTGACTTGGTTCCTGGAGCATCTCGTTGAGCTCTGATCAGTGGGTTTGGATGCAGAGCGTTTAGAATCGGAGTTGGTATAATTGTTGGCCGTGGGAGGAGGAGTGCAGCAGCACCAACTAGAAGAAACGTGGCGCCCACCACCAAATACACAAACTGAGGCGCCAGAACCAAAACCAGGAGTGACCGCGTGCTCTGTTGACCAACGAAACAAGTTCCTGCAACATTCAATGAAATAATAGAATTAGTTCAGAAATAATATAATATCAGCAATTATTACATATCACATATTTCAGGAATTTCCAGCAAAAATATGATCATTGTTTAAACGGCAAGAACGCGTGACTAGTGGGTCAATGTACCAAAGGAATCTCGCGTGAAGTCTTAGTCTCATGGTTCGAGCTCCGACCCAGAAACTCAATCGAGGCATGCGGTAAAAAAAAGCAGAAGCACATTTGTCTCGAGCAGAGACGTAATACGCGACGTCTCTGCTTTCTTGCGCGGACAACGGAAGATCTCGAAGTATGGTACAAAAACTTAGAGTCGTATTCCGTTGACTGACATGTGAGATGACGCGTGCGTAAGCGATGCTGCTATATACCGCATCTTCTAGACAGTTAGGGGGAGGAATTCTCTTTTTCATTCTTTTTTATTCTGTTCCACGCTCAATTCTCGTGATGCGCTTCCTCTGTCCCCTTTCTTTATACAACGATGCGAGACGAGACATATATTCGAGTCGAAGATTCCGACAAAAACCGGCAGTTCGACGTCACGCTTCCAACGCGGCACGCGACGTTTGACACCCTTTCAACCTCCCCTTTGTGAATGGTGGCCTTTTCGCGTTGCACCAACCCAGAAAACACGAGGTTTACAAAGTCATCCAAAGGTCATGCAAGGATGTCCGCAACCTGAATGGCGAGGCTAATCTAAACCTGCACTAAATAAAAAAAATAGTTGGGAGTATAAAGGGCAAATAAATATATCGTTAATTAATAAGTATAGAAAAGAAGCCAGTCTTGGACGTTTTTTGGGAATATTTGGGTCATTTTAGATGCAAAATACAGGTCCACGATTTTAAGATATTTGCGATTACGTATTCGAAAAAGGTATTCATTTTATTATTTTTGAGGGTATGTAGAGGATCCAATAATTCGTTTGGCCTTTTTAACCGTTTGCATCATTTTGTACTACTTTCATCCTTCAAAATGAGCTATTAATTGATCACAATTTTAAGATCAAACCAATGAATATTTTCACATCATAATTTAAAATTACTGCAAATTGGGAGAAAGAGTGGGTCGATTAATTGCTCAGTTTAACCCATTAGCGCATACGGCATACCAGGATGATACTTTTTCTTTCTGGAAACTATGTACCCTATGGTTTTAAGGGTCGTTGATCACGAATCCGAAATCAGAATTGCAAAATTTAAAACAGCTGATCCAATATGGCGATTCAAACACAGAAATAATGTTTAAAAAAAAAAAACCGTTGGACAAATAAATCTTCCGAACGTTCGATATAACCGACAGTTGGTTTCCGTATGTTTTTGGGGTCGCTGAATATGAACTTGATGTCAGAACTGCAAAATTCAAAATGGCGGATCACCGGTATGCGGTATGCGCTAATGGGTTAAAGGAAGTGAATAGTACTAAATGTTTCAAATGGTAAAAGAATATTGTACCCTATGCATCACCTCAAAAATACCATAATTCTTATGTGATGGACAAAATCTTTTACAACTCATCAGCGTACTTTACCCGCTTGTTACAAAAAATACATAAAATGGACTTAATTTTATGAGTCTTCCTATTAACTAGGGTTGTTAGGAAGTAGTAGTAAATGTGTACATGAAATTGTTTGAGGATTTGGTCATCATGCTTCTTGCTCATAAATTCTGTACTTTGTTGTTGCCTATATTGATTTCACCAATTTTCTCGAGTTTCTCTCATGTTTTATGCATAATCGTATTTCATGTAAATGAGCTACTATATTGTTTACGTCATCAGTAACTCTTACAAACGATTCATAGACAATGTGCTTTCAATAATAACCTAATTGTTAGATATTTACATACATTTTTTCAGTTCCATTTTCTTAGAACGTTACGAATGGCATTCGTCAAAACATGAAGTTACAACAATAATATTAATCAAATGAAGAGTTCAGTCTTAAATGTTCGGTTTTCTTACATATTCAATAAGGTATTTTGAAATATTACTCTGCAAAAAGTTTTTTTTAGCATAAAAAGACATTTGAGTTATAAATTATTTAGTAGATTATTATGTAAATTGTATAACAGTCTAACGATATGTTAGTAATCTCCTAGTAAGTTTGTTAATCAATACGATAAAACAGTCATATTACAAGAGTTTTCTTCCCCACTTCGTTTTGAAAATCCAGGTCTTATAGTTTTGCACCAATCCTTCTTCAACTCATTAATAGTTACGGAATTATATGTAATCATAAAGTCAAAGAAGTGTATACGTATACATAAATTTTTAGTCCGAAAATAGAAAATTCTATGACGCGAATTTTAATTCGACTTATAGTTACGAATTTAATGTAAAAAGTTAAATGTTTACCATTGTAATAATTGTAAAATGTTTCATATTAGAAATATAATACAAAAGTATTGAGATATATTACTAATAAGTATTAAAAAAGTTAATTAGTATTGATGTCTTGTAATAACCCGAAGTTATTACAAAGACACGAAAGAATTTGACATTTATACCTATACTTCCTTCTACCCCTCAAAGGGTTAATGAAGTTATGGACTAACTAGTACTTGAACGTCAACGTTACTATCTTCGATCGTAGTTAAATGCAATTAATACCAGAACTATCAGATTGGTATCACTTAAAGCATCACATGAAATAATAATTTTCGATAGTGGCAAATAATTTTACAAATAGAGTATCTAATTAAAATATCGTCATATTTTTTCTTTTCTTCTACTGTTAAAGTTTTGAGCAATCAGTGTGTTTACTTTCTGGTCTAATGCTTGAAATGTATTACTTGTTTTACCCAATCATAACTCTTCGAAGTGAAGAACGCATCATTAAATATGGAACAATAGCAAAATCTGTCTGCCAATTACTCGTTTTACATTTTAAGTGAAATAATCATGTGAACAGTCTGTGAAATTTGCTCAGTGATTATTTCATTGATTTAAAACTGTAAAGAATTTGTATTTTCAGCTGTAGAGACCAAAGTACTTAAATGTTTTCTAATCTTTAAAGGAAGTTTCCGTGATTGACAATCGACAGGAAATTGCGAAATGTTGAAATTGCTCTTTCTTCGTTTGTATTTTCATTAAACGATAGTTTTGAGGGTAACAAAACAAGACTTTTTTTACGTTTCGGCTTCTTGTATAACCTATGCAGAAAATTTCCTATAAATCATATTATATGTATAAGTTCCTGATAAAAGTTTAATATGAATGCTGCATATGATTTATTGAAAATTGAAATTATTTACATCTATTCCAATTTCTGTTAATTTGTAATATGATACAAAACATTACTTATTAATAAATAATGACGCAATTGATATACTTGGAAGTATGCTAGTAAATTTGTTATTGAACATATCTGAAAGAAAAAATTATCTATGAAATGTTGAATTTTATTAAAGATGAAAATGATAGTTATTGTCGTTAATTAACTGGTTCGTAAACTTTAGTCTCTACTTTGTCAAATCAGTTTATGACTAGTTGTTTAGTAGATTAAATGATTTATTGGAAGTATCTGCAGTAGCGCCTGGATTCCGACACTAATGATTACTCGATTATATTACCAGTTATCATATGCAATTTAGAAACGTTAGCTAATTTAGCAAAGAAAACGTTTAAAAAAATTGTTAATTATTGAAACGATAATTTCTATTAATCTACGACAATTAAATTACTTTAGTATAATACGTGGAATACTTAATTTACATTGTTGTGTGTTCTTATTGTGTAATTATGGCTTGATTATCCTAGCGTTTATGTTTTGTTAAATAACTGCAACGCTCAGCGGTGGATTAAATTACATAATAAAATACGTCTTAAATGATATGAAAGTATTATTGGCGTATTTCCTTGATATATAAATTCTATACTGACGTATACGAACTAAATTAAAATCCTATTTTTATGTTTCGAAAAAAACCAAACTTTTATTTACAATAAATATTGCTGCTTTAAATAGTTCGAATAATTTTATGTTAATTAAGTATACACTAATTAATTTATTGTATAGTTTATCCTCGTTTTTAAAAACCTTATAGGAATTTATACTTGCGAAATAACTTTTTAAAACATAAAGAAACGGTATAAATAACTTATATATAAATTCTGAATGTTTTTGGATACAAATTCAGCTGAAACTCTTTAGGATTCAGTAATTTACAACCTCTTTCGCATTATAATCATTAAATTCGCTTCGTTTCGTAATAAATTTTGGCAATTCATTGTATAGATTTAAATGTCAAGTAAGATTTAGTATCACGATATGAGCCGGAATGTAATTTAGAATAGGTTGCAAATCTGAAAATAATTTTAATGATGGAACTAATCTTGTATTATACAATTTAAAAAGTAATGTACCCAATTACGTTGGATCTAAATTTGTCTATATAATTAATTTGGAGAAAAAAGTATGATTTGTATATTTAATATAAATACATGTCAATTAATGTAAATAATATTTGATAGTTAGTTAAGAGGTTGTGTTAAATAATGAAGTAACAATATTAACAGATACGTAGTCTCTTATTGAAGTCACTTATAGAATCGTAACAGTTCCTATAAAATCAACAAATAATCTCCAAGTCTTCGTTGAAAAACAGCGTATGAAATGTATAGTGTTAATAAAGTTTACATCTTTTTTCCAAGGTCCCGTATTTAAAAAAAATATATATTTTTGCAGGAACGTTTAAGCATTCATTGGATCCATACTGTTATCAATACAATGCAGAAAATAATAAAAATATATAGAAAGATGATGAAAGTTTTTTGCAAGTTTTTGCTTAGTAGAAACATTGTACGGAACATTTTTAGACATTTTCTTTTATTTTCGACAGACTGAAAAGGTTTTGACAGTCTTTCGACCAGCTGTTATTTATTCTCCGCCTTAAGAAAACGACTAACGCTTCTGTAAATAGTATATTACTCACCAAGGGAGGCAAAATGATGAATGTCTCAGACTTCGTGTAATTTTTACCCCAGGTGAAGCCGAGGGTGAAAAACATGTGGCCTGAGGCATTCTTTTTTACTTCCTGAGGGAAGTATAAGATTTTTCTTCATGAGAGGGAGGAAAAGAAGTAACTATACTCCTTCTTGCGGGAGGAACGTTGCTGTTTTCGTCCCAGTGTAACGAAAAATAATAAAATATAAAATGTACAGATTAACGAGAAAGAAAAGTAGAACTCACACTTCAATAATCTCTACTTCAGGAGTTTCATAATATTGTTTACTTTTTTCAGAATAGGTACGCCTTCGTTTGCCATATTTTGAATACAATCATTTACGTAATTATTACATATGAAAATGTTCGAGTAATAAAAAAAAATGGTAATTGAAACGTCAATCTCACTGTGGTTCATTGGTGTGTCTCACGGATCTCTTAAATCACTACTTTTACTCTTATAATGTATGTTTTTAGCTGTTTTACATGCATGGCAGTTTTTACCTTATAGGTGCAAAACTATGTATAATTTCACCAAATTTCAATGGTTCAAATATATACCTAACAATGATTTTTCCGTATAAGCTATAAGAAAATGTTTCCTGATCTACGATCTGGATTTCCGAACTGAATATTTACATGAACTGAACCCACTTACATGTCGATTTAATAAATATTGTCATACTGTGTAAAGAATGATTACAAATATCTATAATTAAATCAAATCTTCAGAATCAATCTTTGAAACTACGAACAATGACGAATCCGGAAAATGAAGAACTGAACTTGGCAAATTGTTTTAACGGCATGCCGGTCACGGTACATCCAACAGTCGGTCAGGCAGCGGTTATCGTTGAAGAAGACAAAAAAAATAAATACCACTGAAATCTCAGGGCAATGTGTATACGTCTTCTTTTCTATTATCAACCATCGAGAGCGAATAGCGAAGCTAAGGAGATGCCGGACACAGACCGGATCCGTCAGGTCGTCGAATGAGATTTTTTTTTTAAACTGTGACCAAAGTCGCAAGTCCGGCATGCGGTTCGTCACCAGCTGGAATGCATTCTGAGATTCCCCGTCTTGGTGGGACAAGAATCTCCACAGGAGTCGGTGACTCGTAATCGTCTTTTTAACGAAGCCAAAGCACGACAATGATATTCCTTTCGGAGACCTCTTACGCGCGAGTAATTAATGCTTCCAAGGAAAGACACACGCGGAGTCTGCTCTTTCTCATCTTATAATATCCGATTTCTCGTAAAACTTTACGATCAAAGAAAAAAAGGAATTAAAAAAAGTCCATATTTTGGATTTGATTCATGAAATCCAGATAAGAAAGAATCAGATACATAAATCAATCGTGATTTTTGTTGATTTTATTCCTGATATTATTGTACGATCTCACAATATCTTAACTCTAACGTGTAACTGGTTATAGTATTCTCCACATGCAGCATTTGAATAATGACCCATCGGGATAACACGTCAAGGGTAATGTATAATTCTAAAAAGAAGATACGCAAAATGCAAATATCTGGGAAGCAGTCACGGTGTTGTTGATTTGTTTTGGACATCACGTGAAGAATGGTATTGTTGCTTGAGTAATACCAGCATATGGTTTTATTTTTCTTAACATACGGTAAAATTGGCATGGAAGTTGGACCACTAACTTCACCTCTTTCTAAGACATAAATCTGCAATAACGAAGAAAGCAGTAAACTAAAGAGTTTGAGGAGCATCTTATAGAACTCGTTTCAGACATCGTTTAACTAAGAACACGTCGAGATGTTTCCAGTCTATAGAAAAGTTTATGGAAACGGTATGGTACATATATTTAAAATATGTTGTTTACATGTATGGAAGTAGTAGGCTTAATTTGTTTAGCATTCTGCTACTTTGGTCGGTCACATGTGCCATTTATTCCCAGGATGCTCATCGTTTTACTACGCAGGCGCATACTGTCATTGTTGTAGCGGGTCGGGTACCATAAATTGGCCCTTGCCGCTCCGGTGTGGACCCCAGTATCTCCACAGGCATCTCGTTCGCGAAACATGAGCAGCCGGTCAATGAGATAGAACTCGCGGATCTCCACAGCACCAGAGCAGGAACTTCTATGTACGTGTACGTTTCGTATCTACGTGGACCCATCTAAATTGCTTCTCATTTTCTCTCGTTCTCCGATCGTGCACATAAATAAAGGGACGAAAGAATAAGCCAGTGAAAGAGTGAGAGGAGAGAAATAAAAACAAAACGAAAGAGAGAGAGAGAGATAAACAGGACTAAACGTAAAAAAATATGAGGACGAGTAAAGGGCGATGGGAAAGGGGGAGAGAGGGAGGGTCTTGTTTCCCGTATACTCGCCTGGTTATCGAGGATGAAGCGATCGCTGGATGGTCGTCGGTCGATCACCTTCGAAACCTTTACTCGAGTTCGAGGCCATAAACGTATATGTGTAACCCGAATACTTTTAAGAGACCGAGAAAAACTATTGAAGAACGAAGCGGCGGATTAACCTCCCAGAAGCGTGACGAATGGTTTGATCTCAAAAAATGATACTTTCTCCTCTTCATATCATAAGTTTGCATAGAAATTATCCAATAAATTTGAAAACCCATACATGGGCAAAGAATTCGACTGAATAAATCCTGCCAAATGATTTTAATGCTTTTGGAAAGTGCATTTTTGTTCTGCAATTTTTGCAATAATTAATAATAGCAACAAAACTAGAGTAACAAAACTGGTTATGGTTTGATCTGGATGTTTCATGGTGGGAGTTTAGGTTGATAATGATAGTCATAGCTAATGATGGATGAGGAAAGACGTTAATGAAAAAAGTCAGGCAATGTGCTGAGTTGAAGGTGTCTTTAGGAACTCTTATCAAACTTTTGATGGAAATAAGGACGACGATTAAGGAAATCATTTAACAACCCATTCTGAGTTATTGTTCATCGAGGTACCCTGGTAGAGATGGTCACGAGAATTTGCCCTGAATTATCCTCGATTTTGATGATCTTTCTAGAAACTAGCTCTATAATATGGGTAAAAATTGTACTAAAAATGACATGAATTCTGGTTTAAATCTACCGATACGCGAGACATTGAGACAGCTAATATAATTTAACATGAGTGCGACAAGCTGCTACAACTTATCGACCTCGGCTCGATTCGAGAATCTCGAATATCTCTCTATCGAACGCTCAATATGACGGCTTGCTCTCAGCTGATTCGCCTGCACATGATGTCGCGATTGTTTACAAAGCTGTTGTAAATCAAAGCTTCATTTCGAAAGAAAAATTGTTTACATTCACACCTGTTCATTTTGTCGAATCGATTGATCCTTACCTATTATACAAATTTAATATGATATTTTCAGTTTGTAATTATTGCTTTGTGCCTTTAAACATATGTTAGTGTTCTATAGCGGTTTTTCATCTAGAATTCGTGTATATTTCTACCGAGATTCTACCGAACAGTAGGATAATGGCTAGTTCAACCAGCCAAATCTCTACCAGGGTATTTCTAGGCTAATACTAATTAACTTATCAAGACATATCTAAAATGATCTTGACGTCAGCAGGAATAAAGTCCCCCTATTCGGGATACCATGTAAACTATTATACGGGTAGGAGTACTAGCGATGATTTTCGTAGTTTTTTGCATATAATCATTACAAAATACGTATTTTATCAGAAATACATATAGGTAACTAACTGATTGAACGAATGGCCGACAGAAGAGATGCAAACGAAGGGGGAAGTGTGGATGCTCAGAAACGAAGCCACCCATCACCGCTGCAACCGCGTCCAATTGTGCAATTATCGTCGAGCCATACACGGACGTTATTGCAAGGAGAAAAGAACAGAAATCATCCGGGTCGTTACGTCGTTCCGACGAATTTATTGGCTCGATTGGCGCCTCGAGTATCGATGAATCTGGAGAAGCGATGCACGACTAGGCGTAAATGAGAAATGAAAAAGGAACGGCATGGAAACGGGACAGGAGGGCAGGGAAACCAAGTGCTTTCGTCATTCATCGATGGACGACTATTTGTCCGAGAGTTCCGCCTCGACATCCGACATAATGACCAAAGCTCAAGCGCGACGGAGTCAATTTGCAGGGTCGCTTTTCGAGGTGACGTGACGTGTGACGCCATGGACAGAGGAATTCGAATAAAAGAAATTGAAGGAAGTGAAAAAGGGAACGATCGAGTGGAGGACCGAGCGGTTGCAACTTGTTCCAGGTGGACGGCTATTGGTCGGTAGGTTGTTTGGAGTTTCACGAGACATTGGATGCAAATATTCCTGGACCTGCTCTACGGCTTGTCACTGTCCACTTCATCGCTAGAAACCAGAACCGCTTCACGTGTGCAATATCTTATAAGGCCGTAAGCATTTAATGTTTATTGAACTTGCTCCAACGCGAGAGCGGCGCCGCACCGAGCCATAACCTGAGGTTTATGCTCACGTTTGAACATTTTTTCAAAGATTATTAGAAGTCTAGTAAAATATAAATACATACAATTTTTAGATTCTAGAGACTTGAAGCACTTATATTTCATGATAATACCATATATATTCCTGGCCTTTCTGTCCTTGAATATTAATAATCGGTCGGATTGCTATCAACTGTTTGTAAGATTATTGGAAATTTGTCAAACAATATTGCAGTGGAGTTGACATTGGTTGCGGTACCAGTTAATCAAATGATCAACAAGCATAGTCAGGGCGCTACCACTCCTCACGTACAGCTATAAGATTTTGTGTAACCGTATTGAGACCAAAAAAGTAGGGATACACTAACCGATAGATGTGCTAGTATCTGCAGGTTACCTCCCAGACTATTTTGAATTTACGTCTATTCGCATCGGGACGTACGGCTGTAGGAGGGGGAAGCAGTGTCAAGGAGAAGGGAGCTCCCAGACGATACTTGCTTCACTAACCCTATTAATTATTTGGCTATAATATGGTTACATGAAAAATTGGTCAGTGCCATCCCCGCCAGAAAACGAAATACCAATATTACCAAAAAAATATTTATTTGTAGAAGTTAAAAAAGGAAGAACAATTAACCAGATAATGGTGAATAGTTGGCATGGGTTAGTCGGTCTTTGTATCGAAAGATGAGCTCAAGCAGTAACATAAAGGGAACGTTTTTTTCCAATCTGATAATTTTACATATTATCATACATCATCGATAATAAAAAATATTTAACTGGAAAATGGTTGGAGAAGGAACAGTTTTGATTACTAAGTATTCTTTTTTATAGTTTTTTTGTAAATACTGGAGAGTCTTTATAGAATGGTCGTTATTAATTTTCTGTATTTAATTATTATTTAACTATTATTATTACTCTTATTAATGGAACGGTTAATTAGATTTCTATAATGGATGTAGTTATATCTTTATAACATGTAGTATATAATCTTCCAATAATTTTAGACATATACTGCAGAATTCTTCATCGTATTAAAGGAAAATATTGATATATGTAAAGCCCCTAAGTCCTGAAATATTCCCATGAATCGATCACATTATAGAATATAACTCGTCAAAATGTATTTTCTTAGATAATTCAACGAATATAAAAGTTCTAGGAATACATTTCAACGTTTCTCATCATCAAGTATTTTATCTTTCAATTTTTTTATAGATAGGTAGAAAAATGTCCAGAAGGTAGTAGCTTGCCAATGAAATAGGATCTGCCGCGCTTTTGAAGAAGATAAAGTGTAGCTTAATAGGTGCTGTGAATCATAGCGCGTTTTAGAAAGGACATTTAAACAATTGATCGATTAAAATGTTGATAGAGTAAGTTAGTAGCGGAAAACACAAAAATTACAGAAATCGTCGATGGTGGTCAATACGATTTCGAAACAATGTTGAAAGATGTTAGCTGGAAGAAAATACATTTTCAATTATATTATTCTAGATAATTCAGTAATTGGGACACACGTTGATTTTAAATTTTTATCTCAGAATAAATCCAAAATACAGTAGTCCCTGTCCTAATTCACGCGGTTGGCTTTTAGAAAATGGCAGCCCCTCTCCTAATTCGCGTTACTTGTATAACCCCACCAAGTCACGTTTTTTCGCCTCCAACGCTCCAAATTTGCCTTCGCGCATGCGCACGCCCTGCATTTTGTTTGTTTCCCTCTCACCCAGTACCATAGGTTAGGCAAGGGAGTGCATTAGAACGACATGAATTAGGACAGGGACTACTTTACATGAAATTTACTAAACATAACCAGCAAATTTGGATGGAGTTGTCAAAACTTTACGTATAGGTAGTTGTAACAATGACGTAAGATTTATCACAAAGGAATGAAATATAAACCTGTAGAAGCGAAACTGAATAATTAACTGATCTGTACAGAGCACTCCAGTTTTTCAGTGGGTATCATTCCTAATTTGTATTGAACTTGAGTAAGACCCATGCCCACAGTATCGTCTTAGTATCAGGAAGTGGCAGGATCGACAAAATAAACATCTGTTTACGTAAATACGTGCAAATTAGAAGCATTTACAAATAATTTAGTGTCGGTTACACTTTCGGGATATTACGATCAGTTCGTTTTACCTATAGTAAAAATATCCTTATTACATATACAAAAGGCACAATACCGCACATTAATTTGCCCCATCAATACCGCCGCTCGTGCCAATATTTTCCATCGGATCACTTTCAAGGCATGAGCGAAAGACGAAATGCAACATATGTCTCTTGCACAACATCTGGCGCTCACTTGAACACGCAAAATTTAAAAGTGATGCGTGTGAAATGTCTGCAGTATTTTGGGCTGTGACGATAAAAACGGCTCTTAATTCGATAGCATTTATGGTAGTATTGAGAGAATAAAAAATACGAGCCGGGAAACAGAAGCGATGCAGAGGGAAAGAAGGGACAGAACGGACGCCGACTATGCAAATCCTTTGAGATCGGCGGACATAATTCTGCTCCAGCCTCTTCTTACATGTAGAGGTCCCTAGAGTCGTGTCTCAGCACGAAACTTTGAACCGGACCACGAAAAGATCCAACGATCAAATAAAAGCGCGTTTCATGGAATGCCGGCTAAACTTCTTGTCCTTGCGCCCCTGCATGAGAAGGAAGGACCTTTGCGACCGAGAGGGCCACCTGAGATTCAACGAGATAGTAAATTTGCTGGCCCATTAAATGACCGACGATAGATTCATTAAAGGAGTGATTTTTAATTCACTTTTTCTTTTTAATTAGGGCACCAAGCTCAGGAATCGCATAAACCTACTATTGTCCAGCACGAGAAGGTTTTCAGCAAACGCTTTGATTGCGATCTTTACATCAATTAAGGTTTAATGAATTTCAAACTCTGAGAAAATTGTTATGAATCGTTATTTAATGAGCTTATGTAAGTAAATGTTTATTTTTTATTAATATGCAGTTTAGATACAGCTGTTAAATTTGATATCATATATATTTGTACACGAAGATTTAATCTCTTGAAAATTTACGTGGAATAGGTCGAAATTTTGTACACTTAATAATACTATTGAACTTTCGGAGCAAATGATGGATCGATTTGGTCTAAAAAATGTTTACATAATTTTAAATAGTAGTTTATCGATCTATTTAATTATTATTTCAACCGTTTGGCATTTATGTTACAATGTCACCGCATAGACAACATTTTTTTCTCCCTTTTTTTATTTTAGACATTTAGATATTCGTAGGTTTAATGCATTATACCATCCTGGTTAACTAGTCAAGGATCTCATCATTCCTCATGGAACATATAAAAATACACATCAAAGAAATAATAAACTTGTCTTGAAATGATAAATTTGTCTTGTGACAGTTTGGCACAGTTTAATTTCATTTTTTTAGTGATTAATCAAAGTAGAAAAAAGTTTAGCCTTCACATAAATTAGACTCCAGCACTTCTAACATTTTCAAGACATTTTGTACTACTTGCAATTGTACTTATAGTAGTGATGAATTGGTTATATTAAATGGAAATAACGACTTCAAAATATTAGTCACTCGTACTATTCGCTTAATGTTC
Organism: Trichopria drosophilae; assembly: GCA_030407085.1. Classification (NCBI taxonomy): domain Eukaryota; kingdom Metazoa; phylum Arthropoda; class Insecta; order Hymenoptera; family Diapriidae; genus Trichopria; species Trichopria drosophilae. The sequence continues at coordinate 162,330,862 of CM059582.1, read as the reverse complement.
TAAGATCCATACGATAAAGCGGATGGATCGTTAATAATTAGATGCTCAAACAGTTCATCAACAGAATTAAAAATTTCACGCCAAGCGAGAAGTAAATCCAGAACTTATGCGAGCTTATTTTTAGACATTTCTACAGCGAACAAATGTGGTCTATTGAGAGCTGACCTGATTCATTTATTTCATCAACTTAAAGCTGTTTAGAATTGAAGATACACTTCAAACCGTAATTCTATAAGAGTAACTTTGCTGAAGTATATATTTGATGAAGTTCTAAGTACAATCAGTGTAAGAGTTCGAATTACGTAAGAAGTGTTGATCAATTGATGTCTAGTATCGGTTTAATGTATTACGTCTTAATTTGTAAAACTATTGTAGAAACATAATACATATTTTCAAGTATTATAAACAATTAAAATGTCATATTAGTATGAAATTAATATTTAATCATTGGTAACAGCGAAGCAGATCTGAAAAGATGTAACTATAGATCTAACTGATTTTCCTCCATGACCAGATACTTTGAGATCATCTTGCATTTAGCATGAGTGTTAAAATATCGTATTAGATTAAAATATATTGATTGTATCAAATCGAAATAACCACGACTAACATTAAATAAAGTCAATCCCTTCATTTCTGAATAGTGTATTTATTCTAATTCGTATTTGAGTTTAAATTTTCTATATGGTTCAAAATGTCAAAAAAAATAATTAATAAAGTTTGATTTTTAAAGAAAAAAATTTTCATACCGTTTTAACTTTCAAATAATTTGTACAATCATAATTCGTTTTTCAGACAATTCCTATACCATGTAAGTAAGAAATTCCACATATTTTTGTCTTTGTACAACTTGTGGAAAGAAAAATACTTTAAAGAATATTCGCGGCAGGTACCGTTCTATCCGATTATTATTCTTTGGAAGCCTCTGAAAAACGTTGTAGCTTACAAAATGAGTCACAAACTCGTTTCTAAATACTGACACGTCCGAAAATTCTGATGAAGTGAGTTACATGTGTCAATAAATCCAGAATACCACTTGTACGGGTCGTGACGAGGACGCAAACTTTTTCGTCGTCCGGACATGTACAACTCGCATCATGTTTGTACTAAGTATTATTTTTGAACATGACTTGAATTTTATTATTCTCTTGCAAGAATTCAAGACTATAGTAGGTATATATATATAATACAATACAGCATGACCGGCATAATTTGAAAAATTTAATATCAAACACTGAATTATTTTAGCTATTTTATATCTAATTTTTTAGGTTAATCTATATATTAATATTAGAATTTCAAACCATATTAATATTACTGTTTATAATCAATTTCTGTAAAGTAATTTTCTGGGCATAATTTGACAAAATGAATTGAATTGTATAGTAATGTAAAGCATTTATTTTTAATTCAACTTTTTAAAATTGATTTTAAATAGTAAGTATTGGGAATACGAAATAAGTAAGGAACTTGAAATGCACTGTTTGGACAGAGGGGGGATCGTCTTGGATATTTTATTAACTCAGTATGTAATCTAAGGATAGACTTTCATGCGGCAAGTAATTTGAAATTTTCTAATAAAAATGTTGGGAATTTTACAATACCAATAGTAACATCCTCGAAAATTTTAGGAATTTAAAAAAAATAACGGCAATTAAAATTATAAGAAAATAAAAACAAAAAATTAGGGAATAAATATTGTCGGTATTGGCATTGATATAATCACAAAAATATTGTCAAAACATGACTTAAATCAGCTTTGTGATAAAATTAAATAAATTTCTTTTTCTCTATTTTGGTGCGTACCGAATAAAGTAATTTGTACTGTTTAATGGCAATTTTTCATAAGATACCGCTGATGTTCGTATAAAAACAATCGATTTTTGGAAAATCTTCTACATATTAATGCCGGAGTGACAAAAATAGTGAGTTACATGAAAAACATTCTGAAACAATTTTTAAAAATGATTTTTGGGTTATAAATGAAAGAAAATTCACGAAAAAAAATATGCCAAGATTATTTCTTTAGCGATTATTGGATGATGCATATGGTTTTTGGCTTTCTTTTTTATTTGATAGTTCTCAAAAATGTAGGAAGATATATCTTAGCTAATAATATTTACGTTCAAAATTAAGATGTTTCATTTTAGTTTACCGAAGTAGTTAGTAGACTTTTTTAAAAGGAAACGTAACACCTATAGGTGCGAATTTGCGAGAATTTGCACGTTAATATATTGGTTATTTATTCGCAAAAATTTTGGTAAATTGTGGCGGTAAGAGGCTACAGGAATTATATGTTAAAAATAAATTTCATATTGCATAGTGGTAGTTTTTAAAGAACTATCTAGTTAACCATTATTATGATCGTTACCAGTCTATTAAGAATCATGTTTTTTTAGTGCTTATTTATTAGAACTGTTCATGAAATCGTCATTAAAGTGAAAGTACTTGTAATCCAGTAAAAGTTTGGTCGTTATTAGTTATTTAAATCATTAATTCGAGTATTAGGTAGGTATCGCCGTATGCCATCATTTTATAATACTTGAAGGAATGTTTACTAAAATTAGTAAATAAAAAATGATCGAATCGATTTTCCGAAATTTGGACTCAGTAAAGGTAATTCGAATTACTAAAGACGGCATTCTAGACAATATCATAGAAATTCATTGAGAACTGAAGAAGATTTTTCGAAAAAAGTGTTTTTTACTTATTTCAGAAACCCCCTGGTCAGTTCTGGATTAATGTCTTTGGTGTTTTCTAGGAAACTTTCTATAATAATTACAATTACCTGTACAGAGTCCGAATTTCGAAAACTTTATTCAGTCATCATTAATTTACGTTTTTTAGTGAAATTTCCTACCTTACCGACGGATCACTTTAGAACCCCCTTAAGGACATGATATAAAATATATTTTATGAGATAATTATATTTATTAAGTTGTTCAAAGATATAAGCAATAAGCTTGATAAACTTAAAATATCGATCTCGAAAAGATCATATTCGTGAGATGAGAAATTTATCTCATTTATGAGCATCTTATTCGGCGCAGCAATTCACCGTTTTAAAATCTGAATTTCTTTTAGAGTCACTGCAGATGGCGTCCGAATCCAAAAATGAACTCACAACATTTGCTTCTCATGTTGAGCGAAGGACGTGAACTGTAATGAAAGAATGATTGCTTTGGCGGTACATAAAGCAAGGGATAGCACACTTTTTATTGTTATTGTATGATCTTCCTACCATTCATAATAATTCCCGACTAAATCGTTATAAACGATTAAAGTCCAAAGTAATCAAATTTTTAATTCAATGATTAAGGATCATAAATAAAGCACTTTTCGAAAAACACATATTTGTGATTGTTCTTAAAAACCACTGTTTGCGCTCTTTCTGAGCAATATTTAAAACTTCTTTAACATCGAGACAACTTAAAGAGGTTTTAAAGATGCCTTTTTGTCGTTCGGAAGTGAAGGTAATAAATAATTATTTAATCGTTCCCCTTATATCCAAAAACCCCTGGAACTTTAATTGCAGGAAAATTAATCGAATTAAATTTCTAAACGAATGGACCGTTTAGAAAAATATTCAATTGACTGGCCAATTTGAACGGTGTGGCGAAAGACAATGCGAAATACGCAAATTCTTTAGCGAAGCAAGAGATACGAGAGAGCAGCAGCAGCTTTCTCAGAGTGGAACCTCGGAACCATAGGAATGCGGCTCGGTTACGACCGGCATAAATTGGTATGCGATGTTGTCTCCGTTGCGCCGTCTTTCCCCAAGTATATTATGCGAAGTGTAAAGATGGCTTCGAAGGTATAGCGTAATCGAAACTTCTTGTGTTTCCTTCGAATTTGATAGGCAAACGCGCACCTGTCAAATTTTCAATTCTGTGTTGTCATGTATATCGGATTAAAAATACGTGTCGAGACTCTTGTAAATGCAAGGACAGTAGATCATATTCTCTGATACCTAAGCACATGATAGAAGTGTCCACGTGCAATCATTTTCCTATATTATTTTCATGTAAAATCAGGTGTTATTGCTGTTTCAAATTTTCAGGGTTTCCGTAACTGAAGTTCGGCGCTGAAGTTCGCATCACCTCTGATGAAGCATATTGTACATTTGCGTTCCCTCTTCTCTGAACATATGTATGACGACTAGTTAATGTTCTATCGACTGTTTACGAAATTGAATAACTTCTTCTGGGTGTTTTTAGTCAGACTGTATAAGTGTGACCATTTATAATAATGAAATGCATATTGTTAAAGTCTGGTCAATTTTCTAAAAATTAAATCTCCTAAAATATGAATGTTTTGTTACAGTGCTATTTGGGAAACTATGTGAGAACTCATTACGGTAAATTTCATAATTATTTTTAAGTCGCTGAAAGGTGAATTCCAAATTCGCTTTGTAATTTTCAAGGTCTACTGCATTTATCCCAAGCATAATTGAAGTCTCCAATATATGAAAGGAGTAATATTTTTCCAATCGACTAATATTGACCGATGAAATATGAACGAAGCGATATGCCCATCGCCATCGTTAAAGAACGTAATTCGCTTACGTTCAAATTCGTTCTCGACTTTAATAGCGTAATAAGAACGAAGAGCAATATGATCGTCTGACTTGGTACTTACGAAGGGTTCCTCTGTTGGAATCGGTGATGTTAATCTGGAGGTGGTTGAACAGCTCTGGGCCTAAGTTATCGGCAGCATAAACATGGAACGGAGAATTAGCATAAAATGTACTGCTAGAGAGTGAGAGAGGATGAGGGCCTGCAGAGAGGAAGAGAGGGCATGCGAACTCCAGGACGGTTACCAGCCAGAATATATCCGGGCCAGAGAGACATCTTAGAAGGACTTGCCTTGGGGTGGTCGTTATTTTGGGCCATTTCGAAATGGCCATTGTTGCTTTCATCTGCCCGCGCTTTTTACATTGCGCACTTCTTATCCGAACGTTCCTTAATTATTTCACGGACCCAAGTTTCCAGCCGGAAGGCCTTGTCCTATTCACTTTTTAAATTGACATATTAAAATTTGCGCCGTAAGTGCAAGTTTCCAATTATAATGCAATTAAATTAGCCTTATTAATGAAAGCTGCAGTGAAAGTCTTTGGCGCTGAATAAATAAGCTATACGTTACGAATACTTGACAGATTGCGACCAACTTCATCTGGTATATTCCGTTGATTTATTGAACCTCAATTTTCATGCGGCGCATATTACTTTTTGGACGGAGTTTAATTAATGTTTTTATATGTGAGAAATTTTGTTTTGAAGTTGTTTCAGGTACAGTTAATGAAAACATGATACATTATTAAGAGTCGTGTTGTGTGACTAAATAATGAAATTTGAAAAAAAAAACAGTGCAGGTTCTCTGTGGTTTTCCTGTAGAATTGCACTCCGAATTGGATACCTGTATATAAATCGGCCAAAAATTTAATTTTCGAAATCGGCGGGAAGTGTGTTTAAGTTGTAGAATGTTTTTTGTTTTAAAAATAACTTTGCGATAATTCACATATCACGAAGGATATTGTTTATTTTAATTAGTAGCCTTTTCTATCTTTTTCTACTCTAAATGTTTCTTCATTATCAGGTGACTTCAATATTGACCGTTATTTACATTTTTCACCATAATTTCATATATTAAAAACTACTTTAAACTTATTTAGTAATTCAGATATCAATAAATATAATCAAAATATATGATAAATTGTATCTATAGATGCTTTCCAACATTTTAAAAGTTAAATTATCCCATTAGCTTAAAGTGAAAAGGGTTTTTCAAGATTTTATTGCAATAAAACAAAACGTCTAGTAATTCTTGGAATCAAAGTTGTAGATGATCACGAATGCGACGGAGAGACTTTAGAAGCTAATGTATCAAACGCTCACCGCTCGGTGGCGCCTATGTACATTCTGCATAGTATCTTTCTCGCAAGTGGTGACATGCATCTAATTACAAGAAATGGTTTCGATTAGTACTTTAGCTTTCTATGAACTTTCACAGTCATCAATTTATAGTGTATGTAATGTATAGAATTACAGTATGTAATAAAATTACTGTACGATCATGAATCAAATTCTCTTGTACGTACAAGTTTGAATTTTCTAATTAATTATCTTGAGTCTAATATAATAAATAAATTAATTTTTAAAGAAATTTAATTTAAAGTTTTCAATATTTTTAAACATTAATGAAAATTCAGTATTGAATATAATATTTTAACATAGTATTAATGTGCAGGTAAGACATTCCAGAAAATATTTAGTAATGTTATTCAAATTTTAATCACAAAGTTGAGAAATGCCAGCTAGTTTAACTGCAATTCATCGAAATAAATAAAATATCCCTTCATTATTATTTTTTTTCAAATGACTATAAAAACCATACACTTAGAAAATAAACAAGTAAAAAGACTTGATAGTAGACTGTTAGCGTCAGTAAATATAGAGAATGTTCAAGCTCAATGTATCAATAGAGTTAATCTAGCGACAGTGATTATTTAAGATGTCTACGCGGCAGTTTTCTTGCGGCTATGCCACATAAATTGTAAAGTGTAGTAATGATTAGTGGCTTTCATTAAAATAACCGGCTGTCATTGGATGCATTTTCCCTCAGGAAACGATATTCGTCAGGGTGAAACATGATTCAACCGGTCATATTTTTTTTGCTTATTATTTACGACATAACATACGATTTATTTTTGTTATATTACTGTTCAGCATGCTATGTCCGTGGTCAAAAATTCTATGGAAAATGTTACTACCTGAAAAGTATTTGAAAAATTTATTTAATAAAAAAATGAAAAGGGCGTTAAAAATCAATAATTTTTATTACGATATTTAGTCAAGAATATCTTCCCACAATATGAAGTTGAATTTTAAAGCATCGTACTCAGATCGACTCGACTCCATCATTAGACACTTTCAACAAGTTTTTCTCTAAATCACTTTTCTGTAGTCGGTAGTATAGAAGTGTAACTGTTCACTATGAATCAGACAAAATCTCCCTCCAGGATCTCTACGAAAAGATACAATTGTACATAATAATATATTCTAACCTACGTTTTTATTTCGAAAACACAAGTTAGATTCTATAATTCCAACGAATAAATGTTTGTTGTGTAGGGTTGTATTCTAGGGTTGTATTAGGCCAATATTCTACAGTGAACTAAGTAACAGAAAATATTATTAAGATATTAATTTAAAATTTTAATCAATTCCTGTATTTGAAATGGAATGGAATTTCACTGTTCGAATATAGGCACAGCATCTTCTTCGCAATAAAAAGTTACAAATTTTTCAAGTACTTGTACAGATTGCGTTTGGTTTCAATTACCGTTAACACGTCACCGCCAGTACATAATTCGACAAAAAATTTTGTAAATTCTTCGCGAAGATACTTTACGCAGAAGAAAGTCCGTATTTCGCGACTCGCCCTCAGGCTTCGTGAGACTCCGGTAATTTCCGCTTTCCAAGAAATTCATCAACGTTTGGGAAGTTGCGCATGAGTATGCGACGTACTGCAGCTTGCAACAAAGTGTACATACGTACACAAACACATGCTAATACTCAATAGAAGTCCCATAAAACAGGGGGCATAACGAGGAAGAATGGCGTCGAACGTTCGAAAGGCTCTTTTTCGCTTTTCTTCACGGATCCAACTTGAGGAAACGTTGTAATTAATCTCAGCCACACCCTTAAAAAATACCCGATATCCGTGGGGTAATTTCCAAGCCGTACCCTAACAAATTATAGAATGTTATCGGTACAACGAACCGAAAAAAAACTGAACGAATTCTGTTGAAATGACATTTGCGAAAGTAAAAGTTTTTATTTTAATTTTTTAGTCCCTAATTTTATATTGTGAGAACGAGTTTCGTCCATCTGCCTGCGGCCTGATCATGTTGTAAATGAAGGGCACAAAAAATCTGCAATAAATTAGTACAAAAAATTGTATTTCACTGTTGTTGGCAAAAGGATGTTACTTCAATATATTTATAATCTATAACAAATGTTGCAATTTTCACTTATTTAAACTTGTATTAAATTATTCCAACTTTTTTTAAGTCGAATGCGTGCTACATGACTAAAGAATGTATGAATCTGTCAGAACCTATTTTTAAAATAATTGTTCACCCTCGTTGTTTATAATCGCCGCACCGACGACCATTTTGGTTATATAATGCAATAAATAAAAGAAATTCTAAAATAGCAGTTTTCTTTAGTGGATGTAATAGGACAACATTAATTAAAATATTTTACAAAAATAAAAAAAGAGAAAGAAAAATTATAAAAAATATAAAAAAAAATGTTCAAATAACTCTGAATTCAGAAATTCAACAATGGAAAAAGTTATAAATAATATTAGTATCATATTTCCATCTTCATTCATCATAAGCCAGTACATTTATATCACATTGTAACATAAAGAGTAAAGCATGAACGTTGATAACCACGTTAAGATAATTAAGCAGTAATTAGAGTAGTTGTGATATAAAATTAATATACATTTTGAGTAACTAGACGGATTGGGTTAATATTTTCTTACTTTATTTTACGTGTCTTAAATTGATGTAATTACATTTCAGTTAGTGAATTTCAAAAAGTCCAATTATATTTATCAGGATGTTGGCTTGTATTAATTAAATCTGTATATACAATGTGTTTATGTACTTTACTGAGGTGGAGTTCTGACACACCCCATGGAAAAAGTTTTATTCAAGTATTTATCAAAAATATACAGAAGAAATTAAATAAAATATAGAATTTGAAGAGCATATTCTAAACCCTTTTCTTCTAAGATACGTATACGATTTTGTTGTAAACAATTACGTGGCAATTTTTTCATGAAATTTCTAATTTTTATTGTATACACGAATTTTTTAACTATGTAATTAAATTGAGAAAAATTAAATTTGCACCGATATTGCTATTGAAGTAACATAGTTTAAAGAGCTTCAATTGATATTTTGCCTAAAATAATTCATTTTTCTTTACCTACTGTCAACACTCCAATAAATTATCATTTCTGTCTTTAACACATTAAAATGGTACTAACTAGCAATTGCTATTATCATTACGGTGTTAAAACGTTAGGGTGGTAGAATTTCAGTTATTCTAAACGTACACAAGCTCGATTAAAACAACCACGATGATATCAAAGAAAATGCGTTTTGTGGTTAATAATGATCAAGTTTGATTTACAAACTCTGTTATAATTTATGAAGTAGTATTTCGCTTCGTTAATTTTATGGACTCATGTAATAAGTCTCTCACGTTAAAAGCGGAGCACGGTACGAACGTGTATATGTGCATGGTAATTACCGGAAGATAATTAGTGCGAAGGGAAGGCTAATGTACTTGGACACGTATTTCATTTGTTTTACAAGTAGATCTATCATTGTAAATCGAATTAGTTAACACACTCACACATTTACGCATACAAATACACGTACATTTATTCATAAATGTTTACATGCTGGTAATATATTATTGAAGGACTTAACTTTGTAAAAAAGCTTTTTTTGTAACGTAAAAATGAATAAAATGATAATAATTGTACTTAATTACTACATTTTAGTTTGGGAGTTTACAGTATAAAATTTATTAGTGTGATTACGGGAAATATATCAAAGGAATCATCCTGTGCGATTGAAATGTTTGAACTTTAGTAAAGAGTTAGGACGACAATATAAAAAAATTGTCGATATTTATACAGTTCTTAATATTTCATAACATCGAAACAACAATTTTAATTAGAAAATTTTAACGAATTAACGACATTAAAAAGAGGTCTAAAAGAATGTAGCAATCGACAAGTATGAAAGTATGAAGTGCATCAATTATTTTCAGCAGTAATAAAAATGCAAACGTTTTTTTACATTTTCATCGGAAGCTGAGGTATTAATGCATAAACCACAAAGTTCACACAGTATTTCTTCGACAATTTACTGCATTCGATTCAAATTATCTAAATGGTAGTCAGAGAAAGAACGAGGGAATGATACATCGCAATTCGTATAAGGTAGGAAAACTGGAGGGTGACGTTCTTATCTCACGCCTCGCCTGGTGTTTTTAGTAAATTTTTTACTCAATTTGCAGATTAATACGGGAATTAACGGTGAACAGGAAGATCTTCGAATGCGATATTTCTGCTCTTGGCAAGTTACGCGAGCAACCTAAGAAGAAAAGTCGGCATTTTCAATGTAACTTCACATTCCTTGCATTTACACAAAAATGGAAAAAGTGTGGTTCTAGCTCGTGATAAGATCGAGTTTGCGTAAAACTGAATTAGGTTGGATATTCCAATTATGCATAATAATATATATTATTTCAATATTTAAAAACAAGGTATATTTTGTTTTTAATGCTGTAACATGTTTTACAACTTTCTACATTTTAGAATGTAATTTTTAATCAATAGTGATGAACTTATATTTATACACTTACAGAAAATTATAGGAAAGTGTACTACTCTAACTAGTTCTCCGACAGACACCTATTTCTATTAATATGAATACTACTATCTTATGATGAGACTTTTCTAAGTAGCCATTTCTCGACAAAGAATTGAAACAAAAAAATTATTAAGTCGTATATATTAACATGAGGTCCTAATAAGAGCAGTAACATTTCTTATACAATTTATATCAATGTATGGCTTTATAGGTTGCTAAGTTAAGAACTGAACATTATAATATTACCATCGCATCTAACCATTTTTCTACATCTCGTTAACTATCATAAGTTTATCTGTTCAACTGAATACAATATAATTTTTAATTTTTTGCAATTATTTCAGTTGTAGAATATTCTATATCGTTATTACAACTAAATAATTTTTCTCTTGGACTTTGGCCGGAAAATATAGTTTTTGCATTAATATAAAGTTACCATGCACAAGACCGAAACTTTACTAAATTCATCGCAAATGAATATTACAAATAATGATAAATGATTTGTGGTTTAAACAATAAATTGCAGGGAATAAAACGTGAATAATTAGTTATGGAGAATGAAGCCATACGTATCACCGACTTCGTGCTCGCACTAAAGACTTATAAAAACATGCCTGCTTCATTATTCATGCAATTATACTATTCACGCGTAATTAATTCGTTACTATATCAACGCCTACATTTTTCCAACGTAATTAAGAATTTTAATAAGTTTACCCAATACGAACAATCCATTACACGATGAAGTAACATTCATTGCGTGCGGAATTGACGATTTAATATTGCGTTACACTAGTTGAGATTACTTATTATCGCCGTGATTTACCCTCATAAAGGTGTGTTCAATTTTGATCGGTTATTTAATTTGTCTATCATTAATTTGAAAATATTCCACATGTGAGATAAATTCCTTTGAACGTAGGGTCTCATTTCAAATTAACTATTGGAAAATCTCATAAATCTGCAATAATTTGTAATTGTATAAATCCGTTATATCGAATTCATAATCAACGACTCCAAATATCTCCAATTATATGCAAATTCAACGAAATTAAAACTTTGTTAGATCTTCCTAGCTGCTGTGGATTGGAATTAGACATTTTGAATTTAGTAAATCTGATATCATAGTAAGTTTCAAGTAACTTAATTAACAATATTTAGGGGAGGGAGGTCGGGCCTGTGTTAAGAATTGTTTCTGAAGGGGGGGGGGGGTGGACCCTCCGTCCAGAGTAGTACAAAATTGCATTACGTATTTATGAACAACCTCTAGCAATTATATGCTCAGAATGTTGAACGTCGTTCAAACATGTATAATTTAAAGTTGTTGCAATTAGTAAATCGAAGTTATCATGAAAGTTCTTAAATATATTCAATAAAGTATCTGGTAGATATGGTCACTAGAATCTGCCCAGAATTAACCTAGATATTGATGATCCGGGTAGAAACTATCTCTATAATATCGGTAGAAATCCTACTAAAAATGACATGAATTCTGGCGTAAATCGACCGAGACGCGAGACATTGAGACAACTAATATAATCGATTGACCCTTACCTATTATACAAATTTAATATGATATTTGCAGTTTGTAATTATTGTTTTATGTCACTCTAAATATATGTTAGTGGATTATAGCGGGTTTTCATCTAGTATTCGTGTATATTTCTACCGAGATTCTACCGAACAGTAGAATAATGGCTAGCTCAACCAGCCAAATCTCTACCAGGGTGACTCAATGGTTTAGGATGCGTTTTTCACATAAAAACAATTATTACATTTTTCTAAACACTCTTTTAAATGCTGGCAATGTATTCTGAGAAGGCGTAGAAGATTCAGTAATTCCAAATTTGGTGAAATAACATAGCTAGGCAAAAAGTGTAAATTTATGTGATTTTCGATGCGCAGGAATTTCGTACAGTTTGAAAAAGGTCAGGTGTCGGAATAACAATTTTTTTCTGTTCGCAGATGACACATCCAACATTTGATCGAATCCATAAAATGAAATATGTAAAAACGTACCCACGTTAGATCTGTCAAACGTCAGACGAAATTCGTAGAGAACGACACTAAAAAGCTCATTAGACATCTGTCAAAAAACCGAAGTTGTCGCACGCAGCCACAAAACTTGATTCTACTCGAGATTTATGAATAGCCAAGTTGGAAGTGCAGCGTAGTACAACCGTAAGGCAAATATGGGAAGCCGCGAGGCAAACAAAGAGCGAATCAACAGCAAATAAAGACATAAGGAGAAATAAAAGAGCCGAAGAAATATTAAAGAAGCGCGGTTAATACGGCACATGCGAACGAGGGCGGCTGCTACGGAAGCGGGAATTAATTAATGCTGGAGATCGTTTTGAATGGTCCCGCTACCTCCTTGTCGCGCAAAAAACATTCGAGTGAGTTTTCGGTTGTGTGTATAAAAATATATATATGTATGTAGTCATATATAATCGAGTGGGAAGGAGTGTTTCGCCGGAACTTTGAAGAGGAAAGCCCGAGGCCGGCTAGCAAAAGGGCTCCAAGACATTCCTGCAGGGCCGTTCGCCCACGCTCTTGGAGCGCCTCCTTTTGCAGAAGAGTTTTGCATAACGAGAGCCACACGTTCGAGCTGCGAGGGATCTCGATGGCGTGAATCACCCCCTAACCCCAAGGCCTCTTCCCCCACCCTGCCATTCGCACTTTTTCTTTTTTTTTTGTTTCTCTTTCTGTTTCTTTCACTTCTTTAATCGAAACGAGCGAGGGCGAAGCAACAACGATATAGCCGGTCATTATGAATGCAGCGATTAAAATGCGTGTCTTTGAAGAGGAATAAATAAGGAGGTGTAACGACGACCCGCACAACGCCTCTCACGCTCGCAATTTTCGTGTTTCACAAATTGTCAAATTATACAGTCGTACCTTTTTGCTTCGAGTGTCGATTGGTACGTTTCCTCTATGTAGGCTATCCTCGTATATACGTTGCAGATATACGTTTCCGACAAGATGCCACGTACCTGCTGAGTCGTTCTAAACACTATAATTACTACGTACCAGTGTGGATTTTTTTTATCGGCGTGTTTTCATCGTTTTAATCGCTAATTGAAAGGTAAATGCAAATAGAAGTGTGAGTTTATTGCTCTCATCTCTTCTGGAAGATTGACAAAGAGGACTGTCGAATTGCACGTTTTCTACTGCAGAAAACAAATGTATGACCTAACGACTTTTGAACACGTGCTATGGACTTTTTACTTCTTCTTGGACTTTGCGAAATTATTGACTAGAGATAATCTCCTATTTTTATGTTGCTCGAGTATTTGGGCTCTTGGGATATATCGACACTCTAATCAAAATCTGCTAAAACGCATAATTTAATCGCAAGCAATTAACCTATTAGGATGTTTCATGGACAATCTGTACCGCAAGGTGGCAGCACGGTATACAAGAACTTCGCCCATTTGCGTAACATGCATACTAACCTACACTAACGTTCGGCCAATGTATGTACGGCACTATGGCATGCAGATGGGTGAAATTCTTGGATACCCTGTTGCCATCTTGCTGTAAGCTTGCGCATGAAACATCATAATACCTGATGTGAAAAATGTTCCATACCGGTATGGTGAATCGCGATGTATGGCTTTTAATAGAGATATGGTGATTTATTGCAGTGGACAATCCCTAGTGGAAATTTTATAGTTACATTTAGGGCGCTTATTATAACCTGGGTTCTGACCAGATCCCTAAATGTGGCCGCTAAAATTTATACTAGGAATACAAATAATTGATAAAACATAAAAAAATTAAATCCAAGTTGTTGAACAACAATTCTACTAACAGTGTGACAGAAATCCATATTTCCTACACAGGTTTAAGTGCATTCGTATTCGAGCGCTAAAAACAGTGAGGAAAATACGGATTTCCCGCAAACAAAAATTTAATGATTGACAAGATAGTTAGCGCCCTGATCAGACTTCGCCAGGAGTAGATGTCCAGTTAATAGCAACTCGTGCGAAAAATCGCATTTCCCGCACTTGTAACGAAATATATTATATAAGTGCAAGATTGAAGAACTGATTCACCGGATAGGTTAGTTGATTCTGACACTTGAAACGGAAAGACATGTAAACAATGATGGCCCCAAAGCCAAAATTAACCTCCAAACCCCCATGATAAATGTGGAATAAACTTTTGCAAAGTGCGAACTGTTAATTGATACTTTACCCAACAAAATGAGTAAAAACCTTTGCGGCAAAGGAAGGAACGAATTGAGCGGGTCAACCAACAATTTGTTTCCATTAATTTAATTAAACTCGACGGAATGTAATTACGAGCGAAACATTTACATATTATCGAACCCAATAAGTATACGCTGCCAGGAAAGAATATTTCAAGTTCCCAACGAGAGGCCGAATCCGGAGAAGCGAATCCGAAGTAGCAGGGTACGTGCTGTGGTAATTATTCGGCAAAGACTTTAATTGAAGGCCGTCGGAGAGTGTGCGGAGTGTGCACGCAATCGCACTTGACAGAGAGTCAGGCTATGTGAAACGGAACGACAAAAAAAGGGACGGAGCATGCAGGGAAAAGACCGAGATGAAGAGAGATGAAGGGGATTCACCCTATGGACCTATTTCAAAGGATCGTGCATGAAAACGAGCCGAGTACCGTACAACGAGAAAATCGCACTAAAGCAGCCATCATCGTACATGTATAACTCGTCTTCAGAGCAATCATCCTCGTGCTTGGTCGACGCCCGTCTCTTCTCATATATGCGTATATAATGCACCGAATCATCGGTAGCGCTGCGCATGAGTGCGTTAATGCTACGATGTGCAGGGTGTTAATGGGCGTGCACGTATAGGATACGCCTGTATGCGTACGGTATCAAACAACGACAGCATGGTTATACCCGTCTGACAAATGCGGAAGGTGTGTAATCGATGCTCGTGGCGAACAAAGAGGACGAGATTTATCGCATGATCATGCATGTACCTTTTGCGAATCAAGGTTTCTCGCTTCGTTTGCGACCATTTTAATGGTTCCATTGTTACGTAACGTCCATGGAGTGCGATCCACACATGAAACGCGTATTCTTTGATAAAAGACCTTTTTTGCAACTGAGAATTCATAAGTGAAATCATTAAACATCCTGAATTCATTGAAGGTTGGGTGTTAGACGATTCTTTGTTTGTTTATCATGTGTTATTGCACCATATATTAGACTTACGTGTAGTTTGAAAGGATATTGTGCATTAAGTGGAACGTTTCTAAATGTTGATATGAAGTAAAATGCTTAAAATCACTTTGAACTGTCAGTAGACCAGGTGATTTAGAGTTCGGTACTTGATCTCCGATGATGTGGAAAGATGTACCTACTGGTGGGTTAGGGTTTTCCAGCTTGTTGATAAAAATATGAAAATTCCGTGATTCAAAAAACTAAAAAGTTTGGGTCGTACGATTGAAAGTATACTTTCATGGAAGGAACTCTTTAGGCACTTAAATCTCTCTCTAAATATTTCTAAATTCTCTTCTGAGGACGTCATTAGGAACATCTCAGGGCAACCAAATGCCCACTTGCATCAAACGTTTTCAAAGTATTTCATGTATTGAGCATGAGCATAGTATAGCATGGTATAAGGAAGGTATAGCAACGCGCACGTGGAAGAAGGGTGCAAAGCTAAAAAAGCCAACATAACACTATAAGTTTCGTAGGTCCCAATTCAACATCCATGAAAGTATCTAATGAGAACCTTATTTATCTTCTACATTGTCTTTCCCACCACACCGAATGTAAAAACTGACAGAAGTCTGATTAGCAGTTTATTGCGATACCACCTGTTTGTTATACCTTTTTTATTATATCGTGGTCTTGAGGATGTCTTGAGGATGCTAACAGGATGGTAAAGGCCAGGCATTTGGACATCTTTAGGATCTCCTAAGGAAGTCTTTAGGAAGATGAGCTGCAATTTGTTCTGCTTTGCGATACTCTAACCTGTGCACACCGGGATTATTGTTCGCAGTTTATAACTATCTGGGTTCAGTATCCAACCTTAAGTTTCAAAGCATGTTAGGCATTGTTATTCGTTTTTAATTAAATTTTAGAAAGACTGAGCATCCCGAATAAACTAGGCAGGTTATCCTCTGCAAATCGCGAGATCAACAAGCTAAATAACATTCACTAAACTGACGAACAACAACAAAACACCAAAATGCGAATAATGGATACAACATGAAATCTAGATCAAAACAAACCTCCCATAAAAAACTACTACAGTTTGTCCAAAGTGAAGTGAAGTAAAATGTATCGTTGGTGTCATTGATGGGCGTCGAAAAGGCGTCGTTGATGTATTTTCTTCAGAACAGCCCATCGGAGCAAATTGCTCTTGACATGAATTCCCGAGACAATAATGATCCAATGTGTTAAAGAGCATCGTAATTAGAAATGAAGTATGGATCTAGAAAAACGCACATACAAGTTGACAATCATCAGAATGATGATCTGTACATCAACTGTAAAAATACCACTAATGTCCCTAGGAAACAGAATGATATTGACTGATTGTTTCTACTACCGAGATGGGATATACTCTAAATTCGTTTGAGAGGGGGACATTGGTAATAAGGTGTTTTATATCAACATTTTCAGTCGGTTACGTAACAATGTCAAATCGAAATTAATTGGATTTATGGAAGGTTATTTCTTGGATTTTGTACGATTGTACCACACGATATCATTGGGATATAAATTTATAAGAGTGGAAATCAAGAACTGAAATAATCAGTTTCAACGACTACCACAAATTGCTGATTCTAGGTCGTCACTTTGAGTCCAAAGATGAAGGAACTCTTTCTGGAGGAATCAAAGGCATTTCCAGACCCCGCGGCATTTAAAAAAAACTACCTATTTTACTTATTAAACTAATTTCTATAAGTACTTGCAAAATAGGCAACGGTTTGTTTATAACTGTAATTAATAGTCAGAAATTCACGAATAAGCAATGTTTGATTGTTCAGGAATCATTGTATGTATCGTAGTAAAATAGTAACAAATTAAATTGTTACGAGCTTTGAGGTGCATATTAAAAACGATCATTTTCTTTGGTACATTTTTGCTTTCCGTTCAAAACTTTGTATTTTTCTACATCGATTAAGTTAATGTATACTATTAAATTTACAACTTAAAATTTTTAAATTGCATACAGCAACAAAATTTTGCAGAAACGTTTTTTTGACTAAATTAAAAGTTCGAGCTTGTTATTCGTGGATTCCTGTTATGAGAATCGTCATAAAATACAGACCGAGAACACATGCAACCATAGTCGCAAAGTTTGCCGCAGCGATAAAAAAAGGGTCCACGCCACCATTTGCTCGAATATTCTTAAATGAGAATAAAATCACAGAAAAATATACGAGAATAAGGCTCACAAGGATAATTTACGACCCTTAAGTTATCGCCGCGGGGACGCTCATATATTTTGCATTAAATATTATTTCAAAAATTGGATAATTATTTTAGATTTACCTTCAGTTTTAGAGTGAAGAATGTGACGGATGTATTGCAAGTATACATTTTAAACTCATTGCGGATTGGAAATTAATTTGTATTTTTTTGAGCCATTTATAATTATGTAAATGATTAGTTAATCTATTCACAATCACTTAGTGATGGCATATACACATTTATTGTACAAATAATTAATTTTACGAAACCAAATCGTAATTTTCATCACCAACTTGTATGCATAATATTTGTTAATCCCCGTTATTTGAAACTGCTGTTTTATAATGAAGATACATACAAGATCACTAGTATATTTACTACTTGACCTGTTACTGCTACCATTTTCTATAAAATATCATTTTATTTACGATTTTTAGTAGTCAACGAAACATTGAAATACACCTAACTTAACTTCATGTGACCTTATATGTATATAAACACCTAGACGTGAAACTTGTTTTCATCGTAAAAATAATTTGCAGAACTTGTACAGTTTCATGTTTGCAGACAATTAATTTTTATACTTTTAAATGATATAAACACGTACGTGTGAAATAACATAATTCATTATCTTCCTATCTTTTAAGAACCGACATGCAGTACACCTTTTTCTGCACGTCGTCTTCCGTCTAAAAACAAAGTATAAAACTTCATGTAAAATACTTCTGTACTTAATTATGTTGAGCCCAACCATATTTAGAAATTGCATATGAAGTTAATTGATATCAAGCGGTTAGCTGATGAAAATTAACGACTCTCAAATGACTCATCCGGTTTATAGTTCTATTACTGATTCGAGTAAATGCGCGAACTTGACAATGTCACTAATTTAGCATAACTTCGTTAACGTTCATTTACTTAATTTACATACTTAATTTGCACTAGAAAAAAAATGAACTCTCTTCCCCGTTAAGTGAGCTGTTGATTGCCAATTATTAATATTCATAAATTGTTAGCCCGTATAATTCATAAATATTATCCCATCAATGTTCCAAAGACCGAAGTCATTACAATAGTTATTATCAATAACTGATTAGTTTTACTATGGATTTGACCCCCTTATTTATTTATTAATTAATCTGTATCAAAAATGAAGTCTCGATCCAATGACCTTTTTCGTTTTAAAGTTACTTGTTATAAAAGAGGTATCATATTAAAGAGGTTATATATGGATTATGAATGTTGTTATCGCGATGAAACTTTTTATTAATTTCCTGTGTTGTAAGAAGCTTTTTTTCTGGTGGACGTATAAGTACGATAAGTACTATTGCAGGAATAAAATAATTACCTGTTAACTCATCGGCATCGACATCCCTTGTGACCAAAACGGCAATGGTATGAGCGGCAGGTAAGCCCCAAGCCGAGACTGCTCCCACGGTCGCGAAACCTTGCTGCAAGCCAAAACCTTCTTTCTTGTCGTTGCCAGCCGATCGCGACCATTTTCGCGCAACTATACACCACCAGGCACAAATTACAACCCACCTGAAACGTTAATAAAACAATGCATCGTTAATATCCATCTCGTTATCTGAATGAAAGTTCGTAAAGCAATCTATCGAGTTTTATATTTTTAGCGGGTTGTGAAATATGTAAATAGCCTTTTCCACCCAGGTGGAAAAAAGAACATTTTCTAACTAGTGCCTGACCAGTCTTATTAGATCCATAAGTTACTAAGATTATGGAAGAGAATTCTAATATTCCTAGGATGATGGAATAAGGAAAATAGTTTCACTCTTATCATCGCGAAATGAGAAAAGCAGAGTCATCAACTTTTGCTCAGTTTCTCGATTAAACATATTTTTTATTGTTTGAAATATACCTTTCCTACTATTTTCAAGAATGCTCCATTGATTTCAGTCAAAATAATTGCACTTATAATACATTTATATGAAATACATTAATATATTTATATTTTAATATTGCATGAATGATAGGAGTTTTCATCATCAGATTTCATGGTGCTGATATACGCAAATAGCCGGTTGAAGTAAAAATAATCAACAATTTGAGAAAACATTTCTAACTTGATCAGCAAATGAGATTTTTTAGATCATATGCCGAGTATTTCATACTTAGACTTCCGCTAAACTCCGGATGTGGGTTCGTGACCTTGTTTCTATTTGAGAATCGTGTCTGGAAAGTGTCAACTGTTAGCAAAGCTTGACGTGCTGTATGGGGATTCCGAAGAGGTAGCAGACCCAAAGAAAAAAAGTCTGGATTCTTAAGCGTAACCAATTGCAGAAGGGTTCCTTTTCCCGACAAACAGTTAACATCTTTTTCCCTGTTTCCTAAATTACACCGAAACATTCGTCGTTCAAGTAAACATTTTGAGCGTTGATATTATGCAATTTGCAAACAGAATGGCCTTATAAAATTGATGAATTGATCGGTGACCCAAACTAACAAGTATCTAAAATTGAAACTCATTCCATGTCATAAAATGAAAACAATCTACAAAGAATAGTATAATCAACTTTGGCTATGCCCGATATCGCGTTTGTTATTCAAAAATATATTATTCTCTATGTTACTTTTCAATTTATGACTTGCGAATGAATCTAATAACTCGTGAACTTCTGGAGCTTTAAGTCTTGAAATTAATGCAACTTTCATATTAATGTTGATAACACAGGTCAATATGGTTTTGTTGTTGGGAAGCCGTGGCTCATTTCCGACGTAATTTTGTGCGTACAATCAGAATCCGAAGTCAGAAGTCGCCCATCACGTCAGGATTTTGAGATATTTGAGGTTATTCACTCGAAAAACGCGTTTTTTGCTATTTTTGAGGTCATGTACAGAAGACACAACATTTTTAGAAGTTTTTCCTTTCGTTGGATCATGCGGTACTACTCTTTTTCTTTAATATGGGATGCGCAGAATTCCATTATGACTTTTCTTCACCAAGATACGCCAATTTCAAATTACGATATACATATAAACAAATTTACCTTGAAATGCTCATGGAGAACAAGCTCAAGGTCAAATTCAATGTCATGAAACCTAGATAAATATAAACAACTATATAAAATATGTGTACTAATAACTAAAATCACGTTTCAGTATTGTGACTGTTTTATTTGATAACGTTAATGGAATATATCTCGTAATTTCAAAATGGCCGTAACTTTGTAAGAAAAAATGTTAGGTGATCGAATAAAACCTCATTTTGAAGGGAAAGGAAGTCTTAAAAGATGCAAATAATACAGAAGGCCAAACGAAATTGTTGCCTCCTATACGTAACCTCAAACATAGCAAAATAACGCGTTTTTCGAGTACATTACCTCAAATATCTCAAAAACCTGACATAATGGACCAATTCTGACTTTGAGTTTGAATTCTACGCATACAATTACGTCGGAAATGACCCACAGCTTCCCAACAATATCCAAGACCCTATTTTTTGTAGACCTGTGTAATGGATTGGACATTACATACGTCCCTATAAATCGATTAATATTGGATCGAGTTATCTTTTTGACTATGGTGAACTGTCAAGAAAGTTCCCGTCAAACCACTACAAACCAATTGATCAATCATTCCTTCAACTATATGTATTTTTTTTATTGTCCTCCATTTCTTCAATCATAAATAAGATAAAGAAGACAGAATTATTTACTTCGCGTGCTTTCAAGGCATAAACTTATATTAACGGATTGTTCTGCACTGTGCATCTGTGCAACCCATGAATAACTATAAATTACATGCACGTGGCTCGGTAAACATCATGTGTTCGATGCGATCGGGATGAGCCGACAGGTGTTTCTCTGCGAAGCGTGTCACAAGCAGGACGAAAAACTGCGCGTATGCTGCAAGAGTCTTTTTAAGTTTACAGGTAATTGCCAAATTCTACCTGGAATTTAAAATTGCCCGCCAGCATACATTGTAACGAAAATCACCACAATCGTTTCTCAGAATCTCCTTATTTGATGTGAATACTTATTATTTGCAAAGTACACAGAACGAAGGATCTAGGTTTCATAGTATGAAAACTGGCTTTGAAAGATTGGAATGTTATTATGCTAAATTGGTTAGAAGTCAACTCTATTGCAGTATAAGTTCTCTCCTATAAAGCATAGACTGTTTACCAGCTAATAAAGGTAACCTAACATCGTATATGTCCAGGGCATCGAACTATTAAAGCAGACAGTTCATGTAAATACAGCATGATATAGTCACATCCTACAGTTCCTTGTGCTCATCCTATTTTAGGATAAGCGACTTCTTGAACTGATCGGTCTCCTTCGCTCGTTCCTATCGCGCAGTCCAAATTCGGCCAGTTCCGCCATTCCGGTCACATGTGCTAGCAATCGCCAACAGATCGAGCACACCGATTAGTTATAATCGAATTTTCTGTTCCAAGACATTAATCCCCTCAAATATCATGAGCCTGAGTATGCGATGATGCAGAGCCGCGCTTTATGAATATAAATACCTTAATTTTTAAGCATGCTATCTAACTGTTGTGTTATACAGGGTCATCGAAAAGTATCGGACCCCCCTCATATCTTCAGTTAGAATGCACTTAGGAGAAAATGTCCAATAGCAAAGTTGTATGGATTCAAGCGGGGAGTATGATGATGACCTTGACTTTGACCTTGACCATGTCCTTCAAGGTCATTTCAAGGTCAATCTTATTTTTTTAAATAGAACCCCCTACATTTTATTGCATATTCTTATAGCTTACCTCGAGAGCTTTCCAAAACACTATAATAAAATATTTTTTTATTAAGTACTTTTTGAGTTATAAAGGTTTGAAGTTAACAATTTGTTAAGTGGTGTGCGAGTCCGACCAGTTAAGGCAAGAGTGGTCTTTCTTTAAACCAATTAATTGGTCTCATTATTCCGCGCACAAAAGTATTAAGGTTATGATTACTGAAAACTAAATAATATTTTACAAGATATTCTACATTTTGTGTCAAAAAATTGTTAACTTCAAACCTTTATAACTCAAAAAGTACTTAATAAAAAAATATTTTATTATAGTGTTTTGGAAAGCTCTCGAGGTAAGCTATAAGAATATGCAATAAAATGTAGGGGGTTCTATTTAAAAAAATAAGATTGACCTTGAAATGACCTTGAAGGACATGGTCAAGGTCAAAGTCAAGGTCATCATCTTACTCCCCGCTTGAAACCATACAACTTTGCTATTGGACATTTTCTCCTAAGTGCATTCTAACTGAAGATATTAGGGGGGTCCGATACTTTTCGATGACCCTGTATGTAGCACGTATAAATTTCATAAACCCCATCACTATTAAAAGGTTAGAAATTATGATCGATTACAGTCGAACCTCGCAAATCCGTGCGTTGTGAACCTCTCAATTCCGTTGTTTCTGACGCTCCACTCATCCCCACTATCGCCGCTCATTATGTCGTGTTTTCACCCCACCGCCCTTTCACCATCCATCCAGTGATGTTATTATATATATTAGGAACGCCGGAATAGGACTAAACGTGGCGCTATAAGTAAAAGAGAGTTATAAAAAGTCCGTCGGTGGGGAGTTTCGGATTTACGAGGTTGGAGGGGAATATTGAAACTGGGCATACTCGGATTGGAGAGGTTCCACTGTAGTCGGAAAATACATCGTACAATGCAATGGAATACAATCGCGCTACATAACCTAGATCCTTCGTTCCGTGTACGTGGATTTTTTAAACTTATATCAGAAATCCAATAAGTAGCTCTTGTCAGTATCCACCACGTGATTATGGTGCTTTTAATATTTTCGTAGCTACTATATTTGGTGGTTTATCAAATATTTGAAGAGTATTAGGTCGGTAGTTTTCAAATAATCTTTCCAGGGGTGGACGTCGATTGATAACTCAGTGGGGATTCGACATGCAAAATGATTGAATGAATTCCCTTCGAAGCGGCACGAGACGGATCGTGTGTACTTGCAAATATACCGATCGCGGCGTGCGTGCATATTCTCAAAAGCGAAACGAGACAAGCAGCCAGTAATCACGGCAGGTCCGACCAGTTCGTCCGGTACATATATACCTATACAAGCGTGCGAGATGGGGCAGACCGACAGACTATACGAGCGAGGGAAGTACGTCGACTAATTAATCACGCGAGCCTTCGACGAGATCTAAAAGCAGTGAACGGGTCAAACGAGGCGCAAACACTTCGCCGCCGCCTCCCTACGATGTTCTCGAGCACTTTCCGCCCGCTCTCCTCTCTCCCTTGGCCATTTCTTTCACTCTTACTCTTTGTCTTCCTCAAGCACTTCCCTTACCTTAACTTCGTCTTTTTTTAACCGCTCCTTTCTTATTAAAGGATCGTTCGGTTCGGCAGAAACTTGCTCCGTCCTTCTCCTTTTCATCGCCAGAATTCGTATCGGCCTTCGTCTCTGGCTCATTTCGCTCGTCTCCTCTCAATCCTTCTCTGTGTTTGCCTGCATACTCTCTTTCACGAAGACCGATAATGTCTCTTCCGATCTCCTTCACTCTTAGCTTTTCTCTCTCTCGCGCACGAAATTAATCCTTGCGTCTCTCTTGAACGTTAGCGAAACGCCGCCGAGCCGATATGTACGCTCTGCGGCCGCCACTTTGCGTGACCATTTTCCCCAAGTTGGGTGAATCCGAGATTGCTGCCCGCTTGGCCCTCATTGAAATTTCGCGAAAGCATAAATCGATTCGCATTTCAATTATAATATCCCGTTTGGTGGCCAGAGGAAATTTCGTATATCGATAAAATTTGACAATTGCAGGGTGAGAGATAATGGGTATAACGAGGCTTCTCTTAAGGGGTCTGTTTAGTTGCTGACGAAAACATCACATTTTGAAACGTTCTTCAGAAGATAAAGAGGATTTTGTTTTTAATTAAAAGTATCATGAAAATATTTGTGAGGTAATTTATCAACATTACGTTCATCATTGTTAGAAAGTAATTTGTGCCTCCATCATAACCATGGATGCCCTCGCTGCAGTTCTTCATGCTCATCTTCATTTATACCATCTCTAGGCATTGTTAGTTCGAACATTTTGCAACATGGTTATCAACATCAACTCCAGCTTCAGTCATTATTTTTGTAAAAACATCTTACCTCCCTAGCAAATAATGTGGTGATTGATGAATCAATAATATCCGGTTCCAGAGGCTGAATAAAGTCCTAAGAGGACAGAAGTCATGCGAGTGAAAAAACGAATCGACAGCGCCCTCAAGATCTGCACGTCTTCATCAACGTTGTGGTTTATAATCGAAGAAAGAAGATCTTAAAGAAGAAGGGAGCAACAGGTGTGTCCAGGCACATCTCCACGCGTAGGAGAAAGAAAGAGATGAAAAGAGGAACTGCTGCAGAGTTATAGTTGTGATGGAGGATCGTTTTCCCGTGTCTTATTCCCGCGGAAACGCAAAAACTTGCTGAGCGTCCGAAAGATAGCTCGTTCGTCCCATTTCTCGTCCTGTGATGAATGGAGCGGTACACTCGCCTGGAGATTGAGCGTAAAACTCGACCAGCAAAAGGGTACATATACACACGTGAAACATGTCGATGCTGTATAACCGGAGAAGATCAGACCTGACAGCCAAAGAAGAAAAGAGATAAATGATAAGTTCTTCCGAATAACTTTTCAGATAACCGATTGAAAGTCATATTTATTGTTTGCTCGAATTGACCCGAATGGAGATATGAGTGGCATCTTACGAGATTACATCGAATAAAATTGTAAGATACCGTTGAGCTAAATTAGGAATTAACAAAGTCCCAAATCGTTAGCGCTGAACAATGTTAATATACCAAATCTCTCCTAAGGCCTAGTCAATGGCGGCAGACTTTTGGATCATCATGGATAAAGTCGGATCAAATTTGTGATGAATATATATGTACAAATGTATTCCATAATATACGGCAGGAACTATTCCAGTTCTTGAAAGTTCGTGATGACTGGGTTGGATTATGATTCCAGTAGTAATGTGTGGAAGATGGGCAATATATATATTTTTCGTTATTGGATACTGGTTTTCTCAAGTCTTGACCTTTTGGTTAGGACCACTTGGTTGATCCTATCCATGCATAGCGCTATGAGATTTCGTGTAACCTTATTGAAACCCAAAAGAGGATGAACTGTTCCGCAAGGTTGCGCTTGTATCATCTGCTCTCCTCCCTCCCTATCTTCGGAATTGACCGCGCTTCGCTATTTGCATCTAGTCCTTCAGACTATACCGTCATCAGTTATTGGAGTCTAAGTACATGTTCATTTATCTGTAACGAGGACGAGGGGTGGAAGGAGGATTTTTGAGTTCGTTCCAAAACCTACACGCGTTGGTGCAAATACTCAGTTTACGACATGCCCAAACGTACTAAATTGGGAATGACAGAAGGATATCTTCATCTCAACTTATCTACTTATTCAACTCATGTAAAGCGCCTAAACAATTAGTTACTTTGTAATGTACCCGCCTAAGCTTACAATACAACTATTCTTGAGATGTAAACAAACTTTACAAAAGTTGTAAACAAATGTCCTTTGAGATATTTGTTCATAATCATAAACATTAAAAGTTTTGCTTAGTTGTAATCGGAAAACCCCCATAAAAGGTACGTAGAAAAATAAAATATAACTAGATATTCGCAATGAAAGCTGAAAAGGAAGAGACGGCGAAGTGCAGGTAGGTGCGGAGTGGGGGTAAAAAGTTGCATAAAAAAGAAATAGTAAGGAATGAATAACAAGCATTTGGAAGAGCGTGGAAGAAAAGAAGAAGATTCGAAAGGCATCCTGGACGTCTTCGCGTCCCTTCTCTTTCCTCCCACGTTCAAGGCCAATCTCGTTCTCGTCTCGTTGTCGAGGAACGCCGATAAAAAGACGACCCTAACGAGGCATTAACACCTCGAGGAATGCTTGCGAAAATATATAGGTATGCTGTGATATACGCGCATGTATATATACACTCACCAATGTGGATGTGTGCGAATAAAGCGCTTGTGTATTCATGTACATATATTGTATGTTTCGCCTCTCGATTGCGCTCGAATTTGGTCCGATGATGGATACCCCTTTTATATGGAAGATCAGGAGCTTTGATCTATTTCTTTACTCCCAGTATTTCATTTTCACCGTTCAAAGCATAATCGTGTTTTTTACCACGACGAGGGCCAAGAAAAACGACACTTGTCCGACGTCTGACGGTGAAGTATAACTTAATTTTTCGATCTGGTTAGAGGATGAATGAAAATATGAATGTCCAGATTAATTATAAAGAAATGTATGATACGTAACGCATTAAAAGAATACGAAATTAAAAATGAAAGTTAATAAATTTGACTCTTATAAAGATTCATAATTTATGGAATTTATGGTACAATGATATAGTTGGTACAATTTTCTCTTGTGTCTGCGCGTCCGCTGAATTTTCTATATACAAATGTGCAAACAATTTCATTCCATCATTCGACTTCCGATTCTCTTGTTGAAATAATAATTGGACTCGCTTCAAGCACCTCGTTTACATTATATTTAAGTTACCTGGCAACATAATTACTGGTGTCGACAACGACTTGTACTTACGCGTACGCGAATATATAAATGTAATGAGATTAAAGCTGTTGATTTCGAGCATACGTGTAATTATTTGTATACACTCTTTCACTTCCAGATTGTTCGTTGCGTCAAGGGTGGAATAATTAAATCTTTTAGCAGCCGTAGATAAAGTAACGTACCAATCAAAATCCAGCGACTTTGCATAGACTGCTTCGAAAATAGAAGTTTTTATGCTGCAGATGCAGCATTGTTTTACATATAATTTCTGCTTATTTAACGTCGACAACTTTATATTAACTGCAGCACCATATGACAGAACCTTTAGGGATATATCAGATAGTGTCAAACGAGGACCAACGAGAGCTTAATTTGAGTTCATACCGGCAACAACCAAATGCCATGCCGTAAAAGTGACTCATTCAAACGACTAAAGGTTTTTTCAACATTATGTAGTCAACATGTCATTTGAAAGAATCTACGATATCCTAAGATGACTAAGGTACTCTCAATTTGTATTCAACCCCTGTCTCCGAATGCAAACAGTGAGATATTCCGTCTTGAAAAGCAAATTACGTGCGTGCCATGCGTGACGAAGTTAGCATAAAATAAAAAAAAATTGTTTTTTTTTGCTTAAAATTCAACGAACATCTTAACAAGGTGAGAATACGAGCTAACGAAGTCCATCATCAGAAGCGAAGACTCGTCAAGGACTTACACGACTACCGGTTTTCCACGTCGACGGATTATACAAATACGTACGAGATGTGTAAACGACACAAACCCGCAAACCCAGCGAAGTCTCCAGACCCTCCAGTATTTTTTTTCTTCAGTTTAGTCAAATGCCGAAGAATCAGAAGAAATGAGAAGAGAATGTAACTGTAGAGACATTTGCCTGCTTCGAAAATTTCCAAAACACTTGAGTTAAAACTCACATTCCCAAGTAGAATATTTATGAATTGTCAGAATTTTGGTCTAAACATACTGTACTTTTTATGTCTTCACAAATGTATTTTTAAAACATTAAAATACTGTTTATAAATTTCCTTTTTGCGACCCATTACACTAGAGTTGTCTCAATAAATAGATTGATGTAATAAAAAATACATTTTAAAAACTGAAGTAAAAAATGTTTCATTTATGCATGAGTTCTGTATATATTTTTCTTATATTCTTATGCTAATAATGATAAATCAATGCGTAGAACTAAACCAAACGTGGACATTCGCCAAGATCGAGATACTAGGACGCTCGTTATGATAAATCAGCAAACATAGAATGCTGCAGAGAAAAGGTATGTAAGAGTACGTTTCGTGGAAGGCCTCCAAGGGTTAACAAGAATCGAAGAATCGCGTGCAAAGCCGACGTCTGATTTTATCCAATATAAGATTCATATATTTTAAAGATTACCCATTCCATATTTTTTAAATTTATAATTAATAGTTTTATAGTCAAATTTAAAAAACGATACCTAGAA
This sequence comes from Trichopria drosophilae, assembly GCA_030407085.1. Lineage (NCBI taxonomy): Eukaryota > Metazoa > Arthropoda > Insecta > Hymenoptera > Diapriidae > Trichopria > Trichopria drosophilae. The sequence goes on along the minus strand of CM059582.1, from coordinate 162,301,966 downwards.
AAAGAATTATTTTGGGTATAGTACAGTTTATAATGATTTAACAATAGGCAAATAATATTACTCGAAAGGCAAAATTTGTAAATAATACAGCATTCGACTTTCGTAAAAAAAAGTGTTGACTTAAGTGTCCTTCTGACAATACTAGTTTGCACCAATTATTTTTCTACCGATTTGAAAACCTCAAATGTTTTTGGTATATAGCAACGTGATTTAATATAATTATAATAAAGATGCCCGGTTGTAATCGGTTCCATGAAGGCGAATCGATTGAAATGTCCAACGATTTTTAAAATAAGTTTTTTATTTAAAAAAAGGGGATCGAACTGCAGAGATTCAATGCACCGGGACTTGAACCCGGAACCTTTTGATTATCGTTTAAATGCTTCACCAGCGAAGCGACTTTTCGAAAGTTTGCATAATTTTATTCATAATCTTGATATAATACAATCATAATCTTATAACCATGTTAGAAATATTAGCAGAGAAAATAAAATATTAATTTGCACATTTCATTCATCACAAGATATTGGTATTAATTTTATTATTTCAATATATTCAGCCATTGTGTACAGAATTTGCTTCTTGTGATAATAAACCTCAACAGGTCTTATTTCTATTAAAACTTATAATTAAGTTTAAAAAAACAATCAGAATATAACGTAATTTTACTCCTGTTTATATGAAACACGCACATAAATAAGCCAATGCTAAATGGTACATCTCTGTGGGTTATACATATCATGTACGCAGTTACAAGGCATCGTTGACGTCGATGCAGATTAATAATTACTAATTGTACCCAGCTAATTCATCAGCTTTGCAGCTGCTCGAAGAAGAATGCCAAGCCAACCTCGGACTGCACGCATCGTCTGAGATGCAGGATATTGGTGACTCGCACAGTCCGGTTATGCATTCTGAGGATAATGGCAGTTCGGCGCATAAACGCGCCTACTTATCATCGTGCAGAATCCAAGTGCTGAGTAAATAAGCTGCGGTGTCTACGGGTACATGCAAGTATAAGATGAGTATTTACACGGGAAGGCAAACCTAACCTCTAACTAGGTGCTGGATTACTTCAAGAGGAAATTGCCGGCGGTGAAGGGCGGAGGGAAGAGTAAGGTCGAGAGATGGAAGGCTGCAGCCGGAGCCAATAATTACCGCTAAATTATCTTACTGTGTTTGTTTTACTCGGGCGGGACCACAAATACCTGCACGATCCGCGAAAATGCCCCGGGCTTCTATTGTTCTTCGTTGAACGCTTGGCTTCTTACTTTTTAGTTCCTTTATTTAATTCTAGGTTCCGTCGCCTTCGTTTACAAGCGTATCGCTATCGACTGTACTCTCATAGCACTGCAATCGCGGCACAACGACGGGGTTGCATTACTTCCACGCTGCATCACAACAATAAATTCGATTCCGCGTATTAAAGAAACTTGAGAAGTTAAGTGTTATTAGAGTTGCACAAAAACCTTGGGTTTAGTGACCTAAGTTCTAGGTTTTTTGACCTGGCTATAAAGGACATAAGTATAAATCTCAATAGTGGTCAAATAACAGACGATGAAACCTATCAGATTTATTGAAGGTTGTATATTAAGTACATGCAATCACATAATTCAGTTATACTTGTATCAAGGTAAGACTTCGACCTTCTTCTGTTGCAACTCGAAGAGTAAATAGATATTGAAAACTGTACGCATACGGGTTAAAAGAAAGTTGTAATAAAGACTAACCTATTTATGAACACATTATTAGATTAGATTTTCAATAATTATTGCAACCTGAATCGATATTATGCCATCATTATCGAAATGGCTATCGCCCTTTTTAGAGGGTCACTTGAGTTCCTCTTCAGGAAGAACAGTTCCTCATTCGTCAAACTAAGAGATAAATGCAGCAAGATAGTCCACGAGCACCTATAAGATTTTTGTCGAAATCATTACTCTTAATTAAACGACAGTCATAATAAATTCTTAGAATCATAAAATATGGAATGAAAAGAAATACAGAAATGGGTAACACGGAAAAGGGGAAGGCCTTAAAGCGTCGTCACAGAGGAAACGTTTCAGACGAGCACGTGCGTCTTCCGTTACAGGGCAATCGCCCACTAAGATGTCATCTGCAATTTCCGCAGCCGTCTGCGTGCAAACCATCAGTGGAACACATGTCCACTTCGCGGAATATCTTCGTATCACGACTGTTTACTTCTATCATATATGATTAAAAATTCTAAATGTCAAGACAAACTGAAAACATTACTACGTTCGAGTATTGCGAATAACTAATCGACGTCTCCGATTTCGTTCCATGCAAATTACTGGCCTTTCACACGGACTTAGCGGAGTTCGAATTTCAAATTATTCCGGAGACGATGCAATTTCTCAAGCTTAACAAGAAAGTAAATCTCGCACCTGTAGGACATGCGAAGATCGTCTGGGGTTCGTTCGTTAATTTCGAGATATTTGGCACATTAAACGAATTACTAACACCAGCAAATTAAAACTCCAGGATGCATACTGGAATCGATTCTTGTTAATCTGCCGAATCTATCGTGCTGACCGAAATCGAAGGAGCTAAAAAAAGTCTAATTGAAAATGGCGACTATAAAAAAGCGAGGCAAGGAACGAACGACATTAGCAAAGCTGCTTCGTTTTGGCAAAGTATTAGGCCGGAGATGGGTAGAGTCGTGAAAAGAATGAGGCATCTCTGTTCTCCCCAAGCGGCAATAAATTATTAGACCTAATTAAATACGAGGCTGCATCGCGGCGGTCGAAGGTCTCCGAGGCCGAACGGCGCGAGCTGGAGGTTGAACGAGAAAATCGGGCTGGGAGGATCTCGAAAAAGAGCAAGGCGAAAATATGTGTATACACACGAGAACCAATAAGGATAAAAGTTCCTTGGACCAGTCGGAAGAAGAACGTGGATTGCCGAGAACCAATGCCACAGAGCCAGATTTCTGAGAACCGATAACCATACGGATGGTCGTTCACGACTTTCCTGCGGTTTTGTCTTGTGGAATGAAAGGCCAAAGAAATTCTACTCTCGAACTTGTAGCTTACCGGGCCATCGCCACTGCACAATGCTACACTGTACTTGCTTTTGTATAGCTCGCTTCAGGGGACAAGGGACTTATTGATCGTATTATAGACCAGCATCGATTGAAAAAGAACCATTATAAAACGTATACTTTTCGCGACTTCCGTTGGGAATAATGAAATGTATAAAGTACAAATTACTATTTGATGTCAATAACTTTGGCATTCTTTGTGATCATAATATTCGTTTTTATGATTACAAAAGGAAGTAACGATATTTTTATCGAAGTATTAAATTTGGTTTTACGGTTCCCAAACGTATAATCCGCACTCATTGCTGTACATCTATTCGAAAGTTCATCCAACCTTTTTTACACCTCTCATAGATTACTGCAGATTTTTCACCAGTGAATTTTTCTTCGTGTCATTTATGGTCTCAAATCAGCGACAATGACGAATTAATTTAAGGCATGGACACAAAAACGTCGTAGCTAAATCAGGTGAATACGATGGTTATTCAATCGCATTAAGTCCTGTCCTTTTTCAAATTAATATCCCGTCAAGGACTGAACCACAACCTAACATGGACTTTATTTTTCAGGTGCATTTTTACAGTTCTGACTAGCGACTGCTATCTGCCATCTTGTAGAACATAATATGAGATCCTTCCGAACTATGTTTTAATTCTGCTATCTGGATTAATTCTCTAAACTGATGTATGATATAGCGTGGGTAGTTTTGCCGATATTGCGGGAGAATTTTTTCCAGTTAATTTATAAGTGCAGTCACTAAAAGTAATATCTCTGGCAGTAAGCGCAAAAATAATTATACTGATTAAGCATCACTCGTGGTCATTTCTGTCAGTGTATCATTTAATGTTTAGCCACGTCTGGGTACTAAATGACTTGGATCAAACATTCTATTTCATTGTCAAATAATTAATTAACGTTAACTCGGGAAAAACAGATGGTTCGAGATCAACGTTAAATAGTTGGCAAAATGGAAGGCCGGTATCAAACAAAAATGGTTGGCTCGCGGATAAATTTAGAAGCGTAATATTGTTATAGATTCCCGTTAATGCCTGTTTATTATTCTACGTCGAGCGATGCCATATTACTGAGCTGGTTTCCAGCAAAATAATCAGACTCGACAGCCGTGACGCACTGACAAGGGGATTCGTACATTTGCATGTAAACCCAACTAAGAAAAAAAATTGCGCATTTAAAAAAATAAACATTCCGAATTCATAACAATCCCGCGTTGGTGGAAGATGAAAAATTGGCCTCAGTTTATGTGCTTTACTCTGAGATAGTAATATACCACTTAATCATTGTAAAACTAAAACGAAAATTTCTTTTCACGAATGATTTGTGACCAGTAATATTTGCGTTTATTATTTGGACTTTTAGTTCAGAAACTAATTTTGACTGGAGTCACAATCCTTCACGATTGTGATTTAAATTTCAACATTCTTACACGACACATGTTCGATTCGAGATGCCCTGAGGAGCTCCCCTAGACAAAAAAGGGACATTTAGAGTTCTGAGGAGCTCCTCAGAACATCCTGGGAAGGGTTGTGCTGTGTGGGTACTATCATTATATCATTGACATCCATGCACTCAACTGTGTACAAATTTATCATCCACGCGATTTAGTAAAATAAAAAATAAATATCAGCATCAGAAGAAATTTATAGTATGGAATTTCATAAGCAATTAATAACAGATTTGGAAGGGTTGCAAAAGTGAAACGAAAAATAAAACATATTGCGATATCCCGATAAGCGAATATTTATGGAACGCGATGGTTAAGTGGTTAGCATGCTCGCCTCGTAAACTGAACGTTCCTTAGGTCGTAAGTTCGAATCCCCGTCCGACAACTTTTTCTGATTATTTTCATTGCGAATAATTCAGGAAACCTTGCTGGGCGAAGGTACAAATTTGGGACTGCTACACGAAAAGTGGAGTCGTTCGGCTCCGGTACGAATTTGGCCGAGTGAGCTCTGAAAAAACGACGTGCTACGAAACGAATTTTCGGATCGCTGCCAGACGAAATTCGTTTGGACGCTGTCCTAAATTGGTGGGGGGCTCTCCCATAGGAAGCGCGCACACATCCGAACACGTAGTAGGAGAGAGGCATGAACAATCGGGTTGTTTTGCTCCAACGTGTTTCGTATGCGGTTGAAATCAGTTGAGTCGAGTGATTCATATGGTTCACAATTTTTCATTTGGAAAATATAAGAAATTCAACGCCGAAACTTACTACTTGCGCATGTAAACAAAAAGTTCAATACGACAGCTTAGTAATCATTTACACTCAATTTGTATTTAAACACACATTTTAAAACTATATTTCTGGTCAACTATCAAAAATAAATCTCATAAATTATTAAAGTGAATGCTGCCTGCGAATGTTATTGATAAAAAATAATTGGTTCGACGCTAAGACACAAAAATGTAATTCTTGAGATAAATTATTTTAAAACAATGTACCTACTGGATACTTTTTGCTATCACAAACTTGAAGGAATTTGTTTCCTACCGATTGGTTGAAGTGATATAAAAATGTAAAACAAAATAATAAGAAATTCAACGCCGACTGGTACATTTTGTATATGTAAGCAATACAATGAAATATGACAGCGTTGTAATCATTTACAATGAATTTATCATCTTCAAAACCTCGAAACAAAATAATAAGAAATTGAACTCCGGCTTTACTTTCTGTACATGTATAAACAAATAGTTCAAATATCTTACTACGGATTGATCATTTACAATCAATTTGTGTTCAAAGACACATTTTAAAACTACACTTGTGGTAAAATGTCAGATGTTAATCTCATTCATTAGAAAAGTGAATATTCAATTCGCATCTTAAGGGTAAAAAATATTTGGTTCAACGCTGAGACCAAAAATGTAATTCTTGCCTTCCATTTATCTATAGCCATATTTCTGGATACGTTTTGATCTTAGAAACTTGGAGAAACTTGCTTCAGACCGATTGGTTGAAGTTATCATCTTCAAAACCTCGAAAAAAAATAATAAGAAATTGAACGCTGGCTCTACTTTCTGTACATTATAAGCAAATAGTTCAAATATCTTACTACGTATTGATCATTTACAATCAATTTGTGTTCAAAGATAAATTTTAAAACTACATTAGTGGTAAAATGCCAGATGTTAATCTCATTCATTAGAAAAGTGAATATTCAATTCGCATATTAAGGGTAAAAAATATTTGGTTCATCGCTGAGACCAAAAATGTAATTCTTGCCTTAAATTTATCTATAGCCATATTTCTGGATACGTTTTGATCTTAGAAACTTGAAGAAACTAGCTTCAGACCGATTGGTTGAAGTTATCATCTTCAAAACTTCGAAACAAAATAATAAGAAATTGAACGCTGGCTCTACTTTCTGTACAGTATAAGCAAATAGTTCAAATATCTTACTACGTATTGATCATTTACAATCAATTTGTGTTCAAAGACACATTTTAAAACTACAGTAGTGGTAAAATGTCAGATATTCATCTCATTCATTAGAAAAGTGAATATTCAATTCGCATATTAAGAGTAAAAATATTTGGTTCAACGCTGAGACAAAAAATGTAATTCTTGCCTTAAATTTATCTATAGCCATATTTCTGAATACGTTTTGATCTTAGAAACTTGGAGAAACTTGCTTCAGACCGATTGGTTGAAGTTATCATCTTCAAAACCTCGAAACAAAATAATAAAAAATTGAACGCCGACTCCACTTTTTGCACAAGTAAGCAAATAGTTAAAATTGTACTGTGCAGTGATCACATACAAACCATTCATATTAAAACACACATTTTAAAACCATATTTGTGGTAAACTACCAGAAATAAATTTCATTAATTAGTAAAGCGAATGCTCTCTTCGAACGGAATTGATAAAAAGTAACTGGTTTAACGCTAGAACCAAAAATGTAATTCTTGACGTATATTATTCTTAAACGATATATTTTGATACTTGTTACTATAACAAACTTCAAGGAATTTATTTCCAACCGATTGGTTGAAGTTATCTTATATAAAAGTGTAAAATAAAATAATAAGAAATTCAACGCCGACTAGGACTTTTTGGATATGTAAGCAAGAAGGTATGCAAGACCAAAAATGTAATTCTTGCTTTAAATTTGTCTACAACCATATGTCTGGATATGTTTTGATCCTATAGAAACTTGTAGAAATTAGCTTCAGATATGATATATCATACCCTAAAAGGTTTACTCTCGCAAAGGTTTTATACCTAAAATCATATTTCCATATTAAAACTCTCACCGGATGAAGGTTTTTGGACTAAAATCTTGTTTCGACTGGAAAATCTCCACGACACAAGATTTCAAGTTTAAAATCTTGTTTCGTTGGTAAAACTACCATCTAAAGAAAGTTTTTGGACTAAGCTCTTGTTTCAATAGGAAAATCTCCTTTGACACAAGGTTTTAAGTATATAATCTTGTTTCGTTGGTAAAACTACCATCGCAAGAAGGTTTTTGCACTAAAATTTTGTTTCGATAGGAAAATCTCCCTCGACACAAGATTTTAAGTTTTATATAACATATGACATGCACATGATATACTATGTGACAATTCAAATGTCATGACATGTCATATGATATATCATATGATATGTCATATACTGAAAAAAAAATTTTATATTCAAGTAAATATTTATTGAATAGTTGCAAGTAAATATTTACGTGACTTAAGAAAATCTTTTCTTAAGTGAAATAAGATTTACTAATATTTCCTAAATATAAGAAAACATTTTCTTAATTCAAGTAAATATTTACTTGCTACTATTCAAATAAGTATTTACTTGAATATACAATTTTTTTTTCAGTTTATGATATATCATATGACAATTTTCAGTAGGGTATCTTCAAAACTTTGTTCGAGTATATACATTAACCCATGAAATTAAATCAAGAATATTTAATAAAATCAGAGCCGAGTTTAAAATACTCGCATAGTACCGCGGGCCGTATATCTATATACATATACTGCCCACGATGTATGTATGTCGACTGGCTCAGTTACTATTTTTCGGATCCTCGCGCTCCAACAGTTTTCGGCTGGCAGCGGTCCGAAAAATTTCGGACGTCTCCCTGCCGAAAAGTAGCTTGACGTTTCTCCTAAAGCAATCGTAGCGCCGCCGTAAGTTGAATAGTACGGCTGCCAACACAAAATTTTTTCCGTGTACCGACATCATTCGGTAGTTATCGACACCGTGAATGGTTTTTCCGTGGTCGACGCTTCGTCAATATTGTCTTGAATGAAAATAAGACAATGTTTGCGATGCGCCTGCTACGGCACAGGCCGCCGACTAACTGTTGACGGTGTCGATTATGTGTAGTATATGTGATTGTTTACTTGTTTGTATCGTCCTGTGTGGGATGATGACTAAGCCTTGCCCTATTAGCCATAGATGGCATAAAGTTGGCAAGTAAATCTGACCAATGTATGTATGATATCTCGATAAGAAAACGAACATGCATGCAGCGTGTGGGTAATAATGTGTCAGGACCAAGTGTATATTTTGTGTCACACCCGGAATGTGTGCACAGGGCGCATCCATCATGCAAACCATAGGAGGTCTCAAGGAACAAGAGTAATTTCCATAGTAGCCCACGAACATTTTGCAGGTATAATCAATTATTATGAAAAGCTCATCTTTCAGTTTAAAAACCCTACTGTGAGAATGACATCCGGTGGGATCGTTGTGATTTTTTCATTCCTAATGGAATTTAAAATTATGAAACAAAATTAAGGACGCCTATACAGTTTTTAACAAAATGTATGTTATATTACAGCTATCGACTACACGATTCTTGTTTTTTATTATATACTCGAAAACAACACGTCAAACAAGAATACATTGTTATTAATCAATTAATCTTGACTTTAATTTTACCTATCCCCCATTGAGGCTGAAGAAGTGATCGTCGTCGATCGGTCGTTAAACCATGTGCGTCGCGGTATGCGGCCAATATAACGTAATAAATTATAACCCGAGATGCTGGAACACGACGTGAACATGCGAATCGGAGTTTGAATCGCAGGTGCTGCTAGGCTTGGGAGAGACGAGAATCGTGCGTGCGGTTCTAGGGCGATTCGTTTTATCAAAACGGAGAACCTATCCGACTGTTGAACGTTTCCGAGCTTTAATCGTCGTACGATCGTAAACCTTACTGGACGTTAACTATTTTCATTGCTTGCACCTTCGACATTCGAGACGAAAGTAGTTCGCATGTAAAATAAATATCAAATCGTACGTTGAATTCCTGAAATAATAGCAATCGATAAAAAGGAGTATATTATTCCAGACTTCCATGATAAAAATGTGATGCATAAATCAATTTTTCGAAGGTAAGGATGTGTGAAATTGCAGAGTTTGTGCCTCGCTGTTCCCTCAAGTAACGTGAGAAAATTTTACTTGGGTCATCAATAACATAGATTCGCGATATATTGCATACAAAATTAGTCGAATGATTGTTCAAAAACTTCAAAATCATTATAAATTCTTAAGAATTCCTGTTTGAAACGTAACGTACTTAACGTAAACTGTTTCGTAAGCCGTCAACAAATTCGAGGTATAATCGAAATACGAATTACAATCACCAAGTATCTCCTTCGTGCATATGACGAAAGAGCTATAATTTGAGGCGAAATTAAATTCGTAAATAATGGCTGAAATAACATATTTGCAAAGTCCGAAAAATTACTCATGAAAAATGGTTACAAGCCGAATGAAGAGACATAAGGAAGAAAATACACGAGTTCGCGTGTCCACTTCTTACGGAACGAATCGTTGCCTGGATGCTCGACGTTCGCATATAATATCCGCGACCTCGAACGCTGAAACGAACGAACGAGCAGTGTGAAGTGTGGACTGAGGAATACTATAAAGATTCTGAGATAAACAGAGATGGAGAAGCTGAGAGGGATTGCAGATGAAGCAAGATGAATGATCGAAGATTGAGGCAATGAACAAGGAACGAACAAGGAACGAACATCCCCGGTCTCTCTGACCGGCGTATAAGGTTGCTCCGGGGTATATAATCAGCGAGATGAGATGAGAGAGGGGTACCGAGCGCGTTTTCATGTTTGTTTTGTTAGTTAGCGAGTCGTTATGTGGTCCCTCTGCGTCCCACTTGATGTTCCTACTGCTGCTGTAGCTGCTGCTCTTCAGCCTACCCTTTTTCCCGTGCTCGATTGCCTGAGTCGACTTCTCGGCCGAACACGAACGCCACCGTGAAGAACGACCACCCAGCCTTGCTTCTTTCTTTTCGTCTTCTACTGCTTGATAATCGTGCTGATTACATGCATCTCAGTGCAGTTGCCAGAGATCTAGCGACTATGCAAACGCGAGTAATTCGTGACAACCAGGAGGTTTGCTGATGATGCGCAACAAGATGACATATTGATGAGGAATATCGTCAAGCCTTGATGTTCTGGTTTTATGTCTGATACTCTAAACCCAGTGTACTTAGAATTTGTAAAGTATTCATCCATGTCTATGATTTCAACTGTTGATGATGCTAATGCGTAAAACCCGCTGCTGTACATGAAATAGATGAGCTATAAGCTGACAAAAGTGATACGAATTAAGGTTAAGAGTTATTCGTGATTGCTCGAATCCTTCCCCACTCCGTGGTTTCTGCTGAAACGATACCGATGTGGAGGTTTTAACTAATGTCATAAATGCTGGTCACATACCACCTAAAATTACATGAAAATATAATATGAACCATAAAAAAATCAAAAACCTAATTATTGTAAATTTGAATTCTTAATAGTCGGATGAGTAGGAAAAATTGAATATGCAACAATGTCAAATCAAGTACAATCTGTCAAGCCAAACCTGCCACATGAAAGAAAGGATATACTGGAATATCTACTCAAGAAATGCGAAGATCCTGATGGTTAAAAAAATACTTGAGAAAGAGGAACAGAGAGAAACGAGAATAAAGCCCATGGTGTGCAGACCCAATTCCCCTCTTCATCTACCTTGCGGAAAGATGATGGATCAGCACTCTGGTTCCCGTTCTGACTTACCTCTCTCTGCCTCCCCTTTCCACTCGCATTTCTTCGCTCATCGTTCAACATTTCCAAGACTCGAGAAATGTACAAAGAGAATATTAAGGAAATATGAGAAATAAAAAGTAAACGGCCTCTTTACCATTACAGTCGAAGTACCGCGTAGCTTCTCAACATAAATAATTTGTAGATTGTTTTCTTAATGTTTCCTAGTTTGCGCATACCGGATGTGCCATCCAGTTTTCTTTACGATAGCTGTCTGATGTGTTAGGTAATGAAAAGTTTGAAAATATAAATATTTTGGCCCTATGAACGCGACACTGAACTTGAGTCCGGAATCATTCCAGCACAAAAGGACAACATATGAAACACTACAGTAATGTGAATTCCCACGTGCTAAAAGACAAATTTCGATTTCTCTCCGTGTTTGATCATAAACCGCTTTTTCCTGAGTTGGGTCAACTGGGAATGAAGAAAGGAAGGAAAAACGTTGCGTTATTTGTAATCGGACACATTTGTTACTGAATACGTAATAGAAAGCCACCGATGTTCTGAGTTCGACCGAACAAGGTGAATACGGGGAAAAAGTGGTCGACGCATTTTGATTCGAAGAACTTAATTGGCAGTCGTTCTGCACCTCGCTCGCAGCCACGTGCCGACGTTTTCCGAAAAAGGACACCTTTACACGCTTCACACTTATGCAGTCGGCTTTTCAGTTGTTCAACTATCGCAGGTACACAAACCTTTTCCATCTAGCACGGTTGCCAGATTCAATCTTTCCGCGGTAAGTTTCAGATATCATGCAATTACTTCTATAATCTTTGAGAAACAATTCTCGTTTATAATTTCAAGTGCATTCACAATAAAAAGAAAACTGCATAGACAACTAAGAATAAACAAAGCCGTACCAATTTAAGTAATTTACATTTCTTACTTTCCCGACTATTTGAATAGAATCATTGAATATCGCGATCAAGCAAAGTTCCATTACAATTCCCTTCCTTTTACTCCATATGCAGACAGCATTATTGCAACGACATACTGCCGGCCCAGCAATGATATCGACAGTTGTGTTGTTGGGTATTGTCAATGTCTACATTGACTATATTGAACCTCATTAAGAGCTCGGTAATTAATTTAGGCCTTCAATTCAATGGTAAGTAAATGCAAAAAACGATTTTCTAGCTATTGCGCCTTTTGTTCAGTCGTAGAAACATAACATTTTATACACTTGAACGTGTTCTGATAAACTTTATGATAGTCTACATTCCAGATGACTTTGAAGGGCCATGATTGAATGTAGGATAAAAAATAAATTTTCTAGACCAACAGATGTTTTTGGCAATATCCAAACAATATTGAACATACGGCAATTAATGGTCTTTGCACCATAAGATGTCACCGACTGCATTGGAGCAAGAAATAAATGTACTTTGCTCATAAGGTTGACACACTTGTTTACCGGAGTCATTATCGCCGTAGAGAAGGTAACGGCTAACACTTAACAATAACTTGACGTGGGCAACAGGTGGCGCAAAATGCAACCAATTTGTGAGGACAATAAGGTAGTTTATCTACCAGAATATAGCTTTACAGAATAATTTCTAACAACTATGGTCGGGTTGAATGCATCTATTTATTTTCTCCCTTTTTGTGTTCAACACAGCCTCACGCCTGTTTGCACGGTCCTTAATTCAGAACGCGGCCGAACTCTTGTCTTCCTTCCTATTCTTCATTCTCGCGTATATTCTTTATCTTCCTTCGTCATTCCTTCATTATCTTCCGTCCCTTTTTTGGCCATGTACCCTGGATCACGTGTTCCTTTCCTTCTACGTATCTTTCCTTCAGCTTTTTGGTCCGTTCTGTGGATAGCGTAGAGGTATGTATATATATGTACACGCCTGCTGTCGCCTTCTTGTTACTTACGCCTTCTTCCATCCTTTTTCAACTACGTTTCCCTTCTGGTCCGTTTGTTTCTCTGAACACTCGCCCAAAATTTTAGTGGCATTCATGTTCAAGGTGTCTCGTTTCGACGTAATTACGAGATGCGATGTATCATCCCAATACAATGCAATATTCAGTGTACTTACTTTTGAGTTGATTCAAACCAATTGCAAAAATAAAATAAATGATTCCATTAACTTCAATAACCGTAATGTTGAAAGTATGAAAATAAGTCATTACAATACCATAATTTCAGAATATATCATATAACATTCCTAAACTGAATAATGCAGTCCCCCACCATGTAACTTAATAAGTTATTTGACTTAGTTGATTAAAGTATCAACTGAGTTAATTGCTAACTTTGCGGTAGACACCAAATCGTGAGAAATCCATATATGACTGATGGCCTTTCTATGGTCAGTAGACATTAGTTCTCCTAAAAATTCGTATTGCCAACAAAATATTGGTTGAACTGATCATTCAAGTTGTTAGCAACAGCGGACTTTTTCCCCGCTAGTGGGAAGCTTATTTATGCATTACAATACGAAAATGTTTCAATGTATTAAAACAAACCTTGCCTCCACGCGCATACACATGCCCATTCAGGAATCAGAACATAAACGTTCATGCCTGTTTCTCAAACAATCAGTAAAAAGTCTATTTCCAGCTGATGTGTACCTTAAATAATTTCCTAAAAGCAATTCGTTTTTTCCTTGCAAAGTAAGGATTCGGTCTGTGATATTTTTAGTAATCCTAAATTTAAGCGATAGTTGTAAATAAGCTGATGACACATGTAAGACTTATATTTTTCCGCCATAACAATAGGCATAAATAAGATCAAAGTAACCGGAAATCTTAATCCTCTACAATGAACATACATCTTGCTCTGTACTTTCCCCAACATATCAGTGTGGTGCGGTGTACGTGCATCAAAATGCATATATTCTTTCTCAATATTCTTTTATGATCATAACATCGATCCAGGATAATTCCTTTTCTTTCCTCCGTATCGATTCTTTGCATACATTCGCATTTCTTTTGCATTTTCTCTATTGCACATTCGTTCTCATATGCAAGTCTTAACCCTCTATATATTTCTATTTCCTCGTCTCCCTTCTCTCTCTGTCTCTGTTTTTCTTTCTCTTGTTGCCGCAAACTCACGCGAACGAGGTTTCTGGTAATAAAACTCGGCGTATTCGCCAAACCTGCTCCGATTGCACGTGTGCGCTTGGCAAGCTGCGCGCAAGAACTCAAGTACGGACTTCTGGGACTTGTGTGCGTATTATCATAGGACTATGGGTCCGAGGGCTGCATAGTGTGCGTTAAGGCCGCACAGTGCAGTCGAGTGTGCGGCCATAATTTACATCGAAAGAGCCGATAAACATCGCGCCCTGCGGACACGAAGCCACGAAGCGATGGTCCATGCTGGGCCCTGGCTATAGCCCTCCCATGTATTGTCCTGTCTGCCATCTCCACTGAGGAACGTCTTGAGACTACGACCTCTTTCTCTCTTTCTTTGTTTCTTTCTTATCGGGATACCTTCGTCTGTCTTTGACTTCCTTCTCGCCGGTCTTCTCCCTCTGCTTAACCTCTGTAGCCCGGGAACCGATTCGGAGTTACACCAGGAGATCCGGTGGAGTATTCATGGAGAATAAATCGACTACTGACCCTCCGCTTCGTCCGGGTTCTATAGCATTCTGGGCCATTTGGGAATCTACAGGTAACTACGTCGGAATGCATCGCTTTCCTTAATGTCTTTTGTACAATTTCGCTAAGAATTTCTGGTAAAAATATATGTTCAAATATATGTTCAAACATCCTGTGAATAAATTGCTTTAATCAGCTATTTGTCAGAAATTTGTGTTGTCGTTTTTTTTTATTGTTAAGATAAAATTGTTATGATTGTTAATTTAAGTCATTTGCATATTCATTTAAAATAAAATATAACAAACCTTTCGAAAGACTGCTATCTCTTTAAAAAAATTAGAACCTCTGGGTGTTTTGTGAGCTGGGCCCCTCCTAACAACCCTCCTTTTTTATACTGTTTTAACCTCAGGCAATCAGGCAGGTATGGGTGACAATCAAACTAATGCGACGTTTTATGTTTGAAATTATGATGTGAAATCCCCCTCACTGCAGTATTTGAACTTTTTTTACGTCCAATATGTATCTTGCAAAAACAAATTATGTCCACTTTCGGGGTGCGCCTCAAAAACCCGACAAATCACAAAACAGAAACTTCAAAACCCCGACATTCAAAAACCAGACTTTAAAAATGCAGACATTCAAAAAAAACCAGACATTTCAAAAACCCGACGTTTCAAAATACAGATACCTCCGATTGGTTCGTTCACTACATACAAAAATTATCTAGGGTCGCGCCGTCCTTGAGGTACTACTGGAAGATCATTTCAAGGTCAAAAATGTTTGTCCAAAGGATTAGTTTTGTAGATCACTTGAAGGTCAAATCAGTTTGACCCCCGGATTATTTATTAATCATATTTAGAAGTCAATTAATTACATTTTCAGAATATGTACATTTGAAATATCATGTTTTTTAATGTTTGTATTTTGAAACTTCTGTTTTTTGAATGTCTGTATTTTGAAATATTTAACCTCTCCGTTCATATTAGGGTTAATGTGCAACTAACCTATTTCGTTGAGAATGTCATGTTCAACGTTTTTAAAAAATACTCTAAACAAAAACTAGAAAAATAACCCTTTTCAAGATGACTATCATAGTGTGTCTTATGTTGTATTTTTTTAGTGGATGTAGTCCTTCGAAAGCATTGTCTGATATAGTAAAGATAATACTACAAAGGTTAGATATGACATCAATAAA
Source organism: Trichopria drosophilae (assembly GCA_030407085.1). Taxonomy (NCBI): domain Eukaryota; kingdom Metazoa; phylum Arthropoda; class Insecta; order Hymenoptera; family Diapriidae; genus Trichopria; species Trichopria drosophilae. Next base: position 162,286,076 of record CM059582.1, on the reverse strand, counting down.
ACAGGTTGATGTCATTTGGTAGAACATATCAATTTGTGGGAAATGAGGGGTGCCGTCCCTGCCGATGGCAAAATTCCGAATTTTCAACTTAACTCAGTTATCAAAATCGTTTAATCACCTCAGCAATCAGGCAAATGTCTCAGGGCGATCTTTTTATAAAAATATAGGAGTGTGCAATTATCTGAAAAAATGTTTTGGGACTGTAATTCCTCACGGATACGTATCGTGACTAACTTTTTTTAAGTATCAAGAACTAGTTAAATAAAACTGGTCCCATTCCGTGCTGATTCAGGCATTATGTTACTCCAAATAAAATCCACCTTAAAATGTGTGTGTGGGCATATCCACGAAATTTTTGTGAGGCTGGGTGGTTTAAGACTTTTTTCATAAAATATTTATTACGGCAACGTGATGAAATGTTTTTAAATTTGTTCAGTTTGATGAATACCATCATTCAATATCAATTGTATATCATTAAAAGTGATTTAAATTTTGATAAATTAGTAGTGAGACTATCAATTTTATTTTCCACGCCCCCGCTCTAACTCAATTCTTCTCATTTACTACCATCTAAGTAAAAAAAACACTGAATATTGATGTCAATATGGAAAGAAGTAATATTTTTAAGTTTTCGTTTATTTAAAACCTCAAAGAAGGGTCTTAATGTACGCGAAACCTCTACAAAATAATGTTAAGTCAGAGTGTCGTTCCTCAGAAAGTGTTTTTAGACAATTTCGATTTTACAATTGAAAGCATTCCCGTTAAAAAAATAGCCTTTCAGTCTAGAACACTTTGTTATTACAATATTTGTATACAAATTATTTTTTGAAATAATGCCCCTAGCTATTTATAAGTTAAACATTACGTAAACAATTTCTTCCATGGAAATATTTATATTAAAAGTTTTTAACCACGGTATTAATTAACAAAAAATACTAAGACGGAGTTAAGATGAACCTATAATAAAGATACAGATTAGGCGCTTTAGATGCAATTCAACCACGAATAAATTATCGCCAATCACAATATTGCAATTAGTCAGTAGAGTATTTACTTAGTTACGACGAGAACTCTAAATTAGAATGACTTCAAAATTCGGGTTCCACGGACAAAATGAACTTATCAATAGGTCTAACTGAGACGAATTAGTGACACTTTCGGCTGATTAAACCATGACGTACGCGTAAATTTGGTTTTAGAATTTTAAAAGGTCGTCCTATAATCCGAGGCAATACGACATTTTAAAACTACTAATGTAAGTGAGAACTAAAGAAGAATGTTGAGAGGACATTATTTCCTTAGTTCTGAAAAGTCACCATCAATTTTCAATCACTCGAAATGGTATTTTTTCGAGCAATGAATAGATTACACGGAATTTCAAACTGGAATCTACATTTTTATGAATGATGAAAATATATGTGAACTAAATTATTAGTGGCGGTCACACACAATTCTGTATGATTAGTTCCGGACAATCCGAATTAATTTAGTAAAAATTCTCGTTCAGTTTTAAATGTTTTGATACGATTGCTTATTATAAAGTTTATATAAATGAAAATCGTTGTCATGTGAACTATACAACTTCGAAACCTACATAAAGTGAAACTAAATTTAACACAAGTCTTGATCGTTTGTCAGGTGGTCGTACAGCCTGGCTGCACATTTTTTAAATTGTCCATAACATTGTATGAAATTGTTCAAATTAAAGTGAACGAAGAGTAGAAACAGTAGTGGGATTCTGTGCATTTCTACTCTATTCAAGTTGCAACTTTCATGAAAACGATACATATCAGATACATAATTTATTTCATTGCTATTTCTTGTATGCAATACGGAAATTTTAACCGATTTATGTATGCCTAAACAATTTCAATCAAATGGAAGAATGCAATCGTAAATATTAGCTGTCATGTCTGAAATAAAAACTCCTAAAAAATAAATTCTTATTAGTGACACACCAATAAATGTTGACTTAAAATGTTTGATTTTATTCACCGTAAATGTGTCGATATACATTTTCCCATAGGTAATGGCGTGTGCTCGTATACAGCAAAATCAAGAAACCAGTTCTTCCTGCACGTTATTGTTATATATTCTTTTAAACGCTGATCGTAAAACCAGTTCTTGGCAGGCTAAGTACCTAATTACATTTCATATTAACTGATCTGCACTTTAGTTACGACCGTATCATATTTTACTTATTTATTTGCCATTTTAATGCTGCGTGGCATAATGTATTTTCAAAAGCGATACAACATAAATTATTTCCAACAATGTAGTAAAACTACATCATGAAAATTCAGCTTTAATATCAGGTATAAATAAAATGAAATATGTCATTTAGTACTAGAATATGTCAGAGATTGCAAATCAACAAAACTACAGATTTGACATGGAAATAAATAAAATCGGGGTATTTACACTAAAATTGCGGTAATTCTCAAAATTAATCTAAAATTTAGTAATTATAAGTTAGGTTAATTATATCGTTAAAAATAAGATAATGAAGACGTATTAAAGATACATTTTGCTAGGTTACGTTATGAATATCAACATGTTAATCCTGCCAAACTAACTGACGAATATCTTTAGTGGAATAAAAGGTTCTTAAATATCGAAAGTATGATTTTTTGTAAAGTAGCATACGAAATTAATGTATTATGCATCTCGATGCGAATGAGGCTGCCAAACAGCCACACCTGCTTGCATCTCATTTAAATATATTTCTGTAAGTATATGTAACCACCGTAATCGAATATGAGCCATGTATTCACCCATTTTGCATCATTTTTGAGCTGATTGGGGATTCGCTTTTAAATCGATTACAAAATTAATTGTACCCGCATAACTGCACACTCAGCGTGCAATCAAGATTCTTTTCCGCGAATTAAGAAAAAACTTACGCCAACGACATTCACTTCGTATAAATCGATTTACCAACACCTTTATAAGATATCGATATCATCATTTTACGACTAAGCCTGCTATATCATGATTCATTTGTTATTACTCGTAAATTTTACATTTTGGGGTAAATAAAAATTGTGTAAGTCAATTAGGAAAACCGTAAACGATTTATGGGCCGAATTGATGCAATTTCTGACTAGTCGAAAACACAACAAATATATTAAAAGATTTATTTAAAAGTTCTACCAAACAATTATGTAACGCAATATAATTAAAACTACCATGAAGAATATTAATAGGAAACAAGGTAATGTTTTTTAATACAAATAGGGAGAGATAAGGTATAATATTTAAAATTCACGCAATAATACTCGTAGAACAGGATTCAAACTCATAAATAAATTGAGATAAGCGTAAAGCGAAAAAAGGGAGAATATACGGGAAAATAAACGTCAGCGGCTCCTGTACCAAGTGTCCAAAACTGCACCTTAAATAAACTTCAATTAGCACGCATTTCTCCCTCGCACTCGTTGCATATTTCTGTGGTAAATGGGTATTTCAAGGTAATAGGTGGTTAGTGTGCTAATTGCAAAAAGGAACGTTATTTTTGCCGGTGAACTGCAAATATCTGGTACAAAGAAACCCGCACAGAAACTCGTATGAGGATTTTCTAGCACGTTGCATCGATAAGCCGGGGTACTTCAACTTGTTCGCTAATTGAAAAAGCCAAATCTTATCGCACTTGGCACGTTGTAATATTTTCCCCATCCTCTGCCCAGAGTGATGAGGATCGTTTTTTTAATTGTTAACCATCTTGGCTCCTGAGCACGTGCCACGACACTCGTCAAACTTCCCATTACAAGATCAGATAACCCATTACGTACGCCCGGACTTTGCATGTTTTCATTGCTTAACTGAATTATCACATAATGTTCTTATCTGAACACGTGTTCATGCTTATGCATATTGTTTTGATGCATGGAGATTGCATTAAAAATTGGGTTGCGAAGAATTGTTTATGAGACGTCCTTGGAAATTCAATTGAATGTATATCGAATAGCAATAGAAATGATCTGGACCAAGATGACGTGACCTTTTTATGAAAGTTGAGGTTCCGATCGTAGATGGTAAATTTGAATTCAATTTTTCTAATAATTCTACTACGTTAGTAGTTTCGGGCTCTTTCAAATTAGTTACAATGCTCACGTTAATGCTGTTAACAATATTCGTTTTCTGATGGTCTTTATTTCCATGTCGTTAGGAACTCACAAATTTATAAATTGATAAATTCACAGGACATACTTGTAGATAAAATCTAATTGTTTTGATAAAACGTCGGTAACTACCGCTTATTAAAGAAAAGTAATTATGTTGATGAAATTTCAGTTTTTCGTTTCTTAATTGCAAGTCATACTGACATTACGTTTCATAAATATATTTTCGTAGCTAAAATTAACTCTGTAAAAGTCTGGTATCATCTTTAGGGAAAGTCAAGAATAATTCTTTAATAAAGCATGGTACTATTTGGATGAATTTTTGCTTCCTGATTACGAACATTGAGAAGAGTTTGGCGGTCATCATGCATTAAAATACTACAAGGAGAAAAATGTTCAATTTGAACCACTCCATTCGAAAGAGCACCCTTAAAACGTTCGAGAATACGAGTTCGATCATGACGTTCATCATTGTTTAATACATCTTATTAATTAACGTGGTTTTACTTAAATTTTACGACTAGTAAATTAATATTGTTCTTAAAACATTTTACCGTTTCTTCAATTGAAAATAAGTGATTTGCAGGAGTTATCAAAACAATCAAAGTCAGTTAATAAATTTCATTCAAAGTTAATTATATTTTAGATGTTTTTAATAGTTAGAGTTGTTATGATTGTTAACGGAAGTACTATTTGGACCTTATCAATAAAGAGAAGAATACTATAATCTACTAGTAATGGGTATAAATATACTATCGTCAAAGAATATACGAATCAGATTCATAATCCTTGTTTATTTTGCAATTGACTGAACGATCTGTAATCCCGATTTTTGCAAAAAATTTGACGTAGTTTATAATTACTAATCGGAATTTGGGGATAAATATTATTCTACATTGCGACTAAATATACTAAAACAATCACGATCAAAACATGACTTTTGAATCCACTGCTGCATTTCAAATTTTAGATTTTTACTTTACTATATGAATAATGTGCAATTTCTGCGTTCTTTCTTAATCAACATGCAAAAGCATAATTAAATAATTTTATTCCAGTCACGTGCCACGGAGGAGGATGATTTGAATGTAGCATAATAATGAATATCTGCTGAACGTTACAAGCAATATAAGTAATTTTCAAGTGTTTGACACATCTCCAAGATCTAATAAAAACACTGCTACTTGTAAATCTGTCCATCAGGCACACGCGAAAAGATAAACGACTCAGCTTCCAGCGTTGAAATCTCTGAACAAAGCGATTACCGACGCCTTTTTACGAACCTTGCCGCCCTGTAGACTATGTAGAAAAACTTGCTTCCGCGATTATCGAACATTTATCCTGCCACCGTAGATGCAATGCGTGTTTAAAAGTGAATAATATAGGACAGCTGCAATGGCGCGTTATCGAAAAAGGATATACTTCGTTAAGGCTGAGCAATGTAAACACCTGTCGGGTGTTTTTCGCTTACTAAAATTTATGGACCTTCTCGATTAAAGTACGGCTTTAAAGTCGTCGTTAGAAGATGCGCATTTGAAAGGCATGATGCGTAGAATCGAACAATGTGATGCAATAAAGAAAGCCTATATGCGGAATACGTAAATCTTGCAGAACATTTCCGGATTTCATTTATACATATTCAAGAATATATTATTTCTATAATATTGCACTTTTCCAAAATCCTTTTTGAAGATAACGTCAGATATTTCTCAGATGAACGGACCTGAATATTGACAATGTAGTCGTTTGTTGTGTTAACTGTCGACGGTTAAAAGAACACTCTGAAATCTGGATAAAGATTTCACAGTTTATCTTAATCCTTATTGTAAAAAATTGTTTACTCTCAATCCCTTTGCGATTTTGTGATTGAATGGTCCAAGCTTCGCTTTGGTAATTAATGAAACGAGTGTATTGTGTGAGAAGGCGTTTTGCACGCCTGGTTGCATTCAATTGCGGACAGATGTTCTGAATGACGGTTGCAGTATATCGGGGCAGTGGCATCTATTTTATCAGAACCCTTTGCAGATTAAGAACTGTTCTATTCTTCTGCAATAATCTCTATCTCATTTGCCCATGGTTACCATTACTTCCTTTCAGATCCTTTTTACGTTTCGCATACATTATTGTCTGCATAAGGTATATTTTTTATAGGCCATATAGAAGTAATATTATTTATACACGTTGATTTATTAACTACAGATATCTGAAGCTGATACTTTGACCTTCCAACCAGAATTCAACCATGGAAAATTTACATGACTCCAGTCAACCAGAAGATTTAATCACATGCAGGTGATTTGCGAGAGAAAGGGATTCTGGTGAACATGTCGAATAAAAAATTTTATATATACAACTTTCTCCAAATCTAGCGTGCCGTTTCGTTTTTGGCATCTTCTCTATCTGGTTTCCTATCTCGAGTCCCTTCCATTCCTTCGCGTCCCATGTGTTCTTTTGCTTTTCGGGCTCTATCCTTCTCCTTCTTTCTCGTCTTTACGCACCCGACGTTGGAATGCCATTGACTTCATGCATATCTGGCAACAAGGTACCTTTCGAGTCTCGCCCATCTCTCTTCCTACCTTTCGACATAAAGGGTGACTAAATTGTTCTCCACCAAAATTCATTAAGATTGAACTGATTGAACCATAAATTATGAAAGATAGGGAATCCCTTCGTTAAGAAAAATAATGAACAATTTTTGCTTGGTTCAAAACATCTTAATCTTTTACCTTACATTCTCTGTCAAAATAACATATTTGTAGGCCATGTCTTTTTAGTAGAATTTAATATTGATTGTTTAGATTTTCAAATGAAATAGTGAAAAAAGTAGCTAATATGAGACATTTGAATGACTCCTTGGATCTTTTTTCATTAAAATTTTCTAAGACAATCAAAAATATGGATTGTGGAAGAATGACATAGCCTTCCAAACATTCTGGTTTGCATACCAATTAGAGGCGTTAGGAATATTCCAACTTTGAACTTTTAAGTTAGGAAAGTGGTAATCAACATGAGTTTATGCTCTTAATCTAGTCCAGAGTTATGATGTCAGAAGTAAATAACAACTTCTTTGATGAAATCTCCAGATCGCGCTGTTATCTCAAATGTAATCAGCTTGATGTGAATGATTCATTCAACATCAAACTTTGACAAGTCAAAAGAACTCATCATTGACGTTTGTCATCAACATTTGCTAATAATGCGATAATAAACCAGTTAGAATTGATCTTCTTAGGCACTCTGCTTTCTTAAAAGGCAGAGGTTGAAACTCTAGAAATGAGGAAAGCGTGAACAACAAATTCCATGATTTATGTCATTTAGCGTAGGAATTTTATATTTATTGGCAAAACCAAATTGTCAATAAATAAAATCCAAAAATGTAATTTTGGAAGAAGAATAAGTAGGGAACTGAGTAGGAAACCTGGGAAGAAACTGGTTTATGTTCGACCACCCGTTAGATGCGCTAAGATGAGCCTCTCAACATAAACGGGGTAGGATGGGATGCGCATGGATGGGAGTCGAAGGCTCGTTAGCGGCACGAGGGGAGTCAACACTGTTGCCGGATCGTTATCCGTTATCCCTTTCCAAATGCATTTCAATAGGAACGCCCGCGCGAAACGCAACAGCGCGAAACGAGTACCGCGTGGAGGTTCACCACCGACGTTCGCGCCAGCACCTTGGAGAACGATCGCAAGAAACCCCAGCTTCCGTTTCTCAAAAGGAATTTCTCACATTTTCATACCTCCATTTTCGTCTTCCTCCTTATTAATTAATTATATAATACGGGCCGTTATCTTACCGTAGTTAATGTTTTTTCCTGATGATTAGGGTCAGGGAAAAGTTTTTAAAATAGAGCTTCGTTTTGGAAAAAAATTTCAGTCTTATTTTGCAAAAGACTTTCTAATTTGCATAATTTGTGCAAGAATTTCAACGTCGTTTTATTTATAAAATGCAAATCTAAAAGAATGAAGACATTCATATCTCTTTCAAATGGCTCACAGTGGTGACTTTAGGTTAGGACGGGATTTTTTTTTTTGCAAAATTACTAGCGAAGGGTTAAATGTGAACGAATCGTAATAAAATTTTTTTAAAATACTCGTTCTAGATTGTACTTCAACGAGTCACTGTCAAAATTTCGAAATAAACAATTATGAAATTTTAAAAGTGAATACCATTCGACATGTATTCTTTGCTACAATTTCGTAATCAGCGACCGAAAACCCCCAAATACTCATTACATTGTGATCTGCATAATTTTTTTCAAATCAGGTCCGCTATATTGGATCCTCCATTTTGAATTTCTATTTTATGTCCTCATACTCGTAATCAGCGATATTAAAAACCCCATATAACAATTTCCAAGTAAAGTTTTCACTTTTACAATTTTACAATTGTTTATTTCGAAATTTTAGCAGTGACTCTTTAAGTATAATCTATAACGAGTATTTACAACAACAAAATTGTTACGATTCGTTCACATTTAACCCTTCGCTAGTATGAAAAAAAAAAAAAAAAATTTCCGTCCTAACCCACAGTCAACACTGTGTGGCGGAGCGAAAATTGTGTAAAATATGATGTTTAACGCATTTTTTCTGTTACAAAAACTAAAAAACGTACTAAAAAATTGTTTAGATAAAATGTTTTGTAAAAGTGTTCTCCTGAAAAATTGGAAGTTTAAATCTATTACGACGACCCTCGATAAAATGCGTAATGATCCTTTTTCAGTATCGTATTGCAAAATTTCAAAAAAGGTTCATGATGGCCCATGTAAAAATAGTTCACATCGGAAATATATTGGCAATATATTAGTAATATCAATTATTGGCAATATAATGCCATTATTTTGACAAGATATAAGTACTTTCTCAATTCTTATTGATAACGATATTTCACTCATCTAGGAGTGAGTTTTTTCTTTCACTCTTGACGGAGTGAAATGTTACTCTTCATAGAGTGAATTTTTCACTCTTAATAAAAGAGTGGCTGAATGTTCACTCCAAGGAAATTAGAGGGTAATATGGCGGCAAAAAATACCATCCAATAAATTGCTAATGAATGGAAAACAGGACGAAATATTTATTTATTTTTCGAACCCGCATTACTTTTAACTGTTTGATTTATTTTTTCTAGGACTAAATTAATGATATTCACGCCATTTGAAATTAAAAAAACTTCGGATTTCCCGCTGGCAACACGCACGCATTCAAATCACTAGACTACAACACATCAATGCAAATGCTGTCAAAAATAATTAATACTTGAAACCAGATTTGAAAACAATTTTTCCGAGGCGTATATAATTTAGTGCTTATTAGTACTTATAAATTAATATCGTTAGCTCAGTATATACATTTATAATTATATATTTAAAACTTGTATCACAATTGAATATCATTCTTAATACAATTTCCGGTTGTGAGAAGGGCAGGTATGCATGTAAAGAAATTTTAGTAGCTTTGAAAAATAATAATGAATTTCGCTGAAAAAAGGATCGAAATATCCAAATCCATAAAATAAAAATATACAAAAGAATGATTTGAATGTATACATGAGTGTATATTCATAAAACAAAAGAAACGTCTGCATAAAAATCGTTAATAATAATAATAAGTGAAGAATGAAATCTTTTACTATATATATTTTGTATCAAATACTGGATTGAGAATATTTTAAATTAACAAAATGACACAGCTGTTTATAACAAGTTCGTTAAGAATAAAATGTGCACAAATTAATATACAAGACGTTGAAGTACGACTAATTATAAACAAAATTCAAAAAGACAAAAATAAATAATTTAAAACACAGTACTGGTTATGAAACAAAAATTGAAATGAAAAAACATAAAAAGATTAATGTCTTTTTTTGTCGCGTTATATTTTGTTAGGTTGTTGTGGATTGCGCTTTTTATAGCCGATCGAAAGATAGAACAAAAATCATTTTTTAACAATTCAAAATTTGTCATATCAATATTAAAATAAAATTTTTTGGTTGTTATTATCGAAAGTTCTCTTCCAGTATACAAGATATATTTCTGCCATTTCATTTAAAAAACTAGGATCTTTTAAACGTCTAAATTTAGAATGTAAATATACATTACAAACGTTAATAACACGACACTAATCTATTTTCTGATTTCTTTCGTATTGAGATTCTATCTGATATTCTAAACATATTTAGTTACAATGTTGTATTTCAATTATAGGGTAGACTGAATAATATGTTTTCCTTAATGTAATATGAGACTTCAGGATTCGTGTATTTAATAATCGCATACTATTACACGAGATTAAAGAAAACGAATATTGTTCGAAAGAAGTCATAACAGGAAAGAACAGCATCACAATAGTATTCATTACGAAGATAGTAAAAGCATCGATTACAAATAAGTAAATGTTGAGTAATTGTAGATAAAAAAACTCTGAAATAAAAAAATGGATGGTTACTATTCAGGAACTATGTATTATTACGCAATAAATCATTAAGAACGATAATTTTTATACAACCACAATAACAATGTGTCAAGTCTAACGCAATGTTTAAAGTAAAGACAAGAAAACTAAGAAATTTAAACAGATAATTTGAATGGAAAACGTAATTTTTAAATTACGCATTTTTTAAATCTTAAGTATTTATCGTAAAAAGCATTAGATTATTTTTTAAAGATGATCTAAATATTGAAGATCATGCATAGTTTGTCCATGAAATATAATGTAAATAATGACAAATTTTTACATATTAACTATAAAATAGAGCAGGTTTGTCAAATTGTTATACTAACTCCTATCTGAATCAACTTAAATCAGGACTTTTGTTTCTTATGAAACAGAAACAATCTCAATGCTTGTATTAAATTGCCGAATATATTTTAGTTATTTTATACAACTTTATTTCAAATATAATTGGAGAAATTGAAAAATATTAATAAAATATTTTATTTCTGCTTTTATGATCATTGCTGTATGAAATCACTTTAACCACAGGATTTTTTAAATGACTTGCCAGCAATAAAAATAGTTAGTATTACATTAATATCTTTGTTATTTAGCAACGCTTATTTCGACTAATAAATTAAAGAATACTGTTTAATTATGAAATTACTATTATAATTGGCATAATTTATATAAAATCTACTCGCAAGGGCCGAAGAAAATGTATATTCTGTCAAGAAAAGATAGTTTCAAATAGTATTCGTAATTTTTGCAACTATATACCAAATAAATATTTTGTATAAATACTACGACGTTTTCGTATGACAAGTTTATCAATATATGTGTTTTTTAGTGAAGTGCCGCAAAAATTAATTTTTGTTAAACTTTACTAAAAACCGTAAGAAATGCTTAATCTCAAGATTTATTTCATTAATTTTACAAATCATACAAAAAGCTGCTACTGATTAAACTTTTGAATTAATACCTATAGAAAATACTTAACCATTTCTTCAATCTCTATTTATGTTTACTTTATTCAATTTAAATTGGAATGTTAATCATATTTCAATCAATTAAAACTTTTATAACGTTATAATATTGTTCACTAAGGAAAACGATTACACGTAAATAATAAGAAAAATTTCAAAATGACTTTCTCTTCATAACTGCGAAATACGAAAAGCCATTATAAGTAACACACAAATACTTTACCGTTCAACAGGATTTAAAAGCCACGCAGGATCAAAACGCCATACGGATCTGTGTCTTTACGACGTCCCAACTTTATACTGGGCAATAAATTGCCGGTCACTTTTCAAGTCAGAACCTTCGAACGACACTTGCCCTTTTTGTACCGTTTCCACGGAACGACGTAAAAATTTGTCTTGCAATAATATTTTATTAATTTCGGAGCTCATAAACGCCCATTTCCCACGTGTTGCAGATCTTTAACGACGTTGAATTTTTAATTTCGCCTTCGTAATGGGATTCAACGAGGGTCCATGCATCTTAAAGAACTGTCAATAAAGATAAAGTCACTTACCAGACGCTGGCAGCGTTGCCAAAATAGTATACCAGGAGGAAGATGATGGCGCAGTAAGGATTTGCAAGACCATCTTGAGTGAGGTATTGTTGTTGTTGTTGAGAGATGACAACCTGATCTTGAGGATGCAGAGACGTGGTTGTACACGCGACGGCTGTTCGGCCTGCAGCCAATCTAATCACATAACCGACTGCGACAGCCGCGTGGCAAACTGCAAGACACGCGATCGCTCTTTCTGAAATCCGACAATTGAAACAAAGTTCTCGTTAAATCAGTTTCATCACACCCGACTTATGACTTAAAATTAAATAAATCATATTTTTAAATTTAATAACAATCTATTTAATGCGAGAAATCTTAAACTCGTTGCACATGTGCAAGCAGTGGCAGTGTCTATAAAATTTTCTTGTATATATGCATTAACAAATTCGATTAATTAACATAACGAAAAGATTGGATTACAAAAATACATTGTTTATACTAGGAGGCCCTCAGATAAAAAATTCGCACACAGTCAATCCAGAATCAATAAGTCAATTATTACTTCAAAGAGGCGTCTAATTGAATACAACTCATTTCATCAGATCGGTTGAATACTTGACCTATAAATGATGCACTCTCTTTTTGTGAAGTAGTGCATCACCTAGTGGTTGTCCAATAAACTCATGTTATTCAATTCTGGCAAAATATTCATAGAAATTCGATATTTATAACAATGAAAAAAGGCATTATTTTAAATATTTAAAAATTCCCATTTATTTGTACTGAAATTTTCTAATTATTTTCTAATTTGTCAAAAAATTCTTGCCGAAGCAAAGCAGACGATTCCATAAAAATAATAACGCTACATCATTTATGTACCATTACAACAGTAAACAATTATTGGACAACGTATGTACGTACAGTTCTGGATGACCCGTGTTAAAAAAACTGATCTTTATTGACCTTTTTATAGATATACATATTTGTATGAGACTACTACAAACGTATACATCTACATCACGTCTATGGTGAGACGCCTGTTATGCAACTAATATAATAACAACCATATGGCCGTGGAAGTGTAATATCGTGCTGTATAACTTGGATACACATCATCATTAAGATAACTTTGGGATGTTATAAAAATGGAGGTTCAATAGACCTTGGACATTTTATAAATTTTTTGCAAATTCGTCATTTTTTATATTAAAAATCGCACTTAAATCAAACATCCGTAAATACCAAGATTGAGGAAAAGCCGTCATTTATAAAATGTTACTCTAACGCATAAAAATCCCCATATGAATTTTAAGTTCGTCTTCAGCGAGTCCAAAAAAATGCAATTTGTCAAAGATCTCTTTAATCGATTTTTATTGCGGTCCTGTTTTATAAACTTATTTTCACCTGCCCGGGCGTAAAATGCGTATTTTACGCCCTCGAAAATTATATGGCTATCTCAAGAGTTGCCACCCATCCCAGTTTATATATGCTTCGTCGTCCTTTGAGTATAAAATTGTATTTTACGCCCTCAAAAATTGCATGGGTAAGATGGGAATGCCCTAAAATTTTTAATTTTTAAATTCGAGCCATAAACTCGAATTTTAAACTACACTTTTATTTGCATTACGGGCCGGCTTCGTCAATCCTTGGGCATCCGAATTTCCCTGCGAAGGTAAACGTTCATTTTACGCCCTCAATGCGAAAACTACTATTTTGCCGGTATAAACCAACAATCCGTCCTATCTATGTCCTTTTTTGATGACTAATTGTTAACCAGATTTGGTTAATTAAATGATATAGTGTACACATTTCATATTGTCGATTTTAATTCTGCAATTTATTCAGTACATTAAGAAAGTCGTACGATCTATTTTTCAAATCTCACGTTATTTTGAATAATCATTATTTGTATTTTTTAATCACACGGGGCAAATTTTTACCTTCCTATAGACACCGATGTACTTAATAAGGAAATGAATATCGGAAGTGTTTCTTGGAATGGGTCATACTTATATTTTTCCAGAACACAAATTCGTAAATTACAAACGATTAATAACTTTTAGAAGACACAGAATATCATAAGTAAATGAGAATTTTGACGAATTTCTGAATTTCATAAATGTATTTGGCAATTTTTAATGTTCAAACTAAAAATTTGTGACGTATTCATCTTCAATGACGAGAATTACATTTTCTGGGGAAATGTGTTCAATTTATTAACTTTATACAAGCACTATTTGTCTAATACTTAAACGAAAACTAGTAAAATTACGTACCCAATTTTAATTTTTACATATAATTGATTTTTGAGCATTTCATAGCTTTCGGTATGGTAGCAATTTATTATTTTTTAAAAAATAGTATTATTTAATACGTGGTTACTATTTGATTAATATCATGGTAATAAATAGCAATAAGTATATGTTTCGCTATTTTATTTTAATAATGAATTAAACTTGCCAATTAGTATTCTAGTAATCAGTTTAAATAAAACTAGTCCTAAAATTAACATACTGCAGAAGCAGCGTATATAAAAAAATCCCATTCCAGACCTAAAATTAAGCAGCTGTCCATTTTTACATATAGCCGGAAGGTTTAGTACGTAAAATTTAAATCCTTTTACGATTTTTTCATTTTAACGTTTTTGTACCTAGGAAAAAGAAATGTATCTCTTAAACAAATGACCAAGTCAACGATGTTTAGATTAGAGATGTGAAAGATTACTGTTTAATACTGAAGGACGATTAAAACCTGCCAGGAAACTGAAATTCTTCGACATATACACGGCTAATTAAAAGTACCATGTGTATCTCCAAAGAAGATGAATGCGGGTTGCAAATTGACAAAATATATAGTTAATATGCAGATCAGATAAATGGTCACTGTGACAGATGTATTAAATTCGTTTTTTTGTAGCATACATGCTTAATTTTATGACGGATATGTCATTAAAAGAATGATTTGCATATCCCTATCAGATAAGGTGTAAAGGATCACTCGGCAATGATGCAAGCAAAGATACGTTGGGTGAAAAGTAGGAAGGAGATTGTATCACTTGTATCTGACGCGTGGTATGTGACATTATAATTCAGAATAAATATGTCATCCTTTTTCTTAACCAGTTCGATGATATAGCACATAAATCGTCAAATAATTTGGTGTCAGTAACTTGATAAGATTTAATTCTCACGATTGAATATCGTGATTAGATTTCTAGAATCTATGACATTTACATAAAAGAATGACAATATTGAAGAATTACAGATTCAGACCATTCATCTAACCCAAGAAATAAATTTTTGTACGAAGATTACATCAATCCTGGGAAGAACATCAAATATTTGTATAATGCTCTGCTTTTTAATATCTAAATATCTCAAATGATATATAATTAAATATTTTGTAGTATAATTCTTAGAATGATATTTGGTATATCAAGATGTCTAATGAGATATTTGATCGGGGTATATTATTTAAATCAAGATTACACAGGGATTATTTCCGACCCTTAACAGTTGTTCATCAGCAATGTACCGATTATATCCGTTGCGCAATGTCAAGCATTTTGTCAAATAGGAAGATAACAATGAGAGCATTACGAGTAAGGGACATTATCGACCAGTTTTAGCAACAGAAGGAAAATATAAAAAGGACATCCCTCCTACCGATTTAGCGTCTCCTGTTATTATGTGTGCGATTATCGGTTAAGCTATTGAGACTGCTAATAGCAATTCGGTGCCATTGTCCTGTATTCTAGTACCATATACTTATTAGAATTAAGCATCATCATTATTTCCTAACTGTTAAAATATACTTAAAAAAAGCACACTACTGCGACTCTGAATATCCGACATGTTCATTTCTATGGATATTATACCTCAATTCCATATTTCTGATTCTTTCATGACCAATAAAAATCATTTAATCAATTTACTTTCTTTTATTATTGACAAAGGATTCTTAGAAAGGTGGTATGAACTACGTCACATGTGAAAATAAACTATATTTCATCTATGAAATTTACTACTTTACATTTGTATGAATAAAAGCATATTCTGATAAAAAATGAAGAATGACAAGGCTGCGTGTAACAATGGACGAAGAATCTAATAGAACTTAAATCATCCACCAGATTCTAACAGAAGTTTTCTTGTGGTGAAAGGAATGAAAGCTGATACCTATAGTAATCTCTTCGAATGTTAAATAGCTTTTTCCCCACTGAACCTGTAGGTTTTTGTTATTGTTCTGACACTCACGCATACTAAATTTCCAAAGAGCTGAATGCATGAATTTCAGGATATTGGGAGTTCGGCAGCCTCGTAAACGTCCAGTGATAAACAAAAATAAATGCGTTTAAATTGTTAAAAGAAGGAAAATGGTATGAATGTTGAAATTGTTAACAATGAAATTGGAATATAAATATATGGAAATTTCATCATATTTAAAACAATTCTGTTCATGTATCCCCATATTTTAACCTAGGTATGGATTTTTTAACTGATTTTTTAGCTCATTTCGAGCGTGACTAACGAATTGAAAATTGCAAATGATCATGATGGAACCTACTGATCTTAGTATTTTCAGGTGTGTTTTTTCGTTTACCGAGATTAAAACTGCTTCCATGCTGTAAAAAAAAGCAGTATGGCGGATTTTATTGTCATAGATATAGAAAAATTAACAATTTTTCCAGGTGTGTAACGGATATCGATTCGTTAGAAAGTATGTGTTAATGTAGACAAAATAGTTTTAGATTACTGGAAAATTTTTTATTTTAAACTTCATATCATTCATGCTTTTAAAAATGGCGTAAAATTGTGAAAATGAAAGAAAAGGTTTTATGTGAGTAATTCTGATATAAAATGACCTTGAACCTAATGTTTTCATATGATGTCAAATTTTTATTGCCTGAATTGAAATTTTTATTGATCAAGATTTTGACAATCCTGGGATGAAGTTCGTAAATCGCCGCATTGCTTTCCAAATCCATGGCAGCGCATATTTTGACTCTGGGAATTGAAGGAGCACACCCGATAGATAAAGCTTAGACATGATTTTTTTCAATTTTCAACTTATCAGTAAGGCTCGAAAATAAGCTAAACATTTCAAGTTTTAGAACGTTTGTGGGTTAAAAGTGATTCCTAGAATATGAGGAACTAGTTCACATGGACATTTAATAAAAAATAAATATAAATGTTTCGCTAAATTCATGAATGAAGTTGGACTTGGCAAAGTCATGTTCATTCCGGATGTACATCAGGAAGAGTCAAGGATAATTACGAATTACAGTTAATGGTAAATCCTTTTGTTTATAGTAGACCTAGATGCAGTAGAGCTTTGACACCCCACTTTAAGAAAGAAGAAAAAGTCATAATGACAGTTCTACATTTCCACGTATAGTTTTGAAGTTGTCCGCATATGTTGAAAACAGGTCAGTGGTTTTGATCCCTAAAATAGAATTTCAAAATGTCACGAGGACTAACAAATTCTAAATCCCTCCCTTTGGACCTACGGAAATTCAGTTTCTCCAGGTGCAATTCAATAGAACTGTTTTCGAAATGTGTATAGAACTGGATTTACTTTTCTTGCCTTGTCAAATGGGGTTCAACAACATCAAACCAATTCCTCTATGTTGAAATCTCTTATAACTATAGTTTGAAACATTTTTCTACTATCTATTCGTAATCAATTGTTTAAAGTTAAGAGTTATTTTATTGTTAAACATAAATTATTTAAAATTAAGTAAAATCTTACCGGCAGTGCTTGTAGTCCTATATTCTTTCCTCGGTTTGAGTAGCGTCAAAACAGCAACCGCCACGGAAACGAGGCAAACAGCCGCAAAGGCAGCGGTCCAGGCCTCGGCAAGGCGTTTGTCTTTTCGAGACCACAGAATATCTGCGTCGCAGGCTGCGGCGCATCTGCCGGAGCGATTCAGAAAGATGTAGAGGCCAGATTTGGCATACAACGAACACCCCCAGGATCCGCTGCCTGCTCCGACAGTCTAAGAAAAGAACCAAATGCGCTTCGTTAGTGATGTGGCAAGGCAAGATTTGAGATCAGCAAAGTATCGCGTGCCCGGCTCTTCTATCTTATATCCTTGCCGGACAATCGACAATGTTTTTTTTTGTTAAAGAAGGAGACCGGAGAACATAAAGAAGTTTACGGAAAACAGATCTCCCTAGACGAACCGCAGATAACGCTAATGCTTCCCCGAATTATGTGTAATGCAAAACTTTGTAGTTTACAACCGTTTGCAGTATGTCACGTCTTGGAAAGAGTTTTTGTAATATTTAGCGGCATCTTGACATGTGATAACCATCTTACATTTGTAGTACACGAAAAAGTGACATGAAAGGTGGGGAAATTAGTTCCAGACATGAAGTTAGTTGAAAAGACTGATTGATTGGTTAGTCCAAATATTTCTTTGGTTTTTACAACTATTTGCTGGTTGTAACAATTGATTTATCACAGAGAATAGAAGGGATGGTTGAGGCAACTAATTTATTCGTCATCCCAATCAATTTTTGTTCGCTATACGATTAAACATTGTTTGTTCTCCTCAAGTAAGTTAAGTAAGTATATTTCACAAATTCTTTTTGAGAACAAGTAGATATGTTTGGGTATGTCACAAACTAAATTCATGTGTATTGTATAAGTCAGTTTTGTTTCAATCCAAGCTATTTGCTGTCGCGAACTTGATTAGTGTCGAACGTTGGACCTTTTTGACAGAACCCATAAACTTTTCTTCGTTTACATGGACTTGATGCAAACCACGTTAATCTTTTCAAACGCCTGGTCTACAACAAGTTTATAATCGTTTATGGGTCAAACTACGTACAGTCAAATTCATCCAAATGTTCAGTAAGATAGCAAAAACAATTTGATTAGGAAATCTTATAAACTCGATATCCTAACCAATCGTTTAATGCTCTGAGTTCGAGATGATAATTTGATCGTGGTAACTAATAATCAGTTGTACAGTCCAAAGAAATAGTTGTTCTAGCGAATTAAGCTCTTGTTAAATCCATCTTGTTTAACTGAAGTTAAGATTCGTCGCTCTAACAGTAGCTTTTTCGCTTAATGTGGTTGGGTTAGATTATAATGCAGGAAGACAATAGAAACCTTGATAGTGGGAAATGTGGAGAGGATCCGGGCACTCGTAAATTTGAAAATATTGATGAATGACCACAGAATTCAGTAGGAACATCTTGCATTTTCGCAAAATGAATTCATCCATTAGGTTCCATTTGTCTTTCGAAAAAAGCTTGAAATTGTATCACTATTTTTTATTGTAGTCTAGACATATCATATAAAATCAGTGATAATAAGTATTTTTGTTATTACAGTAATGTCCGTTTGCTGTGCTTAATTATGATAATTTATAAATTTCATAAGAATTTGACCAAATAATTATTTGACATTACGAAATAATGAAACCCCGGGATCGTAAAAATGAATTCTTATATTACTCGAAAAAAGTATATGCGTTATCAACGGTACACTAGCTTAGTCCAATGTCCTTTTGCGCCATGCCCTTATTCACTGCCCATTAAAAAGAAAACTTTAGAACTGAGGTCTCGAACACACCCTGAAGGAATTGACGGGGGTCACAGGCTAAACGTTACGAATAGTGACGAGGGGGGAAAGGTTGTTGAGCCAGAAGAAAGGCCTGACTACAGTGCCTTGCGTAATAGTGGAACAATTCTGTATACCTGAATTGGGTTGGCGGGTCCAGGTTCGCCGGGACCCTCCATGCACATGTGCTGATGATTGTTTTCTGGAGGAAATTTGGAACAGTTGAGGGCGGCCGGCCAAGGAAATCCAAAACCTTGAAGGACGGGATAGCATCGGGCCCGAACTTGCTCGCAGAGGCCCCGGCAGGGCCCAATTGGCGAAGGCACCTTCTCCGTGCACATGGGTGCGTATACCGAGCACAGGAACAGGTGCAGCTGGGCGCTAAAACAGATCGTTAAAACCATTTTAAATTTCTACCAAATACTGCTGCAGCCAAGCTTCGCAATATGATCGCATGATAGTAAATTACACGGCCGTTTCGAGAGGGAAAGACTAGTTTTCTGAATTTTTGCTATAAACGGAACGTGTTACGATCGTTCGAGCTTATTCGAATGAAAGTGGTATTCGTTAAAACACTATAAATACCCTCTTTTTACGAACTTGTTTCGTGTGAGTCATTTTTAAAAATAAGTAGGCTGAGTAAATGTTACTTTCAATGTTAAGAATAATCAGAGGAATGCATTCAGGAATAATTATAATTTGCTATGACAAATTGATAAATCTTGTAGTATAAACATATTTTAAAAAAATTAAAAACCTTATTATGAATAAATCGTGTTAGGAACAACACATAATTTGTTACCAATTAATACATTAAATGCGCAGTACACGAAGAAGAATGTAAAACCTTAACGTTAACATTGAATATCTCATAGGAACATTGATTGTAACGTGATGCAAAACTTGTATCTTTGAATCATTGCTGCAAATCAGTATCTCTAAAAGTGAAACTGCAGAATAACTGCAGTTTGTGAAGAAAAGTCAATTGCATTAGTATAGTGCATATTTTCCTTCTTGTTAGGAATATGGTACTAAAATTTGGAGGTCTAGTAAATTAATACCGCGTTCTTGAACAAGACAAAAAGTGCAATTTAATAAATAAAATAAAGAATAAATTAATCCTTAAAGCGCCAACCTATATAAAAAATAACACAAAGCCCCATGTGGGGTCGTGGGAGACCCCAATCCGAACATAATATCGTCCTGCGCAGACAGTTTTCGTTATTTCGTTTCAACAAAATTACTGGATACTCTACAAGTGTAATTTTACCGTGTAAATAAGTTATCTTGATAAAAAAATTAATAGTGCCCGTTATAAAAAATGAAATACAAAAGTGACATTTTTCACAAAAGAAAATCATAACTCAGCCAATTTTTAATATTTTTTCCTAAAAATTTAACTTGTGCCTCTTGAAATGTAGCTCTTTAAAATAAAAATGCTGCAAAAGTGCAGTTTTAGAAGGGAAAAAATTTAATATTTATGTGTGGGGTCTCCCAGTACCCCCAGGGCGCTTTTAGGGGTTAAAAAATAATTTTTATTAAAATCTAATTTTACGAAAAATAAGTTCAAAAAATATTAAAGAAAATCCCAAAATTTTGTTTACTTCAAACAAAAATAGTTTATATTAAGAATTATGAATTTTACATATGAATTTAAAGGAACTCTAATCTAAAATGATTATTTTGCTATAAAGAAATTCTGGGGCACTATGTACGTTGACTTTTTAAAATAACTTTAAAATGGTGGATAGGAAGTATACGTATTTATTTCTGAATTGTGAAGTATTTATTTCCTCAAAAATATGTAGCATGGACAAAAGTAAATACTAGGTTCTCAGGAATTAGACCTCCCTGCAATTTTCCAGCAACTACACAGTTGGACAAGGTCCGGAAATAATCATAACTAACAGCCAAATTTCTAAATAGGAAAAACAGAAAGCATACGCTAAAAATCAAAGTTTTTGTGACATAATTTTAAAGAGCCCTAATAGTGCTAGTTAATGGCATGTGATAAATTGTCGGCTTCTTTTCAAGCCTAAGCCATAGTGACTTCGTTTCCTAGTACGACCCCGACCTTCAAATAAACTCGACTTCTGAATGTAATTTACAACAAGGATTCAGTGACTGCATGCAACAACAATAAATATGTTACATATTCTAGCAATAAGGAGATCTCATTTGATACAGTTCGTAACTGCACCCTGTTGCGGTTCCTATAGGTATGATATATTTATTACGTAGTGAGTGATTTGTGATTTTATATTTCGGCAAATATTTTGAACTTTATTGATCTAGATCTAACCATAAGATTAAAGTGATAACCATGTTACAAATACTTATATTTTTTAGAAACTTTTAGAAAAATCTACGACTTTGTAAGCAACTTAATTTTCAAAGCAATTTTGAAAGTGTTTTATTGTTTATTTAAATTTTTTAAGATTTTTAGAGACTTTTTTTCACTTTTTACCGATATATTTAACTAAATTGTTCCAAAAATGACTTGGCCATAAATTTTACATCATTATAAAAATCTCAGAAATTTATTGCATACTTTGAGAGTTTTTGCAGAATTCTTGGGAACAGCATTTTTCAAAATGTTCAGAGTGCTTTTTTCAATTGAGAAACGATTTAAAAAATAAGAAATGAAATCTGAAGGGGTGAGCTCACACGAGTTGGTCAAATTAACATGGAACATACAAATTTATTTGGTATTCTTTAGGTTCAAATTACTTGTATTTTTGTTCTTGTTTTTGCAGTACATGACGCAAGACGTAATAAAATAATTACCTCCTACGCTCAAGGTTGCAGTAATGGGAGAATACCATAAAAATCGATTTGCACTATATTGTACAACATTCATTTGTAAATTATTATTATCCGTACTTCAAGTTCATGTTTTTCTAGGTTATAATCTTGTTTGTTGACAGTATAAGATACCGAATTTAACCTGAATAAGTTTGATTCAATTTTTGTTCGTTCCTTCGGAAGTAAATTACTTTTTTTAAACAGACGAGTATAATGACAGTCAATATCTTTATGAAAAATAACTTATCGCATTAAATATCATTATTCCGAAAGTCAATATAGATTATTTGATGGGTGCAAATATGATTACAAATATTTTCGAGTCATTATTTATTGCTAAGGTTCTTTAAAACTTTTTGTATGTGTAAATCCTGATTTAAAATGTTGTACACTCCATTTTGTCGAATGAAACCATTTATCTGGAGAATTTTTTTCAACAATGTGTATGTTAGTAGAAGTGAGGAATTACATTCGATTTTCGTTCAACATATTCTCAGAAATAATGTAATTCAATTAAATACAAATTTCATCTTACATACCTATACAGGATTTTTACTCAAAGCAACTTTCAGGTATTTGAAATAGTTAAATAAGAAAATGTTTTTTACGGTGAACAAAAAATACTTTTTCCTCTTACAGAATGAGGTATCGTTACACAGAAATGTGGAAAAGGAATACATAATTTTATACTGAGTCATTCCACTTTAATCTGCCAGACTCAAGTTAAGAGCGTACTTTGAAGTAGCCCCTTTTGTTCATTCCTTGACATTGATATGAAAAAAATCGATTTTTTTGAGTCTGCGATGTATTTTAGCGTGTTTTAACTGAAAATTCCACTGAGAGATTTCTTATTATCATAACGTAATATATTGCTAGATGCAGGTATTTACGCAATAAATCTCATAACTTCCTAACTATTCTCATTTTTAGATTCCAATCTTATTTAAAACGTAATAAAATACAGGTATTTTTTTTTACATTAAACGATCAGAGTTTGAATTTTTATAAAACTATTACGAATACAGTTTAATTACTAAATTTTCGTGTAATATACGAGATCATTGGAATACAGTACTCCAGCATTTGAATTAAATATTAAGATTCAAATATCAATATCGTTCGTTTTTACTTTTCTACATTAAATATGAATGCAGTCCTTTGTGAAATAGACAAATAAAATTAAATATTTAAGAATTATAGGTTTGCATGTATATTTTAATTTTTCTTGCAAATTGTTTCTGATGACAGAAACTCTATCAGAAATAATGCAAATTTTATTAGAAAAATTCAAAATGCTCTACCGGCAATCTAAAGGTCCTGGGTTCAACTCCCGGTGCATCGAATTTTTCCATTTTAGTCTTCATTTTTTTCAAAAAATCTTAAAATAATTCAACCTTTCCGTCTTTACCATTATAAAAAAAATAGTGAATTTTTATATTAAATTTTGCATTATTTCTGATAGAGAAGACGAGTTTCTGTTAAAATAAAAATTGACTAGAAAAATTAAAATGCGAATTACAAAAACACCGTAACTTGATCGTCAAAGACGTCTCTCAAATATTTAGTTATTATTGCATAATATCGTGAGTAGACAGAACTCTATTTTTTGAATACCGTATATATTTTTTTAAGGAATGAAGTTCTAAATGCTAAAATTTACAACAACCCGGCCAATGGTTTGTTATGACTTAATACCTGGCTTCAATTTGATCAAGAAAAATAAATCAAAGAATACTTTAATTTCAAAAACTATCCGACAAGAATAATTGTAATTGATATTTTAGTTCGACACGATTTTGAAATGTAATATTCAGGTTTTTATATGGTAATTTGCAATCTCTGCTTTCTAAAGTACGAGATACGTTTAATAACACTTAGTATTCTGAATTAATCAGTAAATTTATATAATTACAATTATTTATACGATATTTTCTTCCATATTAGTTATGAACTAATTGAATGGGCAAAAATATTAACAGACAATACAATTTATACAAATTCACAATAAACAACATCAAAAGATCTACACTCTGACATCTCACTTAAAATAAATTACGTGTACACTCCATTAAAGAAAGCTCATATTTATTCATAAGTTAAAATTCATTTATTCAACTAAGAAAAAAGACGTATTATTAAGTGCACATGCACTCCAGTAATGACCACGAACGACTTCTCTCCTCATGAATCCTACTTTGCTGCAATTATTTACATTACGGTATTCTCTTAGTTAATTTTCAAAATTACTAATTCAATGTATTAGTCTCAACAAAGTTATGAGAACCAGGGTTTCGATAAATTTACTTTAAGAGATGACTTGGTACATTAAAAGTGGTAAACCGCACTTTACACCGTGTAACTCGTCAACTTCTCATCACACGGCAAATGTTGTCTATTGTGACGATGGGATCTTACGAATGCCAACACATATATAGCGGTATAGCGTTTCTATAGTGAAAAGAGCTCCGTTTTTCTATATGTCAAAAGAGGAGATAATAGGAAATTCCGGTGGGACCCACAATTTGCCGCTGAACGCCTTGTGTGCTCCGAATTGACAGGTCGGTAAATACGATCGTCCGAACGACTACCTGGAGTTTTATAAAAAGCACAGTGGTCCATCCAAGTTGCTTAATTATGTATATATGTACCTTCATGCCAATACGTGTGCGAATACAATAAAAGAATTTTTGGATTACTATATGCCTTCGTTATGTCAGTATTTGGATTTTCTTTTATTCTGTGAATTTTCACGAAAAGATCATTTTTCGATCGCCATCAGCTACGAAATATTTGAAAAATCGGGTAGAAGATTGATGTTAGTTTAGATTAATCACTTTCAATCGTAGTTTTCATTTTTTTTAGTTAACCTTTTTGATGTTTGATGTAAATTGGACGAATATAATGAGAATATCTGGGATTCAATTTATCATTTTTTATGTCGCTGGTCTTCATAATCTTTAAAAATGGGTTTTCTATTCCGCAGCTTACTCGTTCTTTATTCACGATTTAACGATTAGGTTAGTACGTCTACTGCACAGAAAATCGAAGATTATTTTACTATTAAAGCGAAATCGTTCTGATTTTGTTATAAAGTTAAATAGAATCCCACTAAAATAAAAACGTGTGTAAATTCAATAACATTTTATTTTGTCAAATTAATATTTACTAATTTTATATCTTTCTTTTCTTTACATAAATTGTTGACTGTAAATATAACTCACAATTTAAAATTGCTCTTGTTCTTTTTTGGTACTTCTTTGATTTCATAAACTTATTGACGAATGAAGGAGACCTTTTAAAAATGAATATGAATAAGGGTTGTATTAGAGCTCATAGTTACGGTGTAATTCACTACGTTATACTTGCCCTCTCCTCACTAAAATATATAGAATATATAGAAAATAATAAAAAATAGGTTAACCGTAAGTGATATATTTGATTTCTATGAATGAAAAAATTTTGTTTTCAAGAAAAGAATATTTATCTATAGACTGCACAAATTTTTCGATTCTTTTTATGGACGTTTAGTTATTGAAGTACTTTATCGATCACGTCAAATTTATTTAGTAAACTAAAGAAAATGAAAACTACGATTACCCAGTGGCGACTAATTATTTTGTAGTGTTTTAGCTGCATATAGTTTATAGATAACTACAAGAAAGTTGGATTAGCTAAATTTTAGTTCGGGTTAAGTTCGAGATTTATTTTCTGCAGTAAAAATTAAAATATCAAACATACCTATTCTACTAGTTTTATAGGAACTCTTAGGTAGAAATTGAATATCCCAAAAAATATGAAGATACTTTTTAAATACAAAATTTTTGAAATTTGGAATGTTTCATTTTTTGTTAATTCTTTTGCCACCAATAATCGAAAATGTAAACTTTATTGATACTAAACAAATTCACAAATAACAAAACACACCAAATTTTATTAATTTTTTATTTAAAATGTACCAGATTGGTTTTCGGAGCCATTAAAATGCAATTCTGACTACGCCATTCTAACTATCCCCCTAAAAAATATTAGAACAAGTATGTTCTGGGATTTTTGTTTCAATCTTTACTACTGAAAATAAGCCCGAAACACCAGATAAGAATTTTGTATTTTCCAGGCTAAAGGAGCTAACGAAATATAGGTTAAAATCTACTAAAGATTTACTTCCCCCTAGGTAACTCTGCATTTAGTTAAGTTTACTAAATATTTGTTTTAGTGTACGTATGTTCATTTTCAAGTTTGATAAGTTATTAGATAACTCGAACATAGAAGGTGAGTATTTTAAAATTATTGATCATTCATTTTTGTTTTTACAGATTTAATTAGATTCGCCGAATTTCAAACATTAAATTTCTTCTTTGATTGTATAATGAAAAAGAATATATAATCAGCGAATTAAGGGTTTCTAAGAACACAATTACAAAAAGAAAAAAATATGTTAAATTATGTTTTAAATGTAAAGATATCCTGAAAAATCTTTTTCAATAATGTTTTACAAAGAATGAAAAAAGTTGAAGCAAAGCTGTTTTAAAAATCCTGTTTTTACATTATTTACTATCATACTATCGCATTTTTTAGGATGTTTTCATGACTTCAATTGCTTTTGTATATATAAAAAATAACAAAAATGTCGTAATTGATAAATAATTTTTAGAGAAAACACGAACGTTATTTAATAAATATTATAACGATGTTAAAAGGGAATACATGTCTATTGTAAATAATAAAATGTTATTCTCACTTAAGATAAGAAAGTTAACATCAAGGCAGTAAGAATATATATTTAAGAATAATATTTACGTTCTTAGCCTCATTCACATTGCGCATTTGTACAAAAGAAGGACTTACAATCAAGATTATGACAATGGGCAGTTACTTTCCCAAATGATAAAACCGACAATTGACTTAAACTTCGCAGAGCATTCAAGGTATCTAATTAAAGTTGTGCTGTGTATTTTGTAACAGAAAAATCGGAGTTTTTTGTCGATGTTTATCAAGCATTTATTTGCGAAATTTAGAGAACTATCTTTATGTATCATGAATATACTTGAATGATAATCTTTCGAATAAAAGTTTTATGAAAAGAAATCTAACTGTAGATCTAATTTATTAAAGTTATGCTCATCTTTAGTGAGATCTAGTGAGATGCACTAACCTCATACCTGACAAGATTAATTTATTTCATGATTCAAGAGATGTTTATAATGGAAGAAATGTTTTGTGAAAAAGCCATTTCCAAAAACGTTTATAAATTATTTGTTAACCTATATCAAAACCAAGAACAAGACCAATGTCTTGTATAAAACCATTAATTGTAATATCTATCTGCCTTTTTTGTAAATGGCCAAATTTTGATTAAATAAGATCGACAAATTTTATATCCTCGTTTATTGTTAATAATAACAAACATGAAATGACCATTTCTCAGTTTGGCAAATCTTTTGTTTTAATAAAAGCTGTTTTGAATGACGAGGCACCTAGTTGAAGATTAATTCTTCATAACAAAAGACTTTTTTTTTCTTTGAAGAAAAATGTATTTGAATCGAAAATGTAACTCTTGACCGCACTTATTTGAGTCAAGAGCATACTTTACAAAATACACTAAAAAATTGTGTTAAAATTAATTTCTTCTACTGCATTAATGGCTTATAATTGATCTGGATTTGAGTACTTGCAACACATATCATAAAATCAAAGGAAAAGAATGCCCTAATGTGGTATAACAAGATCAACTTCTAACAGGGAGTTCGATTTCGTAACGATTTGAAATATATATTTTGAAATAATTACTGAAATGAGTCGAACATTTTTTTATTTCTCTGAAGTAGATTCCGTTATTTAAACGTATTTTATTTTGATTATATTGAACTTAATATTAAAAATGGACTCGAATATAATATTGGAGATTCATCGTCAGGATCGTTAATTCGATTAATTGAAGATTATAAAAAAAACTCTAACAGACCGAATGTAACGGAATTCGTTTTGTGGCATATTCTTGCCTTGCTTTAGACAAAAAGAAATAAAAATAGCTTTAAAAAAACAAAACTGCTAACTGTTACGTGCGATACGCGTAAACAATATTAAAGAACACGCATTTGAATTCCGACATCTTTTACTTTTTACATCAATTGGTTAGTGTTCAATGAAGATAATATCGTGCTCATAAATGTGTCTTTATTTTTTACACACAATTTGAGCATGGCGAAGTATTGAACATGTTCCTAAAATTTTCTGAAGTGAAAATCAAGTAACTCTTTGATGAATAGAGTCTTGTCATTTTACTCTTTATCCAAAAGTTCCTCAGTTTTCATTGAATATTTAGTACGCCTATGCAAGACCGCTGGAAATTAAAAAATCACTATTTTATTAATGTCTAATTCATTTTTAACTCTATGCTTGGAAGACAAATTTTGCTTTGCGAACTAAACTTGTTGAATTGATCTCTTTTTCAAGTCATGAATTTTACAAAACGTATACTGTAACAAAAATTTGATAACAATTTCTCTTAATTAGAATGCAAGTAAATACCATTGTATGGGAAATTTGTTCTCACTTTATGTTAATTTTCTAATAAAATAACCTGAGAGGAATTGCATAAATTTTTAACTTCCGTGATGTGTATATTTATTTCTTCGAGTGCTAGGTGGCGCTCAAATCCAAAAGTGAGAGGCTTCCGTTCACATACTTATATATATTATGTCGCCCATCAGTTCTGTTTTTGAACTAATGATATTCTGTTTCATTTTTGGATTCTTATGCCACCTAGTGTACCTCGTAGAAATTGTCTCTCAAAACATCGTTTCCCATTTAGTATAGAAACCAAATTGGAATTTTTTATTCATATATGCATACACTTGTGTGGAAAAAATTTGTCATATACGTTTTAGAACATTTTAATTCATCGGCATAGTGGGGCTTATGTTATTCACCTACATTTATTCATATTATATTATTTTTCTCGCAAAATATAAGTGACACAAGGACGAAATCTTTGTTTGCGTTTTATATGAAATCTAAATATATATAAAACCATGCAATTTCTGCTTTAATGTTATAAATATAATTGTAATTAACAAATAAAATTGAAAACTGTAAAATATAAAATTTTAATTTTAAAATTGTAAAATGTTTGTTCGGCATATTTGAAAGGTAATTTTTAACTTGGTAAGAATAATAACAGATAAAAGGGATGTCGATTTATAAATGTTTGTTTGGAGTAATGGATTCCCCAGTTTTAATGTAGTAAAACTAAAGTCTGATTCGAAATCAACGAACTCGAAAAGCCTCCGAGTACAAAATTTTGTTCCAAACGTTTCTTAAATTTTTTTCAGTCGTACTAAATCAGACAATTTGAATTTAGTGAAGCTAAGTCGATTTCGATATTAGTGACTCCAAACCCCTCTAACAAGTTTCAAACGAATGAATTCCGAAAAATTCGTCCGCCATATTGTATCCGCGCAATCAGCGACCATAAAAATGTCAGTCTAATAATAATTGTAAAAAACTGTTTGACTATGAAAAATTGGTGCCGCAAAGTGTTAAAAACGTCTTGATAACAAGTTTTAAGGATAAAAATAACACATACAAAATTACAAAATGGAAATATATTGGTATCCTTTAATCGCGCTAATTTCAATAATATCTTCAATTGCACTTTCTTTGTTTGGCGGTCACTTATTTTGGGAGGGGAGGATGGTAAAATAAAAATCTGAGTTTCAATAAAATAACTTCTACCTCGACCTCTTGGGAGTGGGTCTACTTCAGGACTGATATTTAATAAAAATCGGATTTTTAGTTTACCATCCTTCTGAAATAAACGATCGATAAAATGAAGAAAGTGCAATTGAAGGAGGTATATTCACCGCGTTCGAAGAAAACATTCAATTTATTAATTCCAAGAATTGTATATGACGTTATTGAATTTTGAAAGATCAAAATGTATTAAAATATGTTCCGTTTGCAAATGGATAAGAAAAAATTGAGTATCCAACATCCAGAAAACTAATCTTCAAGTAGACCGTTAATACTGTTCAGGTTGATTCGAGAGATGAAGAATGAGAACAATTTTATAACTGAAAAATATAAGATAACTTGGTTCGTCTAACTACGGGAGCATGTATATTGATTTCTTATGGATAATGTTTCAGATTAGTCAAGCGATAACAGTATTAAGTTGCAGAAGCGACTGAAGTCCATCCAGCATTGCTCTTGACAGAACTAAGTAGGTAAATAATGATCTATCCATTATGGCAATATTTGTTTCCAAGTTATCCAATATTTTTCTATCTCAATTATGAAAAAAAAGTAAAGCATTAGTGAATTTAGTATAAAGAAACAAGATTATTTCAGAGAGACTACACATAGTATTGCGTATTCCCACAAGTCCATAACGCAGGTCAACATGGTTTTGTTGTTGGGAAGCTGTGGGTTATTTCTGACGTAATTTTATGAGTAAAGTCCGAATCCGAAGTGAGAAATGGCCCATCACGTCAGAATTTTGAGATATTTGAGGTTATGTACTCGATAACGCGTTTTTTTGCTATTTTCGAGTTTATGTAGAGAAGACACAACATTTTTAGGAATTTTTTCTTTCGGATCACATGGTACTACTCCTTGTCTTTAATATGAAATACGCAGAATTCCATTACGACTTTTCTCCACCAAGATACGCCAATTTGAAATTACGATATACATGTAAACAAATTGACCTTGAAATGCACTTGGAGGACAAAATCAAAATCAAATACAATGTCATGAAACCTATATAAATAGAAACATCTATATAAAATATCGATATTTATAACTAAAAACACGTTTCAATATTGTGGATGTTTTTTTATACTTTATTGTTTATTTAGCCATTTTGAATCCGCCATCTTGAATTAAAAAATTTCAATATGTTGACTTCAAATTCGTAATTGGCAACGCCAAATATCACCAGTGCAAATTTTCAAATGAAGATACCAGTAAAAAATATCTGTCTCAAAGTATTTAAAGGATATGCTCATGGCATTAATGAGATATATCTCGTAATTTCAAAATGGCCGTAACTTTGTAAGAAAACATCGTAGGTGATCGAATAAAACCTCATTTTGAAGAGTAAAGGTAGTACTAAAAGATGCAAATAGCACAGAAGGCCAACAAAAATTGTTGTATCTTGTACGTAACATCAAACATAGCTAAATAACGCGTTTTTCGAATACATAACCTCAAATATCTCAAAATCCTGACGCGATGGTCCAATTCTGACATCGGGTTCGGATTCTACGCACAAAATTACATCGGAAATGACAGACAGCTTCCCCGCAACGTCCAAGAACCCCTTTTTTCTAGACCTGTGTAATCAATGTGTAGGTAGGTTCGTGTGAGGTGCTCTTATAACTTGTTTATCTCCTTAGTCAAGCGATAATGTCAATCTACTTCAAGAATAGTTGTTGACATTCGGATTCCCGTTTGGATATATTTCTCCATAATAGGTTTTCCAAATAATGCAATGATACAAAACCAAAGAAACAACCCTGTCCACATATCTCACCTGCATCCATACTGGATCAGCGGGCTGAAGGTCTGCAGAGTGAAATCAGCGTCACCTTGAATTTCATGCCCCACCAAATTGGGCATCGTCGTGACGTTGTATCCCAAACCGCGACACATCTCGATCCTGATAGGTTCGCAAGCAGCATCCGCATGGGCAATCACCCGCGCGAACGTAAACACCAACAACCACCACAACATTTTAACTTCCGAACGTTACCACTGGAACTTGGAACACACCTCGAACACTCTACGCGGGAAAGTTTTAAAAATTTCGAATCACGAAAGGCTCACGGCATCTCGCGTATTCGATGGCTTATCGAGCAGCCTTATCATCGATAAGCTCGCGCTTTAATCCCTGAATGTCGAATCCAGTTATCAAACGCTCGTCGGTATCTGAACGAGTATGACGCAGAGTCCAAAATACGTAGGTTTCCACGTGTTTCAAACGAGAAGAGAGAATCCTGACGAACCAAGAACGCCGGCCACTTCCAGGAAAGTTTCGTACCCGAAAACGATCAGTCGTGCCATTTGAACCGATTTTAGTCCGATTTATGTCGCGTATCCTCCTTTATAATAGTACTCGGCTTTTTAAACTGGGGTTAAGTAGACTAGGTCCAGGACCAAAACTGGTGAATTTGGTTTGCGACACGGTACACGAGTTAGGGAAGGGAGATCGACGACGTACCTTCCCCTTCGGAGTCTCACGCGCAACTGATTCCTTTCAGTTTCGACTCTGCAACTCCACTATGTATATGAGTTCCGAGTTCCATGGTACGGTGGTTCCACGTTCCACTTCTATACGACGCGAAACGAAACGCAGCGTCCACTTATCCCTACCTTCTTTCATCCGAGATTTCCTCGCGGTCGGGCTTCCGCTCCTCCATCCGTGTTCCAAGTCCCATTCCCTGTGTTGGCCGGGCTCTTTTCTTTGGGTGCTCGTTTCTCATTCTCGTTTCTCCTTCGGAGGACGCCTGCCGCACCAATCCTACCAGAGGCCTATAGCTACATCATGGGATTTTTGTTTTAAAATGACGCGCGGTTAGCATTTCACGAACCTCGATTGTTCTCCAACTGCGCAACAGCTGCTAACTTTGTTTGGATGAGGTTTAACGAGAATACTTATCAAAGGTCTAATATTAATACCATCAGCAGTTCTAATTCTAAAAGTGTCATTTAACCCATTAAGGGCGGGAGATGCACATATCTACGTTAATTTTCGACCTTCATTTTCAACAGGAAATAAGATTAATATATTGACTTGAAAGTGACCAACCCCACCATTTTCGAGTATGCTCTTTCGTTTGGCGTTTCAAAATTGCATTTAAATTGCTTTAAAAACCAATATGGCGCATTTAAAAAAAAATCAACCTAACCCCTTCAAAACGTCAATATCTCGAAAAAATAAACCGTATTCTATCAATTATGAACATTATTCATGAAATTCGCATTTCTAGTGGTATTATTTTCCCTAAAACAGAGGTCCAGGGGTTTTCAAAGTTGCTGATCAGCAATCTGAAGTTAGATTTTTGAAATTCAAGATAGCGGATCCAATATGGTGGGCTGAAATTCAATAAAATACTTCAAAATCGCGATGAAACGCGTATTCGGGGGTTTTTAGGGTTGTTCACCACGGATTTGCGGTTAGATTTTTAAAATTCTAGATGGTGGATCCGATATGGCCGACCATATTTCATGAAATAATTCAAAATCATGCGATAATGTTTATACGTGAATTTTCTGAATGAAAATTGGTTGTTTCCGTCCGTTAACCGTTTCAAGTAAACGTTTCCCAATTCAAAGCACGTGCAGGTGGTCGGCAAGAGT
Organism: Trichopria drosophilae; assembly: GCA_030407085.1. NCBI lineage: Eukaryota > Metazoa > Arthropoda > Insecta > Hymenoptera > Diapriidae > Trichopria > Trichopria drosophilae. The sequence continues at coordinate 162,252,264 of CM059582.1, read as the reverse complement.
TTTTTTTTTATTTTAATTTTTTTAAAATTTTTTTTTAATCCACCATATTGGATCCGCCATCTTGAATTTCAAGCATCTAATCTCAAATTGCTGATCAGCAACTTTGAAACTCCCTGGACCTCCGTTTTAGGGAAATTAATACCGCTAGAGATGCGATTTTCATGAATAATGTTCATAATTGACACAATAAGGTTTATTTTTTCGAGATATTGACGTTTTAAAAAGGTTATGTTGATTCGGGGCAAAACAAAAAAATTACTGTTTGAAGTTCATATATTTTGTGCACTTTTGGTTGCAGAAAGGCATCGATACGGCAACATTATTGATACGAAAAAAAATTCACAAAAAACGAAACACACGAAATTTTGTTCATTTTTTTTTTAGTGCACTATATTGGGGTTTAAAGCATTTTAAATGCAATTTTGACCTCGCCAATCGAAAGAGCATACTCGAGAATGGCAGGGTTGGTCACTTTCAAGTCAATATTAATCTTATTTCCTGTTGAGAATAAAGGTCTAACATCAACATAAATATGTGCGTCTTTTAATGGTTAATTCATTCGGCAGCTCTTATTAATATTCGTTTTTAGAATTCCTTAGTTTATTTATTGTCCAGAATAGTGGGAATTACCTCTTCAGTCCATCATATCCGTGTCTAGCAACGAAGATCCGTAATCACTTCCACATAGAAGAGAAATATCCCGATGACATTTCCATAATATTACTTTTGAGACATTAATATTCTGGAGATGTTGTCAGGAATATTCTAGAGACATCCCCAGAATGTCTTATGTCCGTTTTTTTTATATTCTGGTGACATCTGCAATATTCTAGAGACATTGTAGAGAAGTTCCGAGTTTATTCTGTGATACAACATATATATTCTGGACATGTTCTGCAGATATTCTTTTGGCATTCTAAAGACATTTCGGTCATAAAGAAAGCTTAAAAAATAGAACGAATTATTATAGACATTTAATTTGATTTTTATTATTATGTGTGTTTCGTTAGATGTGTTATTGCGGAATATAGTTATACAATTTCGCTCGCAAATAAATCTATGAAACTGAAAATAATTTACTCCGACCGAGAATCGACCCCGGGTCTTCCATTTACTACGCTACGCTCGCATTTATATTATTATAGCGTGATCAAGATTATATCTAGAAATGCTTTGCATTATCTCCAAAATATTCTAAGACCCATATGTGTAGAATATCGCGAATGAAATATTTCCAGAATGTCTCATCTGCAATGTTCTGCAACTATTCTCGCAAAACATTCTAGCGATGTTAAATTTGAGACATATCAAATGAGACTGACATCTCTAGAATATTCTAAGAATAATACATATAGAATGTCTCAAATGAAATATTCTCAAAATGTCTCATCTGCAATGTTCTGCAACATTTCCTGAACAACGTTCGGTCGACATTAAGTTTGAAATGTTGTGATGAGACATTTCGAATACTACATCTCTAGAATATTCTGAGAATTATACATATATAATGTTTCAAATAAAATGTTATCAGAATATCTCATTTGCAACATTTTCTTTGAGATATTTTCAGAACATTCTGGAGACGTTGCAATTGCAATATTTCAATTGTAACGTTTGTGACATTCTGGGGATATTCTGGAGATTTTATTTCTATGTGTGTTAGCCCTCTTAGACTACATGATTACAACCATCATACCAGACAGATAACAGAAATTACATCGCGTTATTAAGTCAAAGCGTCATTTGGCCATCAATAGAGTGTTGATTAAAATAAATTGTCGGTGCTCCTTTTTCCTAGGAGGTTTTCTCCGCCGCCCTCTTCAAGCCGTAACGATCATTCATTCCCTCAAGTGATCTGATGGAGTACGTACCTACGAAGCTTCACAGTCATTATCTAGATTAGAAAATAATTACTATCCTGAAGCTTCACGCTAACACCCCAAACAGAACGACGTACGACCATCATACGTCCAATATGCGTCCATTTCGGATGTCACAGTGGTCGAAAAAAGAATATTTGGGAGATGAAAATCCCCTTGGTGAATTATCAATTGATTACAATGATTTAGTGCTTAATACACGCATAAATGATTCTATTAAAGCTATCGTTCCGATTGCCATAGTCATTTGCAAGTGATGCCGTTACCAATAAAAATACAATAACTAATATCCACGGAATATCTGGTAAGAGTTGTTAATATTTAAGGTTTATTTAGGAGTTTTATGTTGAGTAAACTCAAGTCAGATGACAAAAAAGCAGAAAA